>OZ020249.1:16924620-17524620 GCA_963971285.1 Astropecten irregularis | reverse complement strand
TGACTTTAAATTCAGTCAGTTTCCCTTGTTGTTGCTTGATGAAACTTAAACAGTAATACTATGAATCCCCTATGGGAGAATTAATCACTGTGAATTATTGCCTTTTTTAATGCATATTATAGTTTCTCAATAATTGACGGTCGCAATGTCAAGTTAATAATGTCTTAATTAAAATAATTCATAGCACTACACGTATAATGTTTGTGTATTTCATAGCATGTTTATTACATTCTAAGACGGAATCTTGGAATTCAGATCCAAACGATAACTTCTATAAATACGAACACAGAGTACACAGTGGATTTGAATAATAATATGAGGCTGTATAAAAATCCATGAAGTTGTGAAGTTTACAAGTATTAAAGGAAAGAACATAATTAGGCCTATAATAATAATTCTGACAAATTTTGACCATTATTTGGTCCTCCAGACCGTCACGCAGTCGGACCGCGGAGCATGCCCGGACAACCTGTCCCATATTAAACACCTGTCCGGCTCGACTCCGCTGATGAAAGATTTTGGTCTCCAAATAACGACATTAGGCCTAAAACTTCATTGTCCAGTGTTATATTCGTAGTGACATACAATGTATTTTCTTTTGGAGGTTCTGCTTTGAGAGCTGACTGAACACTTTTCTGAATTTGTTTGGGCGCTCATGCCTTCTTTTTCTAGAATTTGGAGGGCTCCATGTATCCGAATTATTTTTAATTCAGCTCTAAACAGACTAGGCATGGCAAAACATCATTCACTTTGAAGTACATGATTGTGTATACATTTTTGTTGCAGTGAACGGGATGTGACTCGAATATACTCTTTAAACGCTAATAGATGATCTTGATAATCTCTGAAAGGTCGCCGGTTCGAATCCCACTCCAGTCAATTTGTCTTTGTTCACTCCTCAAAGACTCAATTCGATCAGTTTCCCTCGTGGTTATTTGAGGATTACATTTGTATTAATATAATAATTATGAAAACAGTATAATATTAAAAACAGTATATACCACTTACATGCATTGCAACTACACAATAAACCACAGTGATTTGTCTATAGAACGTATAATCAAGTGGCATGTGATCTTGTGTTACAGCATAACGAATGAACGCAAAAATAAGTACTGTATAAATAGTACTCGTACATGTAGCAACATCGTGCATGATTGGGTGTGATAGACTAGGACATCGCGAAGTAGTGGTTTTGAATATATGAATTGAAATTCTATATCATCATCAACGATTTGCGCAGTTACTGAGATATACCCGTTAATGCATCTTTAATAATGAGTAATGGACCTAAGAACCATGCAGGAAACTTGATCTAGGTTTGAGTGTTAGCTATTAAACTTCACCTATGTGCGGGGTATCCGTGCAGTGTAGGCCTATATGAAGATACTTCTGCGTGTTATAGAAACTTCGTACCAGTTTTAATGAAACTTCATGATCACTAATGTATTAATTCTCTTCGGAAGGACCATTGAGAATAATAAGTATTACCCACGCTAAATGGATGGTCTCTCAATAATTGATTGTTGCAATGTCAAGTTAATATATTCTTAATTCAAATAATTGACAGTAGTATACACGTATGTTTGTAGTTCATAGCATGTTTATTACATTCTAAGATGGAATCTTGGAATTCAGATCCAAACGAAAACTTCTAATTAATATGAACACAGAGTATACAATGGATATTAGAATTAGGCGGCTGTATAAAGATACATTAATGATAAAGTTGGAATGAAGTTGGAAAGTGTACAAGTATTAACGGAATTAATACAAAATAATGACTGTACACCAACCCTTTGTTTGATGTTTTTGTTAGAATAAACCTGTTAAGATTGTACAGCTCTCTAAAGCTATGTTTGGATATTTTACTCCTAATAAAAATGCTATCAACCACCCGGAGGCCTTAGTGTGAATAGAATTGATAATGTTTCGAAAACAGTTTTTCTTGTTGAATTTTAATTGAAATTATGTAAGCTGCTAATTGGATCCCCCCAAAAAATTGATTTTGTTTTCCCCAAGATTTGATTATTTCATTGATAACTGACTCAAACTGTGACGAATTCTGAAAATACTTGATTAACTTCCTAAACGGAAGATATGAAAATTTCTGAATTGATGAAAATTGGTTGTCATGAAGTCTCCCCGTTTCTAGCTAAGTTACGATTTTTACCCATTATTACCCTTTTGTTTTTGTTAAAAGTGAATTGAAAATCCCGTATTTTTTTTTTTAACTTTTAAAATTTAATTTTGTTGGTATTTTACAATGTTAAACTTTTTTTTACATTTTATAAATTTTGAAACTTTTTTTTACATTTTGTTATTTTATTTTATTTTTGGTATTTTCATTTTTTTTACAAAACAATCGTCAACAGGCAAATGCTTTCCCATTCCCCATAGGGGATAAAATATGATTTGAATTTGGGTGCTGCTGAAAATGTTGTAGGTATCTGAAGTATCTCATAATTATGGTTACCATATGTTGTCATATGAGGAGGACAGGTTTTTATCTATAAAAAGGTTATATTAAAAGTAGTTTTCATTTTCCGAAGTACAGTTTTTTAAAAATATGAGAAAATTCTTATTAAGGACGGTATAGGCCTAAGTTACAAAATAACGATTGCTATACCCCAGAAGTACAAAAATATAAAGAAAGAATGGAAAAGGAGAAAAATAAGTATTTATTTTTAGGACGTTATTGAGAAGGACTGACTGACCGACTCCCCCAATCACTACCGATACACTCACATACTCACACACTCACTGAAACACTGACCACTCGTTTATGACTCACACACCGTATAATCCACTCACTTACTTACTACCCCACTCATTCACTCACTCATCCACTGACTCAGATCCCCACTCATCCTCGAGTTACACTGATTCACTCACAGACTCACTCACTCCCCCCCCGAAACACTGACCCCCCCCCCCCCCCCTATGGCTCACAAACTAACCCACTCACTTACTCACTACTCCACTCATTCACTCACTCACACACTCATCAACTGACTCACACCCCACTCATCCTCGAGTTACACTGATTCACTCACACACTCACTCACTCCCCGAAACACTGACCACTCATTTTATGACTGCACTCACTTACTCACACATTCCCAACTCACTCACAATCTGGTTGACCGACTACTCATACCCCACTAAATCCTCGAGTTACATGCACTGAATCACTCACAGACACACTCACCCCTCGCCTCTGGATCTAACACCATCAAACATAAGGTGATAAGAAAAGGAACAGAATAAGGCAAGAAAAGGACAGAACTATTATGAGTAAAATTTACTGACTCAAAGACCCCATCAGTGAAGTACACACTGGTTCACTCTTTGACTCCCCCCCCCCTAACACTCAACACGCTAACACCACACTCAATCACTACCACAATCATACACCTACTCCCCTACACTACTGTCAAATATAAGATGATGAGAAAGAAACGGAAAGAGAAAGGGAAGGAAAGTAGAAGTAATAATGAGTACAATTCACCCACTCACTCACCGAATCACTCACATACTGACTCACAACTTCCCAACAAACACATAAAACACACAACACATAACATGAGATGAAGGAAACGGAGTGAATACAAAAAGAAGAAATTGAGAGTTAAACCTACTTTACATTCACCCCATTCACATACTCACTCACCACTTACTCAGCACTAACACTCTGTGAACATGAAACATGCATAATGAGCTGACAGCACAAAAGAAGAAGGAAAACAAACATGAAACGAATGAAACATTAGAATCTGAATCAAGCAGGAAATCAAACAAGCAATGAATCTAGAGAAGGAATAGGATACTATCGAGAAGGAATGGAAGAAATTATTTGAAAAAAAAAAATTGCTGGAAAGAAAGGAACAGTGTGAAAGACAGAATATGAAGAAACAGGATGGAAATCTGGCAAGCCTTGACGTATAAGTCCTGAAACAATGTAGAACCTCTGCACATGATCACTGCAAAGGCTAGGGGTAATGACGCCAGGCGGAAGGAAATGTATTCCTACCCCCAATTGATACAAAATGATAAATATTAAACTTTGAAGGACAAATCGACTGCACGTTTGATTGCTGTTAATAGGCCTATACCCAAAAGGCTGGAAGCCGATATTTTCATATGGGTTGGCCTATCAATGAACTAATTTTGGTTTCTGTCAGGGACTGAGTTTTGTTGTTTAATTCAAGCCCTCCTCAAAATGACAACTGTAGGCCTAAGGATGAAGTGCTACAATGCTATAAGTTTCCAAATATTTCAGTGAAAACCCCTCCCAACTTGTTTCAGTAAACATATAAAACCCCACGTTCTTGCTGTAGATTTCATAATTACCCTGTCATTTGCCTGTGACGTCAGCTGACTGATATTTACATGCTAATTTGTGATCCCCTCAATTTAGCATTTGTTTGTTTGAGAATGAATTTCTTGGCCTGCTCCAATCCCTCGTCCCTCTTGATCTTCTTGATGGCCCCACGCATGCGGACTTGGGTGTGGTGTTGTTTCTGCTGCATGGTGCGCATCTTTCGGTTCATGATAGCCCGATCCTGGATCTCCTGCAATTAATATGCAAATATTATGCAAATTCAGTTGCCTCGTCAACATTCATCATTTTTTGTGAGCTCCAGTTGTTATTTGTTTGGATGCTGCCTTTATTGTTATGCAACTACTTTATAGAATGCCATCGGCACCTGTTATAAGGAAAGGTGACTGCACCTACCTGTGACTTCATTTCTTTCTGGTCAAGGCGCTCAACGGTGGATTGGATTTTGTTCTCCTCCAGCTGAGCTGAGGTCTCTTGGGCCTTCATCATGTCCACGATGAGGTGTTCATTTTGCTTGAAGCGAACCGTGTCAATCACATCCTGGCGGAGTACAGCAAAGAGAAACATTAACCTTCAGTTGTATTGAATGTGCGACGATGTTCCAATCATGAAAAACATCCGTGTCGATGTTTAGAAGTCTGTTCCGTCAAAACGTCTCACCTTGCGGCGTTCTTCGGTCATCTTCATGCGGCTCTCCATCTCCTCTCTCAACTCTGCATCACCGCGGGCCTCTCTGAACTTCTCGGCCTTCTTCAACTTCTGCAGGCGAGCAGGTGGCTAGTTCAGCAGTCCAAACGTCTCATTGACGAAGTACTCGTAGGAGACACCACCAGCACTGGTCTGTGGACGGGCCACGATGCCGGCGTCGCGAAGCTGGCGGAGGATCTCCTGACTTTCCTGGCGAGCATGGAGCTGCTGCTTCGTGCTGATCTTCTTAGCAAAGAGGGGAGTGCCGACGATGAGGAAATCTGAGGATCAGGTGACAAAACGTGTAAGTTGGACAGAGGGACATTGTTTACATGTTGCTTTGAGAATCCAGACGACGTGCATTTGGCAGATACAGTAATTTGAAGATGATTCATTCTTACCATCCTTATCACCACCAAAGTCATCGGTCAGAAGGCAACATTGATTCTTCAAGTGAAATTATGAGAAGACTTACCTGGTGTTGGTGGGCGCTCGGCAGTTTCCAGCTCCAACAACTCGTCCGCATCTACCGTATCCTCGGTCATGTAACGGGAGAGGTTCTCCTCGTTGAAGGTCGGTGAAGGGCTGTTGTCAGGACGGGAACGAGGGCGGATAGGGGTGGGCAGCTGGTTGGTACCAGTCACGATGGTACGCTCAGACACAGCGGTGATGTGCTGGTCCTCGGCCAGTGCAGGAGCAACCTGCTCAAAAAGGTCAAGTTCACAATGATAGGACCAACCATAGTAATATTCATGAAGCAAAAAGTTCTCATTCTTGTAAGAAATTGCATGTAATCCAGACTTAATTTATTGACTTACCCGTATGATGTTGCGTCTGTTCTTGAAGATTTTCCAGAAGGAGAAAGGTTTGTTTTTGGTCGCTCCTTTGGAAATTTCTTCTACCTGGGGTGCGTTCCGCTTGCGTGAACGTTGCCACCGTTTGCCAACGTTTGCAAACAATTTCGGGTGGAACGACTTGTGCGCCGCTAACGTTGGCGGGTGTTAGCAACAGTCGGCGAACATATTTCTGAGATGTTCGCGAATGTTCGCGTGTCATTTAAAAATGGTCGATATTTCCAAGATGGCAGAACGGTAAGCAGACGACGTAATTTTTTTTGTGACGAAAGTAAAAACTGCAGTTTTTAAGATTGAAAATTTATCAAGTACTTCACAAATTGCACCATAGATAATTGGTACTTAATGATATGCTGCAGTACAAGTACTATCAGAAATTTCATCAATTATTTTGGACGCTGCAGGCATTCGACGCCATCTTGGTTACGACTGGACACCGCCATTTTACGGTTGTGTTCCACGCGCGCTCACAATCGGTTCCGGTTGTACGCAAACGTTGCCGCAAACGTTGAGACATGTTCGCACAAGCGGAACGCACCCCAGAACTGAAACCGGCACAACTTTTGATTGATTACATCCACCCATTTTTTTTTTGTCGTCTTCTTGAATTTGAATTATCGGTCTTGCTCGAATTTCTCGGAGAGAAACAAAATTGTGATACTCGCTCGATCGATAGCTTAACGTGACTGCCGTTTTTGTGCACGTTTGCTCCTAGTCAACCGCTTTGTGTATGGATGAAAGTTTTCTGTGTAGAAACTTATGCAAATTATGTCGCGTGCGCGGAAATCCATTGTTTCGGCATAAAACAAAAAGTCAGCTGCGTGCGCCAAAGAAGCCACGCGCGCTATTTATGAATTATTCATTAATGCAGATCTGTCCTACGCGTTAATGAGCTAGCTAAGAACGTCGAACGCGGGCATGTTGTGAAGTGCTCACTAATTGGAGGGTTGGCCTAATTTTCGACCCTACTGGGTCTTCGTTAGGGCTTGAAATTCTGCATTCAGACCACCACGGGTGCGAGCGTCCCCACTATTTGGAAGATGGCGCGTTATTCTTTCTGCGAGCGTTGATCTTTGGTTGTTGTGGTCATAGACGCACACGTGCATATCATCGGACGTGTGCATCGGCTGGTTTGAAATGGCGCGCTACAGGGAGTCTGGGAACTTTGCTGGCAACAGACACTACGGAGATGGGGTGAAATAGACTGTCGGTGAGGGCGCCCTTGAGATGTACTTTGCGGGTGGTCTGACCTCATCTTCCCAACCAGATATTTAGTCAGTTTTTTTTTGTCTGATGTGCTATCATACTTCTTTGTTTTGACAAAGTTTGGGCCATGGGTGCGATTGGTTGAAATAAGCCGTCTTTGAGGGCGCCCTTTGGGTCACTTTGCGGGTGGTCTGACCTCATCTTCCAAACCAGATTTATTTAGTCAGTTTTTGTTTTTTTGTGATGTGCTATCATACTACTTTATTTTGACCAAGTTTGGTCCATGGGTACGATGGTTTGAAATAACCCGTCCTGGGGGCATTTTCAAGGGGGTCAGGGGTCAAGGTCCAACCTCTGGGGGCAGGCTGACCAACTTTTTCTGAATCACATGGACAACCTAAGCAACTTTAAGGGGTCAAACCTTCTGGGTAAAATGGGTTGAAATCTTATGTGGCTAGCTCTCAGACTATGTTACGAGCTCAGGTGACACCGGCCTAGTAATACAAAAAGCTGAAGTATTTTTTTATTTTATAATGTGGGTTTTCGAGATATATTTTTTAAAATGTCTATGAATTTATTTGTATTTCTTTGACCAAAACCAAAGTATGATAATTATTACCTTTAAACGTTTTAGTCGTTGCCTTTGTATCATGTTTAAAAATCAGTTATGTATGTACAAAAAAAAGGGGGAGAAAGCTCAAAGTGACCATCCAAATTTCTGAGACTCCGAGATAATTATCTCGAAAAGACGTCTGTCTGAGATATCGCATCTCGGAAAAACGTCTTTCCTTGAAGGGAAATTGGCGTTCTTTATGCACTCGTTGGAAGTTGTATGCGTCAATATCCATCTACTTCAAGCCTGGATAATAATCTATCTGCTGATGAAATAAATTAAACTTTCAAACTCCGCTTTGCAGAACTGTCAAACGCCGATCTGTAGTTGCATTTTGGAGATATCAATAATTATGTTTAGTCTGATGTTGGTGGTGATGTTGTTGTCCTTTCAACAGTAATTGTCTACATAACACATATCCGTCTGGGGGACAATCTCGAAAGAATCAGACATGAACTTATTTCTTTACAGTGGGATTAACCCCCCTAAAAGCGCTCCTCGCTTGCGCTAAAAATAGCATCGGATCTCAGACGAACATTGCAACCATGCAAACGTGTGTGCGTGGGGGTGCATGTACACAATGTGTTTGAGACAATGTTTGTCTGACATCCGGGGATTTTGTGATTGAATTTGCGGCACGTACAATAAAAGGAATTTGCATTGTTGAAAACATTAGGAGATACATAACAATGAGCATTATTAAAGTCACTGTCTGTATAAATTTGGTTATTTACAATTCCTTCTGCAAGCGCTGCCGAGAGAGGCGCATTCCCTTGGTCGTATATGCGCTATTCACGGTGGTCAGTCGGGTGGAAATTCACGACGTGCTTAAAAATGGTTGCAATTGACTAACTCGATATGCGGTATAAAGTAGTATACAGTCATGAAGTATAAGGTTGCAAAGTTGTAGGTTTATGGTGTATAGGTCTCGCCCTTTTTTCTGACTTGGGTAACAAGATATGGGATGCAGCTGACCGGCAATAGGCCCTACCTCCACCGCAGGCTAAGAACACACCTACTCGCCTTCGTTGCATTTGACTACTTTGGCTGTGGCCGCCGTATCGTACCGGATGGCGAACCGCTCTGAATTGAAATAACTGCAATGTCTGATCGGCTGCGTGTAGGGGGAGGAACTATACGGCAACTGGATACATCTGCGAGTCTTTTGCAGCGATGAATCTTGGTTGAGGTGGTGACATTGGACTCCCCACTGTCGAGACCCGCTTCCAATCGAGCGGCGGTATTCCCCCATTAAGGTAAGGGCTACTATAAAGGAAAAGACAATAAAAACAACTTTTCGTAAAGAGACGTATCGGCCTACCTAAACATACGTTTACATGGCGCACCTACATTATGAGTAAGGTTAAGTTTATGGAAAGAGGGCAGGGCTTTGATTTTTGAGGGAAATTATGGAATAAAGATGGTAACGAAGATGCCATTTTTTTTTCGGATGCACGGATAGATGGCCGAAGACGAGAATAACAGCCTACTAATGGCCTAGTTTCTGCTCAAAATGTGACGTTGACATAATTATGTTTGTAAACTTGAAATGGGCCCACTTAGTGCAGTATGTGATGATGTATAGATCATGCTGCATCGTTCTCTGTGTATTATGAATATGGTAGCGCGCTGTCAAGTCGTACAATCTCATCACGATCTTTTTATTCTACCTTCAGATTTCTAGGGCAAAATGAGCAAAATTCCAATTACACAAGTCTTTTTATTTTCAGAGTAGATCATAGATCTGAATTTTTGAACCTGAAGTCGCCCTGCTTAGCTGTAAATCTGTAATGATTTACATATCATGCAATACCGTTTTACACTGTATGTGTATCATGGCAGCGCGCGGTCAAATTCTATATTTTGAACACTATCTTTGAAATTTGCCTGCTCACTTCTGGGGCAAACTAAGGAAAAACAAAATTACACGTGTCTTTTTATTTTCAGTCTAGATCGGAGATCTGAATTTTTGAACCTGAAGTCGCCCTGCGTAGCGAAATCTGTATTGATTTATATATCGCGTTATTATGTTCTACACTGTATGTGTATCATGGCAGCGCGCGGTCAAATCCTATATTTTGAAAACGATCTTTGAAATCTGCCTGCTCATTTCTGGAGCAGACTCTGGAAAACCAAAATTACACGTGTCTTTTTATTTTCAGTCTAGATCATAGATCTGAATTGTTGAACCTGAAGCCGCCCTGCGTAGCGAAATCTGTAATGATTTATATATCATGTTATTACGTTCTACACTGTATGTGTATTGTATTTAGAAGCGCGCTGTCAAATCCTATATTTTGAACACGATCTTTGAAATCTGCCTGCTCATTTCTGGGGCAAACTCAGGAAAAACAAAATTACACGTGTCTTTTTATTTTCAGTCTAGATCATAAATCTGAATTTTTGAACCCGAAGTCGCCCTGCATAGCGAAATCTATAACGATTGACATATTATGCAATACCGTTCCACACTGTATGTGTATCATATAATATTATGGCAGCGCGCGGTCAAATCCTATATTTTGAACACGATCTTTGAAATATGCCTGCTCATTTCTGGAGCAAACTCAGGAAAAACAAAATTACACGTGTCTTTTATTTTCAGTCTAGATCAAAGATCTGAATTTTTGAATCTGAAGTCGCCATGCGTAGCGAAATATGAGTAATTATCATGTTATTACGTTCGACACTGTATGTGTATTATATTTAGAAGCGCGCTGTCAAATAATATATTTTGAACACTATCTTTATAATCTGCCTGCTCATTTCTTGGGCAAACTGAGGAAAATTCCTATTACACGAGTCTTTTTATTTTCAGTGTAGATCAGAGATCTGAATTTTTGAACCTGAAGTCGCCCTGCATAGCGAAATCTGTAATGATTTATATATCATGTTATGACGTTGTACACTGTATGTGTATTATTATATGGCAGCGCGCTGTCAAATCCAATATTTGAAAACGATCTTTGAAATCTGACTTATTTCTGGGGCAAACTCAGGAAAAAGAAAATTACACGTGTCTTTTTATTTTCAGTCTACATCGTAGATCTGAATTTTTGAACCTGAAGTGGCCCTACATAGCGAAATCTGTAATGATTTATATATCATGTTATGACGTTCTACAGTGTATGTGTATTATTATATGGCAGCGCGCTGTCAAATCCAATATTTGAAAACGATCTTTGAAATCTGCCTGCTCATTTCTGGGGCAAACTCAGGAAAAACAAAATTACACGTGTCTTTTTATTTTCAGCCTAGATCGTAGATCTGAATTTTTGAACCTGAAGTGGCCCTACATAGCGAAATCTGTAATGATTTATATATATCATGTTATGACGTTCTACACTGTATGTGTATTATTAAGCGTGCTGTCAAATCCAATATTTTGAAAACGATCTTTGAAATCTGGCTGCTCATTTCTTGGGCAGAATGAGGAAAAACAAAATTACACGTTTCTTTTTTTTTGTCAGTGTAGATCATAGATCTGAATTTTTGAACCTAAAGTCGCCCTGCGTAGCGAAATCTGTAATGATTTATATATCATGTTATGACGTTCTACACTGTATGTGTATTATTATATGGCAGCGCGCTGTCAAATCCAATATTTTGAAAACGATCTTTGAAATCTTCCTGCTCATTTCTCGGGCAAACTCAGGGAAAAACAAAATTACACGTGTCTTTTTATTTTCAGTGTAGGTCATCAATCTGAATTGCTGAACCTGATGTCGCTCTGCGTAGCGAAATCTGTAATGATTTATTATATCATGTTATTACGTTCTACACTGTATGTGTATTATATGTGGCAGTACGCCCTACGCAGTCTAATTCTATATTTTGAACACGATCTTTGAAATCTGGCTGCTCATTTATGGGGCAAACTGAGGAAAATTTCAATTACACTTGTCTTTTTATTTTCAGTCTAGATCAGAGATCTTAATTTCTAATCCTGAAGTCCCCCTGCGAAGCAAAATCTGTAATGATTTATATATCATGTTATTACGCTCAACACTGTATGAGTGTTATATTTAGAATACTAAACTCAATGAAATATTATAAGTGATTCACACTAAAGGGTCGATTTCACGAAGCCCGAGGATCGATCGTAAGGCCATCGTATCCTACGTAGGGCTGCAAGGCATCATTCATAGGTCATACGACTAATTGTTTGAGGTTACTGCAGTCCCACTTATTGGGCCGTTAGAATAATTTTTTTCACGATTTTTTATTTCGTCCTTCGCACTAACGTCCCACGCTAAGCAATGCAGTAAAACATAAAATCAAAAACCGATCACCTAAAAAATGTCTGAAATCAAGTGAAAACATTCCACCTCCCCCTAAAAAAATCCTAACGCGCTTTAGCAATGAGCCTGTGTACAAACCATATTACGAAGGCTGGGATCTTGACCATATGTCACTGACTATGCCAGACGACTGGCTCATGCCACGCTTATAGGAAAGCCCATAGAGCCTGCGTGGAAAAAAATGAGTTGTGACATGAAATGGTCCTGGATTATGTTTGTCATAGTCAGTAAGATGCGGTATAGTACCCACCTTCGTGCATAAGTTTGTGTATCATTATATGGCAGAGCCCGCAGTCAAATCCTATATTTTGAACACGATCTTTGAAATCTGCCTGCTCATTTCTGGGGCAAATTCAGGAAAAACAAAATTACACGTGTCTTTTTATTTTCAGTGTAGATTATATATCAAAAATTTTGAACCTGAAGTCGCCCTGCGTAGCGAAATCTGTAATGATTTATATATCATGTTATGACGTTGTACATCACTGTATGTGTATTATTATTTTGGCAGCGCGCTGTCAAATCCAATATTTGAAAATGATCTTTGAAATCCGGCTGCTCATTTCTTGGGCAGACTGAGGAAAAACAAAATTACACGTGTCTTTTTATTGTCAGTGTAGATCATAGATCTGAATTTTTGAACCTGAAGTCGCCCTGCGTAGCGAAATCTGTAATGATTTATATATCATGTTATGACGTTCTACACTGTATGTGTATTATTATATGGCAGCGCGCTGTCAAATCCAATATTTGAAAACGATCTTTGAAATCTGCCTCCTCATTTCTGGGGCAAACTCAGGAAAAACAAAATTACACGTGTCTTTTTATTTCCAGTCTAGATCGTAGATCTGAATTTTTGAACCTGAAGTCGCCCTGCGTAGCGAAATCTGTAATGATTTATATATCATGTTATGACGTTCTACACTTTATGTGTATTATTATATGGCAGCGCGCTGTCAAATCCAATATTTGAAAACGATCTTTGAAATCTGCCTGCTCATTTCTGGGGCAAACTCAGGAAAAACAAAATTACACGTGTCTTTTTATTTTCAGCCTAGATCGTAGATCTGAATTTTTGAACCTGAAGTGGCCCTACATAGCGAAATCTGTAATGATTTATATATCATGTTATGACGTTCTACACTGTATGTGTATTATTATATGGCAGCGCGCTGTCAAATCCAATATTTTGAAAACGATCTTTGAAATCTTCCTGCTCATTTCTCGGGCAAACTCAGGGAAAAACAAAATTACACGTGTCTTTTTATTTTCAGTGTAGGTCATGAATCTGAATTGCTGAACCTGAAGTCGCTCTGCGTAGCGAAATCTGTAATGATTGATTATATCATGTTATTACGTTCTACACTGTATGTGTATTATATGTGGCAGTAGGCCCTACGCAGTCTAATTCTATATTTTGAACACGATCTTTGAAATCTGGCTGCTCATTTATGGGGCAAACTGAGGAAAATTTCAATTGCACTTGTCTTTTTATTTTCAGTCTAGATCAGAGATCTTAATTTCTAATCCTGAAGTCCCCCTGCGAAGCAAAATCTGTAATGAATTATGTATCATGTTATTACGCTCAACACTGTATGAGTGTTATATTTAGAATACTAAACTCAATGAAATATTATAAGTGATTCACACTAAAGGGTCGATTTCACGAAGCCCGAGGATCGATCGTACGCCCATCGTATCCTACGTAGGGCTGCAAGGCATCATTCATAGGTCATACGACTAATTGTTTGAGGTTACTGCAGTCCCACTTATTGGGCCGTTAGAATTATTTTTTTCACGATTTTTTATTTCGTCCTTCGCACTAACGTCCCACGCTAAGCAATGCAGTAAAACATAAAATCATAAACCGATCACCTAAAAAATGTCTGAAATCAAGTGAAAACATTCCACCTCCCCCTAAAAAAATCCTAACGCGCTTTAGCAATGAGCCTGTGTACAAACCATATTACGAAGGCTGGGATCTTGACCATATGTCACTGACTATGCCAGACGACTGGCTCTTGCCACGCTTATAGGAAAGCCCATAGAGCCTGCGTGGAAAAAATTGAGTTGTGACATGAAATGGTCCTGGATTATGTTTGTCATAGTCAGTAAGATGCGGTATAGTACCCACCTTCGTGCATAAGTTTGTGTATCATTATATGGCAGAGCCCGCAGTCAAATCCTATATTTTGAACACGATCTTTGAAATCTGCCTGCTCATTTCTGGGGCAAATTCAGGAAAAACAAAATTACACGTGTCTTTTTATTTTCAGTCTAGATCGTAGATCTGAATTTTTGAACCTGAAGTGGCCCTACATAGCGAAATCTGTAATGATTTATATATCGTGTTATGACGTTCTACACTGTATGTGTATTATTATATGGCAGCGTGCTGTCAAATCCAATATTTGAAAACGATCTTTGAAATCTGCCTGCTCATTTCTGGGGCAAACTCAGGAAAAACAAAATTACACGTGTCTTGTTATTTTCAGTCTAGATCGTAGATCTGAATTTTTGAACCTGAAGTCGCCCTGCGTAGCGAAATCTGTAATGATTTTTATATCATGTTATGACGTTCTACACTGTATGTGTATTATTATATGTCAGCGCGCTGTCAAATCCAATATTTGAAAACGATCTTTGAAATCTGCCTGCTCATTTCTGGGGCAAACTCAGGAAAAACAAAATTACACGTGTCTTTTTATTTTCAGTCTAGATCTTAGATCTGAATTTTCTAACCTGAAGTCGCCCTGCGTAGCGAAATCTGTAATGATTTATATATCATGTTACGACGTTCTACACTGTATGTGTATTATTATATGGCAGCGCGCTGTCAAATCCAATATTTTGAAAACGATCTTTGAAATCTTCCTGCTCATTTCTCGGGCAAACTCAGGGAAAAACAAAATTACACGTGTCTTTTTATTTTCAGTGTAGGTCATGAATCTGAATTGCTGAACCTGAAGTCGCTCTGCGTAGCGAAATCTGTAATGATTGATTATATCATGTTATTACGTTCTACACTGTATGTGTATTATATGTGGCAGTAGGCCCTACGCAGTCTAATTCTATATTTTGAACACGATCTTTGAAATCTGGCTGCTCATTTATGGGGCAAACTGAGGAAAATTTCAATTGCACTTGTCTTTTTATTTTCAGTCTAGATCAGAGATCTTAATTTCTAATCCTGAAGTCCCCCTGCGAAGCAAAATCTGTAATGAATTATGTATCATGTTATTACGCTCAACACTGTATGAGTGTTATATTTAGAATACTAAACTCAATGAAATATTATAAGTGATTCACACTAAAGGGTCGATTTCACGAAGCCCGAGGATCGATCGTACGCCCATCGTATCCTACGTAGGGCTGCAAGGCATCATTCATAGGTCATACGACTAATTGTTTGAGGTTACTGCAGTCCCACTTATTGGGCCGTTAGAATTATTTTTTTCACGATTTTTTATTTCGTCCTTCGCACTAACGTCCCACGCTAAGCAATGCAGTAAAACATAAAATCATAAACCGATCACCTAAAAAATGTCTGAAATCAAGTGAAAACATTCCACCTCCCCCTAAAAAAATCCTAACGCGCTTTAGCAATGAGCCTGTGTACAAACCATATTACGAAGGCTGGGATCTTGACCATATGTCACTGACTATGCCAGACGACTGGCTTATGCCACGCTTATAGGAAAGCCCATAGAGCCTGCGTGGAAAAAATTGAGTTGTGACATGAAATGGTCCTGGATTATGTTTGTCATAGTCAGTTAGATGCGGTATAGTACCCACCTTCGTGCATAAGTTTGTGTATCATTATATGGCAGAGCCCGCAGTCAAATCCTATATTTTGAACACGATCTTTGAAATCTCCCTGCTCATTTCTGGGGCAAATTCAGGAAAAACAAAATTACACGTGTCTTTTTATTTTCAGTCTAGATCGTAGATCTGAATTTTTGAACCTGAAGTGGCCCTACATAGCGAAATCTGTAATGATTTATATATCATGTTATGACGTTCTACACTGTATGTGTATTATTATATGGCAGCGTGCTGTCAAATCCAATATTTGAAAACGATCTTTGAAATCTGCCTGCTCATTTCTGGGGCAAACTCAGGAAAAACAAAATTACACGTGTCTTGTTATTTTCAGTCTAGATCGTAGATCTGAATTTTTGAACATGAAGTCGCCCTGCGTAGCGAAATCTGTAATGATTTTTATATCATGTTATGACGTTCTACACTGTATGTGTATTATTATATGTCAGCGCGCTGTCAAATCCAATATTTGAAAACGATCTTTGAAATCTGCCTGCTCATTTCTGGGGCAAACTCAGGAAAAACAAAATTACACGTGTCTTTTTATTTTCAGTCTAGATCTTAGATCTGAATTTTCTAACCTGAAGTCGCCCTGCGTAGCGAAATCTGTAATGATTTATATATCATGTTATGACGTTCTACACTGTATGTGTATTATTATATGGCAGCGCGCTGTCAAATCCAATATTTTGAAAACGATCTTTGAAATCTTCCTGCTCATTTCTCGGGCAAACTCAGGGAAAAACAAAATTACACGTGTCTTTTTATTTTCAGTGTAGGTCATGAATCTGAATTGCTGAACCTGAAGTCGCTCTGCGTAGCGAAATCTGTAATGATTGATTATATCATGTTATTACGTTCTACACTGTATGTGTATTATATGTGGCAGTAGGCCCTACGCAGTCTAATTCTATATTTTGAACACGATCTTTGAAATCTGGCTGCTCATTTATGGGGCAAACTGAGGAAAATTTCAATTGCACTTGTCTTTTTATTTTCAGTCTAGATCAGAGATCTTAATTTCTAATCCTGAAGTCCCCCTGCGAAGCAAAATCTGTAATGAATTATGTATCATGTTATTACGCTCAACACTGTATGAGTGTTATATTTAGAATACTAAACTCAATGAAATATTATAAGTGATTCACACTAAAGGGTCGATTTCACGAAGCCCGAGGATCGATCGTACGCCCATCGTATCCTACGTAGGGCTGCAAGGCATCATTCATAGGTCATACGACTAATTGTTTGAGGTTACTGCAGTCCCACTTATTGGGCCGTTAGAATTATTTTTTTCACGATTTTTTATTTCGTCCTTCGCACTAACGTCCCACGCTAAGCAATGCAGTAAAACATAAAATCATAAACCGATCACCTAAAAAATGTCTGAAATCAAGTGAAAACATTCCACCTCCCCCTAAAAAAATCCTAACGCGCTTTAGCAATGAGCCTGTGTACAAACCATATTACGAAGGCTGGGATCTTGACCATATGTCACTGACTATGCCAGACGACTGGCTCTTGCCACGCTTATAGGAAAGCCCATAGAGCCTGCGTGGAAAAAAATTGAGTTGTGACATGAAATGGTCCTGGATTATGTTTGTCATAGTCAGTAAGATGCGGTATAGTACCCACCTTCGTGCATAAGTTTGTGTATCATTATATGGCAGAGCCCGCAGTCAAATCCTATATTTTGAACACGATCTTTGAAATCTGCCTGCTCATTTCTGGGGCAAATTCAGGAAAAACAAAATTACACGTGTCTTTTTATTTTCAGTCTAGATCGTAGATCTGAATTTTTGAACCTGAAGTGGCCCTACATAGCGAAATCTGTAATGATTTATATATCATGTTATGACGTTCTACACTGTATGTGTATTATTATATGGCAGCGTGCTGTCAAATCCAATATTTGAAAACGATCTTTGAAATCTGCCTGCTCATTTCTGGGGCAAACTCAGGAAAAACAAAATTACACGTGTCTTGTTATTTTCAGTCTAGATCGTAGATCTGAATTTTTGAACCTGAAGTCGCCCTGCGTAGCGAAATCTGTAATGATTTATATATCATGTTATGACGTTCTACACTGTATGTGTATTATTATATGGCAGCGCGCTGTCAAATCCAATATTTGAAAACGATCTTTGAAATCTGCCTGCTCATTTCTGGGGCAAACTCAGGAAAAACAAAATTACAAGTGTCTTGTTATTTTCAGTCTAGATCGTAGATCTGAATTTTTGAACCTGAAGTCGCCCTGCGTAGCGAAATCTGTAATGATTTATATATCATGTTATGACGTTCTACACTGTATGTGTATTATTATATGGCAGCGCGCTGTCAAATCCAATATTTTGAAAACGATCTTTGAAATCTTCCTGCTCATTTCTCGGGCAAACTCAGGGAAAAACAAAATTACACGTGTCTTTTTATTTTCAGTGTAGGTCATGAATCTGAATTGCTGAACCTGAAGTAGCTCTGCGTAGCGAAATCTGTAATGATTGATTATATCATGTTATTACGTTCTACACTGTATGTGGATTATATGTGGCAGTAGGCCCTACGCAGTCTAATTCTATATTTTGAACACGATCTTTGAAATCTGGCTGCTCATTTATGGGGCAAACTGAGGAAAATTTCAATTGCACTTGTCTTTTTATTTTCAGTCTAGATCAGAGATCTTAATTTCTAATCCTGAAGTCCCCCTGCGAAGCAAAATCTGTAATGATTTATGTATCATGTTATTACGCTCAACACTGTATGAGTGTTATATTTAGAATGCTAAACTCAATGAAATATTATAAGTAATTCACACTAAAGGGTCGATTTCACGAAGCCCGAGGATCGATCGTACCCCCATCGTATCCTACGTAGGGCTGCAAGGCATCATTCATAGGTCATACGACTAATTGTTTGAGGTTACTGCAGTCCAACTTCTTGGGCCGTTAGAATTATTTTTTTCACGATTTTTTATTTCGTCCTTCGCACTAACGTCCCACGCTAAGCAATGCAGTAAAACATAAAATCATAAACCGATCACCTAAAAAATGTCTGAAATCAAGTGAAATTATTCCACCTCCCCCTAAAAAAATCCTAACGCGCTTTAGCAATGAGCCTGTGTACAAACCATATTACGAAGGCTGGGATCTTGACCATATGTCACTGACTATGCCAGACGACTGGCTCATGCCACGCTTATAGGAAAGCCCATAGAGCCTGCGTGAAAAAAAAAATGAGTTGTGACATGAAATGGTCCTGGATTATGTTTGTCATAGTCAGTAAGATGCGGTATAGTACCCACCTTCGTGCATAAGTTTGTATATCATTATATGGCAGAGCCCGCAGTCAAATCCTATATTTTGAACACGATCTTTGAAATCTGCCTGCTCATTTCTGGGGCAAATTCAGGAAAAACAAAATTACACGTGTCTTTTTATTTTCAGTCTAGATGGTAGATCTGAATTTTTGAACCTGAAGTGGCCCTACATAGCGAAATCTGTAATGATTTATATATCATGTTATGACGTTCTACACTGTATGTGTATTATTATATGTCAGCGCGCTGTCAAATCCAATATTTGAAAACGATCTTTGAAATCTGCCTGCTCATTTCTGGGGCAAACTCAGGAAAAACAAAATTACACGTGTCTTTTTATTTTCAGTCTAGATCTTAGATCTGAATTTTCTAACCTGAAGTCGCCCTGCATAGCGAAATCTGTAATGATTTATATATCATGTTATGACGTTCTACACTGTATGTGTATTATTATATGGCAGCGCGCTGTCAAATCCAATATTTTGAAAACGATCTTTGAAATCTTCCTGCTCATTTCCCGGGCAAACTCAGGGAAAAACAAAATTACACGTGTCTTTTTATTTTCAGTGTAGGTCATGAATCTGAATTGCTGAACCTGAAGTCGCTCTGCGTAGCGAAATCTGTAATGATTGATTATATCATGTTATTACGTTCTACACTGTATGTGTATTATATGTGGCAGTAGGCCCTACGCAGTCTCATTCTATATTTTGAACACGATCTTTGAAATCTGGCTGCTCATTTATGGGGCAAACTGAGGAAAATTTCAATTGCACTTGTCTTTTTATTTTCAGTCTAGATCAGAGATCTTAATTTCTAATCCTGAAGTCCCCCTGCGAAGCAAAATCTGTAATGATTTATATATCATGTTATGACGTTCTACACTGTATGTGTATTATTATATGGCAGCGCGCTGTCAAATCCAATATTTGAAAACGATCTTTGAAATATGCCTGCTCATTTCTGGGGCAAACTCAGGAAAAACAAAATTACACGTGTCTTGTTATTTTCAGTCTAGATCGTAGATCTGAATTTTTGAACCTGAAGTGTCCTGCGTAGCGAAATCTGTAATGATTTATATATCATGTTATGACGTTCTACACTGTATGTGTATTATTATATGGCAGCGCGCTGTCAAATCCAATATTTTGAAAACGATCTTTGAAATCTTCCTGCTCATTTCTCGGGCAAACTCAGGGAAAAACAAAATTACTCGTGTCTTTTTATTTTCAGTGTAGGTCATGAATCTGAATTGCTGAACCTGAAGTCGCTCTGCGTAGCGAAATCTGTAATGATTTATTATATCATGTTATTACGTTCTACACTGTATGTGTATTATATGTGGCAGTAGGCCCTACGCAGTCTAATTCTATATTTTGAACACGATCTTTGAAATCTGGCTGCTCATTTATGGGGCAAACTGAGGAAAATTTCAATTGCACTTGTCTTTTTATTTTCAGTCTAGATCAGAGATCTTAATTTCTAATCCTGAAGTCCCTCTGCGAAGCAAAATCTGTAATGATTTATGTATCATGTTATTACGCTCAACACTGTATGAGTGTTATATTTAGAATACTAAACTCAATGAAATATTATAAGTGATTCACACTAAAGGGTCGATTTCACGAAGCCCGAGGATCGATCGTACCCCCATCGTATCCTACGTAGGGCTGCAAGGCATCATTCATAGGTCATACGACTAATTGTTTGAGGTTACTGCAGTCCAACTTATTGGGCCGTTAGAATTATTTTTTTCACGATTTTTTATTTCGTCCTTCGCACTAACGTCCCACGCTAAGCAATGTAGTAAAACATAAAATCATAAACCGATCACCTAAAAAATGTCTGAAATCAAGTGAAAACATTCCACCTCCCCCTAAAAAAATCTTAACGCGCTTTAGCAATGAGCCTGTGTACAAACCATATTACGAAGGCTGGGATCTTGACCATATGTCACTGACTATGCCAGACGACTGGCTCATGCCACGCTTATAGGAAAGCCCATAGAGCCTGTGTGGAAAAAAATGAGTTGTGACATGAAATGGTCCTGGATTATGTTTGTCATAGTCAGTAAGATGCGGTATAGTACCCACCTTCGTGCATAAGTTTGTATATCATTATATGGCAGAGCCGGCTATCAAATCCTATATTTTGAACACGATCTTTGAAATCTGCCTGCTCATTTCTGGGGCAAATTCAGGAAAAACAAAATTACACGTGTCTTGTTATTTTCAGTCTAGATCTTAGATCTGAATTTTCTAACCTGAAGTCGCCCTGCATAGCGAAATCTGTAATGATTTATATATCATGTTATGACGTTCTACACTGTATGTGTATTATTATATGGCAGCGCGCTGTCAAATCCAATATTTTGAAAACGATCTTTGAAATCTTCCCGCTCATTTCTCGGGCAAACTCAGGGAAAAACAAAATTACACGTGTCCTTTTTATTTTCAGTGTAGGTCATGAATCTGAATTGCTGAACCTGAAGTCGCTCTGCGTAGCGAAATCTGTAATGATTTATTATATCATGTTATTACGTTCTACACTGTATGTGTATTATATGTGGCAGTAGGCCCTACGCAGTCTAATTCTATATTTTGAACACGATCTTTGAAATCTGGCTGCTCATTTATGGGGCAAACTGAGGAAAATTTCAATTGCACTTGTCTTTTTATTTTCAGTCTAGATCAGAGATCTTAATTTCTAATCCTGAAGTCCCTCTGCGAAGCAAAATCTGTAATGATTTATGTATCATGTTATTACGCTCAACACTGTATGAGTGTTATATTTAGAATACTAAACTCAATGAAATATTATAAGTGATTCACACTAAAGGGTCGATTTCACGAAGCCCGAGGATCGATCGTACCCCAATCGTATCCTACGTAGGGCTGCAAGGCATCATTCATAGGTCATACGACTAATTGTTTGAGGTTACTGCAGTCCAACTTATTGGGCCGTTAGAATTATTTTTTTCACGATTTTTTATTTCGTCCTTCGCACTAACGTCCCACGCTAAGCAATGTAGTAAAACATAAAATCATAAACCGATCACCTAAAAAATGTCTGAAATCAAGTGAAAACATTCCACCTCCCCCTAAAAAAATCCTAACGCGCTTTAGCAATGAGCCTGTGTACAAACCATATTACGAAGGCTGGGATCTTGACCATATGTCACTGACTATGCCAGACGACTGGCTCATGCCACGCTTATAGGAAAGCCCATAGAGCCTGTGTGGAAAAAAATGAGTTGTGACATGAAATGGTCCTGGATTATGTTTGTCATAGTCAGTAAGATGCGGTATAGTACCCACCTTCGTGCATAAGTTTGTATATCATTATATGGCAGAGCCCGCAGTCAAATCCTATATTTTGAACACGATCTTTGAAATCTGCCTGCTCATTTCTGGGGCAAATTCAGGAAAAACAAAATTACACCTTTTTTTTTTATTTTCAGTCTAGATCGTAGATCTGAATTTTTGAACCTGAAGTGGCCCTACATAGCGAAATCTGTAATGATTTATATATCATGTTATGACGTTCTACACTGTATGTGTATTATTTTATGTCAGCGCGCTGTCAAATCCAATATTTGAAAACGATCTTTGAAATCTGCCTGCTCATTTCTGGGGCAAACTCAGGAAAAACAAAATTACACGTGTCTTGTTATTTTCAGTCTAGATCTTAGATCTGAATTTTCTAACCTGAAGTCGCCCTGCATAGCGAAATCTGTAATGATTTATATATCATGTTATGACGTTCTACACTGTATGTGTATTATTATATGGCAGCGCGCTGTCAAATCCAATATTTTGAAAACGATCTTTGAAATCTTCCCGCTCATTTCTCGGGCAAACTCAGGGAAAAACAAAATTACACGTGTCCTTTTTATTTTCAGTGTAGGTCATGAATCTGAATTGCTGAACCTGAAGTCGCTCTGCGTAGCGAAATCTGTAATGATTTATTATATCATGTTATTACGTTCTACACTGTATGTGTATTATATGTGGCAGTAGGCCCTACGCAGTCTAATTCTATATTTTGAACACGATCTTTGAAATCTGGCTGCTCATTTATGGGGCAAACTGAGGAAAATTTCAATTGCACTTGTCTTTTTATTTTCAGTCTAGATCAGAGATCTTAATTTCTAATCCTGAAGTCCCTCTGCGAAGCAAAATCTGTAATGATTTATGTATCATGTTATTACGCTCAACACTGTATGAGTGTTATATTTAGAATACTAAACTCAATGAAATATTATAAGTGATTCACACTAAAGGGTCGATTTCACGAAGCCCGAGGATCGATCGTACCCCCATCGTATCCTACGTAGGGCTGCAAGGCATCATTCATAGGTCATACGACTAATTGTTTGAGGTTACTGCAGTCCAACTTATTGGGCCGTTAGAATTATTTTTTTCACGATTTTTTATTTCGTCCTTCGCACTAACGTCCCACGCTAAGCAATGTAGTAAAACATAAAATCATAAACCGATCACCTAAAAAATGTCTGAAATCAAGTGAAAACATTCCACCTCCCCCTAAAAAAATCCTAACGCGCTTTAGCAATGAGCCTGTGTACAAACCATATTACGAAGGCTGGGATCTTGACCATATGTCACTGACTATGCCAGACGACTGGCTCATGCCACGCTTATAGGAAAGCCCATAGAGCCTGCGTGGAAAAAAATGAGTTGTGACATGAAATGGTCCTGGATTATGTTTGTCATAGTCAGTAAGATTCGGTATAGTACCCACCTTCGTGCATAAGTTTGTATATCATTATATGGCAGAGCCGGCAGTCAAATCCTATATTTTGAACACGATCTTTGAAATCTGCCTGCTCATTTCTGGGGCAAATTCAGGAAAAACAAAATTACACGTGTCTTTTTATTTTCAGTCTAGATCTTAGATCTGAATTTTCTAACCTGAAGTCGCCCTGCATAGCGAAATCTGTAATGATTTATATATCATGTTATGACGTTCTACACTGTATGTGTATTATTATATGGCAGCGCGCTGTCAAATCCAATATTTTGAAAACGATCTTTGAAATCTTCCTGCTCATTTCTCGGGCAAACTCAGGGAAAAACAAAATTACACGTGTCTTTTTATTTTCAGTGTAGGTCATGAATCTGAATTGCTGAACCTGAAGTCGCTCTGCGTAGCGAAATCTGTAATGATTGATTATATCATGTTATTACGTTCTACACTGTATGTGTATTATATGTGGCAGTATAGGCCCTACGCAGTCTAATTCTATATTTTGAACACGATCTTTGAAATCTGGCTGCTCATTTATGGGGCAAACTGAGGAAAATTTCAATTGCACTTGTCTTTTTATTTTCAGTCTAGATCGTAGATCTGAATTTTTGAACCTGAAGTGGCCCTACATAGCGAAATCTGTAATGATTTATATATCATGTTATGACGTTCTACACTGTATGTGTATTATTATATGTCAGCGCGCTGTCAAATCCAATATTTGAAAACGATCTTTGAAATCTGCCTGCTCATTTCTGGGGCAAACTCAGGAAAAACAAAATTACACGTGTCTTGTTATTTTCAGTCTAGATCTTAGATCTGAATTTTCTAACCTGAAGTCGCCCTGCATAGCGAAATCTGTAATGATTTATATATCATGTTATGACGTTCTACACTGTATGTGTATTATTATATGGCAGCGCGCTGTCAAATCCAATATTTTGAAAACGATCTTTGAAATCTTCCCGCTCATTTCTCGGGCAAACTCAGGGAAAAACAAAATTACACGTGTCCTTTTTATTTTCAGTGTAGGTCATGAATCTGAATTGCTGAACCTGAAGTCGCTCTGCGTAGCGAAATCTGTAATGATTTATTATATCATGTTATTACGTTCTACACTGTATGTGTATTATATGTGGCAGTAGGCCCTACGCAGTCTAATTCTATATTTTGAACACGATCTTTGAAATCTGGCTGCTCATTTATGGGGCAAACTGAGGAAAATTTCAATTGCACTTGTCTTTTTATTTTCAGTCTAGATCAGAGATCTTAATTTCTAATCCTGAAGTCCCTCTGCGAAGCAAAATCTGTAATGATTTATGTATCATGTTATTACGCTCAACACTGTATGAGTGTTATATTTAGAATACTAAACTCAATGAAATATTATAAGTGATTCACACTAAAGGGTCGATTTCACGAAGCCCGAGGATCGATCGTACCCCCATCGTATCCTACGTAGGGCTGCAAGGCATCATTCATAGGTCATACGACTAATTGTTTGAGGTTACTGCAGTCCAACTTATTGGGCCGTTAGAATTATTTTTTTCACGATTTTTTATTTCGTCCTTCGCACTAACGTCCCACGCTAAGCAATGTAGTAAAACATAAAATCATAAACCGATCACCTAAAAAATGTCTGAAATCAAGTGAAAACATTCCACCTCCCCCTAAAAAAATCCTAACGCGCTTTAGCAATGAGCCTGTGTACAAACCATATTACGAAGGCTGGGATCTTGACCATATGTCACTGACTATGCCAGACGACTGGCTCATGCCACGCTTATAGGAAAGCCCATAGAGCCTGCGTGGAAAAAAATGAGTTGTGACATGAAATGGTCCTGGATTATGTTTGTCATAGTCAGTAAGATTCGGTATAGTACCCACCTTCGTGCATAAGTTTGTATATCATTATATGGCAGAGCCGGCAGTCAAATCCTATATTTTGAACACGATCTTTGAAATCTGCCTGCTCATTTCTGGGGCAAATTCAGGAAAAACAAAATTACACGTGTCTTTTTATTTTCAGTCTAGATCTTAGATCTGAATTTTCTAACCTGAAGTCGCCCTGCATAGCGAAATCTGTAATGATTTATATATCATGTTATGACGTTCTACACTGTATGTGTATTATTATATGGCAGCGCGCTGTCAAATCCAATATTTTGAAAACGATCTTTGAAATCTTCCTGCTCATTTCTCGGGCAAACTCAGGGAAAAACAAAATTACACGTGTCTTTTTATTTTCAGTGTAGGTCATGAATCTGAATTGCTGAACCTGAAGTCGCTCTGCGTAGCGAAATCTGTAATGATTGATTATATCATGTTATTACGTTCTACACTGTATGTGTATTATATGTGGCAGTATAGGCCCTACGCAGTCTAATTCTATATTTTGAACACGATCTTTGAAATCTGGCTGCTCATTTATGGGGCAAACTGAGGAAAATTTCAATTGCACTTGTCTTTTTATTTTCAGTCTAGATCGTAGATCTGAATTTTTGAACCTGAAGTGGCCCTACATAGCGAAATCTGTAATGATTTATATATCATGTTATGACGTTCTACACTGTATGTGTATTATTATATGTCAGCGCGCTGTCAAATCCAATATTTGAAAACGATCTTTGAAATCTGCCTGCTCATTTCTGGGGCAAACTCAGGAAAAACAAAATTACACGTGTCTTGTTATTTTCAGTCTAGATCTTAGATCTGAATTTTCTAACCTGAAGTCGCCCTGCATAGCGAAATCTGTAATGATTTATATATCATGTTATGACGTTCTACACTGTATGTGTATTATTATATGGCAGCGCGCTGTCAAATCCAATATTTTGAAAACGATCTTTGAAATCTTCCCGCTCATTTCTCGGGCAAACTCAGGGAAAAACAAAATTACACGTGTCCTTTTTATTTTCAGTGTAGGTCATGAATCTGAATTGCTGAACCTGAAGTCGCTCTGCGTAGCGAAATCTGTAATGATTTATTATATCATGTTATTACGTTCTACACTGTATGTGTATTATATGTGGCAGTAGGCCCTACGCAGTCTAATTCTATATTTTGAACACGATCTTTGAAATCTGGCTGCTCATTTATGGGGCAAACTGAGGAAAATTTCAATTGCACTTGTCTTTTTATTTTCAGTCTAGATCAGAGATCTTAATTTCTAATCCTGAAGTCCCTCTGCGAAGCAAAATCTGTAATGATTTATGTATCATGTTATTACGCTCAACACTGTATGAGTGTTATATTTAGAATACTAAACTCAATGAAATATTATAAGTGATTCACACTAAAGGGTCGATTTCACGAAGCCCGAGGATCGATCGTACCCCCATCGTATCCTACGTAGGGCTGCAAGGCATCATTCATAGGTCATACGACTAATTGTTTGAGGTTACTGCAGTCCAACTTATTGGGCCGTTAGAATTATTTTTTTCACGATTTTTTATTTCGTCCTTCGCACTAACGTCCCACGCTAAGCAATGTAGTAAAACATAAAATCATAAACCGATCACCTAAAAAATGTCTGAAATCAAGTGAAAACATTCCACCTCCCCCTAAAAAAATCCTAACGCGCTTTAGCAATGAGCCTGTGTACAAACCATATTACGAAGGCTGGGATCTTGACCATATGTCACTGACTATGCCAGACGACTGGCTCATGCCACGCTTATAGGAAAGCCCATAGAGCCTGCGTGGAAAAAAATGAGTTGTGACATGAAATGGTCCTGGATTATGTTTGTCATAGTCAGTAAGATTCGGTATAGTACCCACCTTCGTGCATAAGTTTGTATATCATTATATGGCAGAGCCGGCAGTCAAATCCTATATTTTGAACACGATCTTTGAAATCTGCCTGCTCATTTCTGGGGCAAATTCAGGAAAAACAAAATTACACGTGTCTTTTTATTTTCATTCTAGATCTTAGATCTGAATTTTCTAACCTGAAGTCGCCCTGCATAGCGAAATCTGTAATGATTTATATATCATGTTATGACGTTCTACACTGTATGTGTATTATTATATGGCAGCGCGCTGTCAAATCCAATATTTTGAAAACGATCTTTGAAATCTTCCTGCTCATTTCTCGGGCAAACTCAGGGAAAAACAAAATTACACGTGTCTTTTTATTTTCAGTGTAGGTCATGAATCTGAATTGCTGAACCTGAAGTCGCTCTGCGTAGCGAAATCTGTAATGATTGATTATATCATGTTATTACGTTCTACACTGTATGTGTATTATATGTGGCAGTATAGGCCCTACGCAGTCTAATTCTATATTTTGAACACGATCTTTGAAATCTGGCTGCTCATTTATGGGGCAAACTGAGGAAAATTTCAATTGCACTTGTCTTTTTATTTTCAGTCTAGATCGTAGATCTGAATTTTTGAACCTGAAGTGGCCCTACATAGCGAAATCTGTAATGATTTATATATCATGTTATGACGTTCTACACTGTATGTGTATTATTATATGTCAGCGCGCTGTCAAATCCAATATTTGAAAACGATCTTTGAAATCTGCCTGCTCATTTCTGGGGCAAACTCAGGAAAAACAAAATTACACGTGTCTTGTTATTTTCAGTCTAGATCTTAGATCTGAATTTTCTAACCTGAAGTCGCCCTGCATAGCGAAATCTGTAATGATTTATATATCATGTTATGACGTTCTACACTGTATGTGTATTATTATATGGCAGCGCGCTGTCAAATCCAATATTTTGAAAACGATCTTTGAAATCTTCCCGCTCATTTCTCGGGCAAACTCAGGGAAAAACAAAATTACACGTGTCCTTTTTATTTTCAGTGTAGGTCATGAATCTGAATTGCTGAACCTGAAGTCGCTCTGCGTAGCGAAATCTGTAATGATTTATTATATCATGTTATTACGTTCTACACTGTATGTGTATTATATGTGGCAGTAGGCCCTACGCAGTCTAATTCTATATTTTGAACACGATCTTTGAAATCTGGCTGCTCATTTATGGGGCAAACTGAGGAAAATTTCAATTGCACTTGTCTTTTTATTTTCAGTCTAGATCAGAGATCTTAATTTCTAATCCTGAAGTCCCTCTGCGAAGCAAAATCTGTAATGATTTATGTATCATGTTATTACGCTCAACACTGTATGAGTGTTATATTTAGAATACTAAACTCAATGAAATATTATAAGTGATTCACACTAAAGGGTCGATTTCACGAAGCCCGAGGATCGATCGTACCCCCATCGTATCCTACGTAGGGCTGCAAGGCATCATTCATAGGTCATACGACTAATTGTTTGAGGTTACTGCAGTCCAACTTATTGGGCCGTTAGAATTATTTTTTTCACGATTTTTTATTTCGTCCTTCGCACTAACGTCCCACGCTAAGCAATGTAGTAAAACATAAAATCATAAACCGATCACCTAAAAAATGTCTGAAATCAAGTGAAAACATTCCACCTCCCCCTAAAAAAATCCTAACGCGCTTTAGCAATGAGCCTGTGTACAAACCATATTACGAAGGCTGGGATCTTGACCATATGTCACTGACTATGCCAGACGACTGGCTCATGCCACGCTTATAGGAAAGCCCATAGAGCCTGCGTGGAAAAAAATGAGTTGTGACATGAAATGGTCCTGGATTATGTTTGTCATAGTCAGTAAGATTCGGTATAGTACCCACCTTCGTGCATAAGTTTGTATATCATTATATGGCAGAGCCGGCAGTCAAATCCTATATTTTGAACACGATCTTTGAAATCTGCCTGCTCATTTCTGGGGCAAATTCAGGAAAAACAAAATTACACGTGTCTTTTTATTTTCAGTCTAGATCTTAGATCTGAATTTTCTAACCTGAAGTCGCCCTGCATAGCGAAATCTGTAATGATTTATATATCATGTTATGACGTTCTACACTGTATGTGTATTATTATATGGCAGCGCGCTGTCAAATCCAATATTTTGAAAACGATCTTTGAAATCTTCCTGCTCATTTCTCGGGCAAACTCAGGGAAAAACAAAATTACACGTGTCTTTTTATTTTCAGTGTAGGTCATGAATCTGAATTGCTGAACCTGAAGTCGCTCTGCGTAGCGAAATCTGTAATGATTGATTATATCATGTTATTACGTTCTACACTGTATGTGTATTATATGTGGCAGTATAGGCCCTACGCAGTCTAATTCTATATTTTGAACACGATCTTTGAAATCTGGCTGCTCATTTATGGGGCAAACTGAGGAAAATTTCAATTGCACTTGTCTTTTTATTTTCAGTCTAGATCGTAGATCTGAATTTTTGAACCTGAAGTGGCCCTACATAGCGTAATCTGTAATGATTTATATATCATGTTATGACGTTCTACACTGTATGTGTATTATTATATGGCAGCGTGCTGTCAAATCCAATATTTGAAAACGATCTTTGAAATCTGCCTGCTCATTTCTTGGGCAAACTCAGGAAAAACAAAATTACACGTGTCTTGTTATTTTCAGTCTAGATCGTAGATCTGAATTTTTGAACCTGAAGTCGCCCTGCGTAGCGAAATCTGTAATGATTTATATATCATGTTATGACGTTCTACACTGTATGTGTATTATTATATGGCAGCGCGCTGTCAAATCCAATATTTTGAAAACGATCTTTGAAATCTTCCTGCTCATTTCTCGGGCAAACTCAGGGAAAAACAAAATTACACGTGTCTTGTTATTTTCAGTGTAGGTCATGAATCTGAATTGCTGAACCTGAAGTCGCTCTGCGTAGCGAAATCTGTAATGATTTATTATATCATGTTATTACATTCTACACTGTATGTGTATTATTATATGGCAGCGCGCTGTCAAATCCAATATTTGAAAACGATCTTTGAAATCTGCCTGCTCATTTCTGGGGCAAACTCAGGAAAAACAAAATTACACGTGTCTTGTTATTTTCAGTCTAGATCGTAGATCTGAATTTTTGAACCTGAAGTCGCCCTGCGTAGCGAAATCTGTAATGATTTATATATCATGTTATGACGTTCTACACTGTATGTGTATTATTATATGGCAGCGCGCTGTCAAATCCAATATTTTGAAAACGATCTTTGAAATCTTCCTGCTCATTTCTCGGGCAAACTCAGGGAAAAACAAAATTACACGTGTCTTTTTATTTTCAGTGTAGATCATGAATCTGAATTGCTGAACCTGAAGTCGCTCTGCGTAGCGAAATCTGTAATGATTTATTATATCATGTTATTACATTCTACACTGTATGTGTATTATATGTGGCAGTAGGCCCTACGCAGTCTAATTCTATATTTTGAACACGATCTTTGAAATCTGGCTGCTCATTTATGGGGCAAACTGAGGACAATTTCAATTGCACTTGTCTTTTTATTTTCAGTCTAGATCAGAGATCTTAATTTCTAATCCTAAAGTCCCCCTGCGAAGCAAAATCTGTAATGAATTATGTATCATGTTATTACGCTCAACACTGTATGAGTGTTATATTAAGAATACTAAACTCAATGAAATATTCTAAGTGATTCACACTAAAGGGTCGATTTCACGAAGCCCGAGGATCGATCGTACGCCCATCGTATCCTACGTAGGGCTGCAAGGCTTCATTCATAGGTCATACGACTAATTGTTTGAGGTTACTGCAGTCCCACTTATTGGGCCGTTAGAATTATTTTTTTCACGATTTTTTATTTCGTCCTTCGCACTAACGTCCCACGCCAAGCAATGCAGTAAAACATAAAATCATAAACCGATCACCTAAAAAATGTCTGAAATCAAGTGAAAACATTCCACCTCCCCCTAAAAAAATCCTAACGCGCTTTAGCAATGAGCCTGTGTACAAACCATATTACGAAGGCTGGGATCTTGACCATATGTCACTGACTATGCCAGACGACTGGCTCATGCCACGCTTATAGGAAAGCCCATAGAGCCTGCGTGGAAAAAAATGAGTTGTGACATGAAATGGTCCTGGATTATGTTTGTCATAGTCAGTAAGATGCGGTATAGTACCCACCTTCGTGCATAAGTTTGTGTATCATTATATGGCAGAGCCCGCAGTCAAATCCTATATTTTGAACACGATCTTTGAAATCTGCCTGCTCATTTCTGGGGCAAATTCAGGAAAAACAAAATTACACGTGTCTTTTTATTTTCAGTCTAGATCGTAGATCTGAATTTTTGAACCTGAAGTGGCCCTACATAGCGAAATCTGTAATGATTTATATATCATGTTATGACGTTCTACACTGTATGTGTATTATTATATGGCAGCGTGCTGTCAAATCCAATATTTGAAAACGATCTTTGAAATCTGCCTGCTCATTTCTTGGGCAAACTCAGGAAAAACAAAATTACACGTGTCTTGTTATTTTCAGTCTAGATCTTAGATCTGAATTTTTGAACCTGAAGTCGCCCTGCGTAGCGAAATCTGTAATGATTTATATATCATGTTATGACGTTCTACACTGTATGTATATTATTATATGGCAGCGCGCTGTCAAATCCAATATTTGAAAACGATCTTTGAAATCTGCCTGCTCATTTCTGGGGCAAACTCAGGAAAAACAAAATTACCCGTGTCTTGTTATTTTCAGTCTAGATCGTAGATCTGAATTTTTGAACCTGAAGTCGCCCTGCGTAGCGAAATCTGTAATGATTTATATATCATGTTATGACGTTCTACACTGTATGTGTATTATTATATGGCAGCGCGCTGTCAAATCCAATATTTTGAAAACGATCTTTGAAATCTTCCTGCTCATTTCTCGGGCAAACTCAGGGAAAAACAAAATTACACGTGTCTTTTTATTTTCAGTGTAGGTCATGAATCTGAATTGCTGAACCTGAAGTCGCTCTGCGTAGCGAAATCTGTAATGATTTATTATATCATGTTATTACATTCTACACTGTATGTGTATTATATGTGGCAGTAGGCCCTACGCAGTCTAATTCTATATTTTGAACACGATCTTTGAAATCTGGCTGCTCATTTATGGGGCAAACTGAGGAAAATTTCAATTGCACTGGTCTTTTTATTTTCAGTCTAGATCAGAGATCTTAATTTCTAATCCTGAAGTCCCCCTGCGAAGCAAAATCTGTAATGATTTATGTATCATGTTATTACGCTCAACACTGTATGAGTGTTATATTTAGAATACTAAACTCAATGAAATATTATAAGTGATTCACACTAAAGGGTCGATTTCACGAAGCCCGAGGATCGATCGTACGCCCATCGTATCCTACGTAGGGCTGCAAGGCATCATTCATAGGTCATACGACTAATTGTTTGAGGTTACTGCAGTCCCACTTATTGGGCCGTTAGAATTATTTTTTTCACGATTTTTTATTTCGTCCTTCGCACTAACGTCCCACGCTAAGCAATGCAGTAAAACATAAAATCATAAACCGATCCCCTAAAAAATGTCTGAAATCAAGTGAAAACATTCCACCTCCCCCTAAAAAAATCCTAACGCGCTTTAGCAATGAGCCTGTGTACAAACCATATTACGAAGGCTGGGATCTTGACCATATGTCACTGACTATGCCAGACGACTGGCTCATGCCACGCTTATAGGAAAGCCCATAGAGCCTGCGTGGAAAAGAATGAGTTGTGACATGAAATGGTCCTGGATTATGTTTGTCATAGTCAGTAAGATGCGGTATAGTACCCACCTTCGTGCATAAGTTTGTGTATCATTATATGGCAGAGCCCGCAGTCAAATCCTATATTTTGAACACGATCTTTGAAATCTGCCTGCTCATTTCTGGGGCAAATTCAGGAAAAACAAAATTACACGTGTCTTTTTATTTTCAGTCTAGATCGTAGATCTGAATTTTTGAACCTGAAGTGGCCCTACATAGCGAAATCTGTAATGATTTATATATCATGTTATGACGTTCTACACTGTATGTGTATTATTATATGGCAGCGTGCTGTCAAATCCAATATTTGAAAACGATCTTTGAAATCTGCCTGCTCATTTCTTGGGCAAACTCAGGAAAAACAAAATTACACGTGTCTTGTTATTTTCAGTCTAGATCGTAGATCTGAATTTTTGAACCTGAAGTCGCCCTGCGTAGCGAAATCTGTAATGATTTATATATCATGTTATGACGTTCTACACTGTATGTGTATTATTATATGGCAGCGCGCTGTCAAATCCAATATTTGAAAACGATCTTTGAAATCTGCCTGCTCATTTCTGGGGCAAACTCAGGAAAAACAAAATTACACGTGTCTTGTTATTTTCAGTCTAGATCGTAGATCTGAATTTTTGAACCTGAAGTCGCCCTGCGTAGCGAAATCTGTAATGATTTATATATCATGTTATGACGTTCTACACTGTATGTGTATTATTATATGGCAGCGCGCTGTCAAATCCAATATTTTGAAAACGATCTTTGAAATCTTTCTGCTCATTTCTCGGGCAAACTCAGGGAAAAACAAAATTACACGTGTCTTTTTATTTTCAGTGTAGGTCATGAATCTGAATTGCTGAACCTGAAGTCGCTCTGCGTAGCGAAATCTGTAATGATTTATTATATCATGTTATTACATTCTACACTGTATGTGTATTATATGTGGCAGTAGGCCCTACGCAGTCTAATTCTATATTTTGAACACGATCTTTGAAATCTGGCTGCTCATTTATGGGGCAAACTGAGGAAAATTTCAATTGCACTTGTCTTTTTATTTTCAGTCTAGATCAGAGATCTTAATTTCTAATCCTGAAGTCCCCATGCGAAGCAAAATCTGTAATGATTTATATATCATGTTATTATGCTCAACACTGTATGAGTGTTATATTTAGAATACTAAACTCAATGAAATATTATAAGTGATTCACACTAAAGGGTCGATTTCACGAAGCCCGAGGTTCGATCGTACCCCCATCGTATCCTACGTAGGGCTGCAAGGCATCATTCATAGGTCATACGACTAATTGTTTGAGGTTACTGCAGTCCCACTTATTGGGCCGTTAGAATTATTTTTTTCACGATTTTTTATTTCGTCCTTCGCACTAACGTCCCACGCTAAGCAATCCAGTAAAACATAAAATCATAAACCGATCACCTAAAAAATGTCTGAAATCAAGTGAAAACATTCCACCTCCCCCTAAAAAAATCCTAACGCGCTTTAGCAATGAGCCTGTGTACAAACCATATTACGAAGGCTGGGATCTTGACCATATGTCACTGACTATGCCAGACGACTGGCTCATGCCACGCTTATAGGAAAGCCCATAGAGCCTGCGTGGAAAAAAATGAGTTGTGACATGAAATGGTCCTGGATTATGTTTGTCATAGTCAGTAAGATGCGGTATAGTACCCACCTTCGTGCATAAGTTTGTGTATCATTATATGGCAGAGCCCGCAGTCAAATCCTATATTTTGAACACGATCTTTGAAATCTGCCTGCTCATTTCTGGGGCAAATTCAGGAAAAACAAAATTACACGTGTCTTTTTATTTTCAGTCTAGATCGTAGATCTGAATTTTTGAACCTGAAGTGGCCCTACATAGCGAAATCTGTAATGATTTTTATATCATGTTATGACGTTCTACACTGTATGTGTATTATTATATGTCAGCGCGCTGTCAAATCCAATATTTGAAAACGATCTTTGAAATCTGCCTGCTCATTTCTGGGGCAAACTCAGGGAAAAACAAAATTACACGTGCCTTTTTATTTTCAGTCTAGATCTTAGATCTGAATTTTCTAACCTGAAGTCGCCCTGCATAGCGAAATCTGTAATGATTTATATATCATGTTATGACGTTCTACACTGTATGTGTATTATTATATGGCAGCGCGCTGTCAAATCCAATATTTTGAAAACGATCTTTGAAATCTTCCTGCTCATTTCTCGGGCAAACTCAGGGAAAAACAAAATTACACGTGTCTCTTTATTTTCAGTGTAGGTCATGAATCTGAATTGCTGAACCTGAAGTCGCTCTTCGTAGCGAAATCTGTAATGATTGATTATATCATGTTATTACGTTCTACACTGTATGTGTATTATATGTGGCAGTAGGCCCTAGGCAGTCTAATTCTATATTTTGAACACGATCTTTGAAATCTGGCTGCTCATTTATGGGGCAAACTGAGGAAAATTTCAATTGCACTTGTCTTTTTATTTTCAGTCTAGATCAGAGATCTTAATTTCTAATCCTGAAGTCCCCCTGCGAAGCAAAATCTGTAATGAATTATGTATCATGTTATTACGCTCAACACTGTATGAGTGTTATATTAAGAATACTAAACTCAATGAAATAATATCATAAGTGATTCACACTAATGGGTCGATTTCACGAAGCCCGAGGATCGATCGTACGCCCATCGTATCCTACGTAGGGCTGCAAGGCTTCATTCATAGGTCATACGACTAATTGTTTGAGGTTACTGCAGTCCCACTTATTGGGCCGTTAGAATTATTTTTTTCACGATTTTTTATTTCGTCCTTCGCACTAACGTCCCACGCCAAGCAATGCAGTAAAACATAAAATCATAAACCGATCACCTAAAAAATGTCTGAAATCAAGTGAAAACATTCCACCTCCCCCTAAAAAAATCCTAACGCGCTTTAGCAATGAGCCTGTGTACAAACCATATTACGAAGGCTGGGATCTTGACCATATGTCACTGACTATGCCAGACGACTGGCTCATGCCACGCTTATAGGAAAGCCCATAGAGCCTGCGTGGAAAAAAATGAGTTGTGACATGAAATGGTCCTGGATTATGTTTGTCATAGTCAGTAAGATGCGGTATAGTACCCACCTTCGTGCATAAGTTTGTATATCATTATATGGCAGAGCCCGCAGTCAAATCCTATATTTTAAACACGATCTTTGAAATCTGCCTGCTCATTTCTGGGGCAAATTCAGGAAAAACAAAATTACACGTGTCTTTTTATTTTCAGTCTAGATCGTAGATCTGAATTTTTGAACCTGAAGTGGCCCTACATAGCGAAATCTGTAATGATTTTTATATCATGTTATGACGTTCTACACTGTATGTGTATTATTATATGTCAGCGCGCTGTCAAATCCAATATTTGAAAACGATCTTTGAAATCTGCCTGCTCATTTCTGGGGCAAACTCAGGGAAAAACAAAATTACACGTGTCTCTTTATTTTCAGTGTAGGTCATGAATCTGAATTGCTGAACCTGAAGTCGCTCTTCGTAGCGAAATCTGTAATGATTGATTATATCATGTTATTACGTTCTACACTGTATGTGTATTATATGTGGCAGTAGGCCCTACGCAGTCTAATTCTATATTTTGAACACGATCTTTGAAATCTGGCTGCTCATTTATGGGGCAAACTGAGGAAAATTTCAATTGCACTTGTCTTTTTATTTTCAGTCTAGATCAGAGATCTTAATTTCTAATCCTGAAGTCCCCCTGCGAAGCAAAATCTGTAATGAATTATGTATCACGTTATTACGCTCAACACTGTATGAGTGTTATATTTAGAATACTAAACTCAATGAAATATTATAAGTGATTCACACTAAAGGGTCGATTTCACGAAGCCCGAGGATCGATCGTACCCCCATCGTATCCTACGTAGGGCTGCAAGGCATCATTCATAGGTCATACGACTAATTGTTTGAGGTTACTGCAGTCCAACTTACATGGGCCGTTAGAATTATTTTTTTCACGATTTTTTATTTCGTCCTTCGCACTAACGTCCCACGCTAAGCAATGCAGTAAAACATAAAATCATAAACCGATCACCTAAAAAATGTCTGAAATCAAGTGAAAACATTCCACCTCCCCCTAAAAAAATCCTAACGCGCTTTAGCAATGAGCCTGTGTACAAACCATATTACGAAGGCTGGGATCTTGACCATATGTCACTGACTATGCCAGACGACTGGCTCATGCCACGCTTATAGGAAAGCCCATAGAGCCTGCGTGGAAAAAAATGAGTTGTGACATGAAATGGTCCTGGATTATGTTTGTCATAGTCAGTAAGATGCGGTATAGTACCCACCTTCGTGCATAAGTTTGTGTATCATTATATGGCAGAGCCCGCAGTCAAATCCTATATTTTGAACACGATCTTTGAAATCTGCCTGCTCATTTCTGGGGCAAATTCAGGAAAAACAAAATTACACGTGTCTTTTTATTTTCAGTCTAGATCGTAGATCTGAATTTTTGAACCTGAAGTGGCCCTACATAGCGAAATCTGTAATGATTTTTATATCATGTTATGACGTTCTACACTGTATGTGTATTATTATATGTCAGCGCGCTGTCAAATCCAATATTTGAAAACGATCTTTGAAATCTGCCTGCTCATTTCTGGGGCAAACTCAGGGAAAAACAAAATTACACGTGCCTTTTTATTTTCAGTCTAGATCTTAGATCTGAATTTTCTAACCTGAAGTCGCCCTGCATAGCGAAATCTGTAATGATTTATATATCATGTTATGACGTTCTACACTGTATGTGTATTATTATATGGCAGCGCGCTGTCAAATCCAATATTTTGAAAACGATCTTTGAAATCTTCCTGCTCATTTCTCGGGCAAACTCAGGGAGAAACAAAATTACACGTGTCTTTTTATTTTCAGTGTAGGTCATGAATCTGAATTGCTGAACCTGAAGTCGCTCTGCGTATAGCGAAATCTGTAATGATTGATTATATCATGTTATTACGTTCTACACTGTATGTGTATTATATGTGGCAGTAGGCCCTACGCAGTCTAATTCTATATTTTGAACACGATCTTTGAAATCTGGCTGCTCATTTATGGGGCAAACTGAGGAAAATTTCAATTGCACTTGTCTTTTTATTTTCAGTCTAGATCAGAGATCTTAATTTCTAATCCTAAAGTCCCCCTGCGAAGCAAAATCTGTAATGAATTATGTATCATGTTATTACGCTCAACACTGTATGAGTGTTATATTAAGAATACTAAACTCAATGAAATATTATAAGTGATTCACACTAAAGGGTCGATTTCACGAAGCCCGAGGATCGATCGTACGCCCATCGTATCCTACGTAGGGCTGCACGGCATCATTCATAGGTCATACGACTAATTGTTTGAGGTTACTGCAGTCCCACTTATTGGGCCGTTAGAATTATTTTTTTCACGATTTTTTATTTCGTCCTTCGCACTAACGTCCCACGCTAAGCAATGCAGTAAAACATAAAATCATAAACCGATCACCTAAAAAATGTCTGAAATCAAGTGAAAACATTCCACCTCCCCCTAAAAAAATCCTAACGCGCTTTAGCAATGAGCCTGTGTACAAACCATATTACGAAGGCTGGGATCTTGACCATATGTCACTGACTATGCCAGACGACTGGCTCATGCCACGCTTATAGGAAAGCCCATAGAGCCTGCGTGGAAAAAAATTGAGTTGTGACATGAAATGGTCCTGGATTATGTTTGTCATAGTCAGTAAGATGCGGTATAGTACCCACCTTCGTGCATAAGTTTGTGTATCATTATATGGCAGAGCCCGCAGTCAAATCCTATATTTTGAACACGATCTTTGAAATCTGCCTGCTCATTTCTGGGGCAAATTCAGGAAAAACAAAATCACACGTGTCTTTTTATTTTCAGTCTAGATCGTAGATCTGAATTTTTGAACCTGAAGTGGCCCTACATAGCGAAATCTGTAATGATTTATATATCATGTTATGACGTTCTACACTGTATGTGTATTATTATATGGCAGCGTGCTGTCAAATCCAATATTTGAAAACGATCTTTGAAATCTGCCTGCTCATTTCTGGGGCAAACTCAGGAAAAACAAAATTACACGTGTCTTGTTATTTTCAGTCTAGATCGTAGATCTGAATTTTTGAACTTGAAGTTGCGATTGCGTAGCGAAATCTGTAATGATTTATATATCATGTTATGACGTTCTACACTGTATGTGTAGTATTATATGGCAGCGCGCTGTCAAATCCAATATTTGAAAACGATCTTTGAAATCTGCCTGCTCATTTCTGGGGCAAACTCAGGAAAAACAAAATTACACGTGTCTTGTTATTTTCGGTCTAGATCGTAGATCTGAATTTTTGAACCTGAAGTCGCCCTGCGTAGCGAAATCTGTAATGATTTATATATCATGTTATGACGTTCTACACTGTATGTGTATTATTATATGGCAGCGCGCTGTCAAATCCAATATTTTGAAAACGATCTTTGAAATCTTCCTGCTCATTTCTCGGGCAAACTCAGGGAGAAACAAAATTACACGTGTCTTTTTATTTTCAGTGTAGGTCATGAATCTGAATTGCTGAACCTGAAGTCGCTCTGCGTATAGCGAAATCTGTAATGATTGATTATATCATGTTATTACTTTCTACACTGTATGTGTATTATATGTGGCAGTAGGCCCTACGCAGTCTAATTCTATATTTTGAACACGATCTTTGAAATCTGGCTGCTCATTTATGGGGCAAACTGAGGAAAATTTCAATTGCACTTGTCTTTTTATTTTCAGTCTAGATCAGAGATCTTAATTTCTAATCCTAAAGTCCCCCTGCGAAGCAAAATCTGTAATGAATTATGTATCATGTTATTACGCTCAATACTGTATGAGTGTTATATTAAGAATACTAAACTCAATGAAATATTATAAGTGATTCACACTAAAGGGTCGATTTCACGAAGCCCGAGGATCGATCGTACGCCCATCGTATCCTACGTAGGGCTGCAAGGCTTCATTCATAGGTCATACGACTAATTGTTTGAGGTTACTGCAGTCCCACTTATTGGGCCGTTAGAATTATTTTTTTCACGATTTTTTATTTCGTCCTTCGCACTAACGTCCCACGCCAAGCAATGCAGTAAAACATAAAATCATAAACCGATCACCTAAAAAATGTCTGAAATCAAGTGAAAACATTCCACCTCCCCCTAAAACAATCCTAACGCGCTTTAGCAATGAGCCTGTGTACAAACCATATTACGAAGGCTGGGATCTTGACCATATGTCACTGACTATGCCAGACGACTGGCTCATGCCACGCTTATAGGAAAGCCCATAGAGCCTGCGTGGAAAAAAATGAGTTGTGACATGAAATGGTCCTGGATTATGTTTGTCATAGTCAGTAAGATGCGGTATAGTACCCACCTTCGTGCATAAGTTTGTGTATCATTATATGGCAGAGCCCGCAGTCAAATCCTATATTTTGAACACGATCTTTGAAATCTGCCTGCTCATTTCTGGGGCAAATTCAGGAAAAACAAAATCACACGTGTCTTTTTATTTTCAGTCTAGATCGTAGATCTGAATTTTTGAACCTGAAGTGGCCCTACATAGCGAAATCTGTAATGATTTATATATCATGTTATGACGTTCTACACTGTATGTGTATTATTATATGGCAGCGTGCTGTCAAATCCAATATTTGAAAACGATCTTTGAAATCTGCCTGCTCATTTCTGGGGCAAACTCAGGAAAAACAAAATTACACGTGTCTTGTTATTTTCAGTCTAGATCGTAGATCTGAATTTTTGAACCTGAAGTCGCGATTGCGTAGCGAAATCTGTAATGATTTATATATCATGTTATGACGTTCTACACTGTATGTGTATTATTATATGGCAGCGCGCTGTCAAATCCAATATTTGAAAACGATCTTTGAAATCTGCCTGCTCATTTCTGGGGCAAACTCAGGAAAAACAAAATTACACGTGTCTTGTTATTTTCGGTCTAGATCGTAGATCTGAATTTTTGAACCTGAAGTCGCCCTGCGTAGCGAAATCTGTAATGATTTATATATCATGTTATGACGTTCTACACTGTATGTGTATTATTATATGGCAGCGCGCTGTCAAATCCAATATTTTGAAAACGATCTTTGAAATCTTCCTGCTCATTTCTCGGGCAAACTCAGGGAGAAACAAAATTACACGTGTCTTTTTATTTTCAGTGTAGGTCATGAATCTGAATTGCTGAACCTGAAGTCGCTCTGCGTATAGCGAAATCTGTAATGATTGATTATATCATGTTATTACTTTCTACACTGTATGTGTATTATATGTGGCAGTAGGCCCTACGCAGTCTAATTCTATATTTTGAACACGATCTTTGAAATCTGGCTGCTCATTTATGGGGCAAACTGAGGAAAATTTCAATTGCACTTGTCTTTTTATTTTCAGTCTAGATCAGAGATCTTAATTTCTAATCCTAAAGTCCCCCTGCGAAGCAAAATCTGTAATGAATTATGTATCATGTTATTACGCTCAATACTGTATGAGTGTTATATTAAGAATACTAAACTCAATGAAATATTATAAGTGATTCACACTAAAGGGTCGATTTCACGAAGCCCGAGGATCGATCGTACGCCCATCGTATCCTACGTAGGGCTGCAAGGCTTCATTCATAGGTCATACGACTAATTGTTTGAGGTTACTGCAGTCCCACTTATTGGGCCGTTAGAATTATTTTTTTCACGATTTTTTATTTCGTCCTTCGCACTAACGTCCCACGCCAAGCAATGCAGTAAAACATAAAATCATAAACCGATCACCTAAAAAATGTCTGAAATCAAGTGAAAACATTCCACCTCCCCCTAAAACAATCCTAACGCGCTTTAGCAATGAGCCTGTGTACAAACCATATTACGAAGGCTGGGATCTTGACCATATGTCACTGACTATGCCAGACGACTGGCTCATGCCACGCTTATAGGAAAGCCCATAGAGCCTGCGTGGAAAAAAATGAGTTGTGACATGAAATGGTCCTGGATTATGTTTGTCATAGTCAGTAAGATGCGGTATAGTACCCACCTTCGTGCATAAGTTTGTGTATCATTATATGGCAGAGCCCGCAGTCAAATCCTATATTTTGAACACGATCTTTGAAATCTGCCTGCTCATTTCTGGGGCAAATTCAGGAAAAACAAAATCACACGTGTCTTTTTATTTTCAGTCTAGATCGTAGATCTGAATTTTTGAACCTGAAGTGGCCCTACATAGCGAAATCTGTAATGATTTATATATCATGTTATGACGTTCTACACTGTATGTGTATTATTATATGGCAGCGTGCTGTCAAATCCAATATTTGAAAACGATCTTTGAAATCTGCCTGCTCATTTCTGGGGCAAACTCAGGAAAAACAAAATTACACGTGTCTTGTTATTTTCAGTCTAGATCGTAGATCTGAATTTTTGAACTTGAAGTTGCGATTGCGTAGCGAAATCTGTAATGATTTATATATCATGTTATGACGTTCTACACTGTATGTGTAGTATTATATGGCAGCGCGCTGTCAAATCCAATATTTGAAAACGATCTTTGAAATCTGCCTGCTCATTTCTGGGGCAAACTCAGGAAAAACAAAATTACACGTGTCTTGTTATTTTCGGTCTAGATCGTAGATCTGAATTTTTGAACCTGAAGTCGCCCTGCGTAGCGAAATCTGTAATGATTTATATATCATGTTATGACGTTCTACACTGTATGTGTATTATTATATGGCAGCGCGCTGTCAAATCCAATATTTTGAAAACGATCTTTGAAATCTTCCTGCTCATTTCTCGGGCAAACTCAGGGAGAAACAAAATTACACGTGTCTTTTTATTTTCAGTGTAGGTCATGAATCTGAATTGCTGAACCTGAAGTCGCTCTGCGTATAGCGAAATCTGTAATGATTGATTATATCATGTTATTACTTTCTACACTGTATGTGTATTATATGTGGCAGTAGGCCCTACGCAGTCTAATTCTATATTTTGAACACGATCTTTGAAATCTGGCTGCTCATTTATGGGGCAAACTGAGGAAAATTTCAATTGCACTTGTCTTTTTATTTTCAGTCTAGATCAGAGATCTTAATTTCTAATCCTAAAGTCCCCCTGCGAAGCAAAATCTGTAATGAATTATGTATCATGTTATTACGCTCAATACTGTATGAGTGTTATATTAAGAATACTAAACTCAATGAAATATTATAAGTGATTCACACTAAAGGGTCGATTTCACGAAGCCCGAGGATCGATCGTACGCCCATCGTATCCTACGTAGGGCTGCAAGGCTTCATTCATAGGTCATACGACTAATTGTTTGAGGTTACTGCAGTCCCACTTATTGGGCCGTTAGAATTATTTTTTTCACGATTTTTTATTTCGTCCTTCGCACTAACGTCCCACGCCAAGCAATGCAGTAAAACATAAAATCATAAACCGATCACCTAAAAAATGTCTGAAATCAAGTGAAAACATTCCACCTCCCCCTAAAACAATCCTAACGCGCTTTAGCAATGAGCCTGTGTACAAACCATATTACGAAGGCTGGGATCTTGACCATATGTCACTGACTATGCCAGACGACTGGCTCATGCCACGCTTATAGGAAAGCCCATAGAGCCTGCGTGGAAAAAAATGAGTTGTGACATGAAATGGTCCTGGATTATGTTTGTCATAGTCAGTAAGATGCGGTATAGTACCCACCTTCGTGCATAAGTTTGTGTATCATTATATGGCAGAGCCCGCAGTCAAATCCTATATTTTGAACACGATCTTTGAAATCTGCCTGCTCATTTCTGGGGCAAATTCAGGAAAAACAAAATCACACGTGTCTTTTTATTTTCAGTCTAGATCGTAGATCTGAATTTTTGAACCTGAAGTGGCCCTACATAGCGAAATCTGTAATGATTTATATATCATGTTATGACGTTCTACACTGTATGTGTATTATTATATGGCAGCGTGCTGTCAAATCCAATATTTGAAAACGATCTTTGAAATCTGCCTGCTCATTTCTGGGGCAAACTCAGGAAAAACAAAATTACACGTGTCTTGTTATTTTCAGTCTAGATCGTAGATCTGAATTTTTGAACCTGAAGTCGCGATTGCGTAGCGAAATCTGTAATGATTTATATATCATGTTATGACGTTCTACACTGTATGTGTATTATTATATGGCAGCGCGCTGTCAAATCCAATATTTGAAAACGATCTTTGAAATCTGCCTGCTCATTTCTGGGGCAAACTCAGGAAAAACAAAATTACACGTGTCTTGTTATTTTCGGTCTAGATCGTAGATCTGAATTTTTGAACCTGAAGTCGCCCTGCGTAGCGAAATCTGTAATGATTTATATATCATGTTATGACGTTCTACACTGTATGTGTATTATTATATGGCAGCGCGCTGTCAAATCCAATATTTTGAAAACGATCTTTGAAATCTTCCTGCTCATTTCTCGGGCAAACTCAGGGAGAAACAAAATTACACGTGTCTTTTTATTTTCAGTGTAGGTCATGAATCTGAATTGCTGAACCTGAAGTCGCTCTGCGTATAGCGAAATCTGTAATGATTGATTATATCATGTTATTACGTTCTACACTGTATGTGTATTATATGTGGCAGTAGGCCCTACGCAGTCTAATTCTATATTTTGAACACGATCTTTGAAATCTGGCTGCTCATTTATGGGGCAAACTGAGGAAAATTTCAATTGCACTTGTCTTTTTATTTTCAGTCTAGATCAGAGATCTTAATTTCTAATCCTAAAGTCCCCCTGCGAAGCAAAATCTGTAATGAATTATGTATCATGTTATTACGCTCAACACTGTATGAGTGTTATATTAAGAATACTAAACTCAATGAAATATTATAAGTGATTCACACTAAAGGGTCGATTTCACGAAGCCCGAGGATCGATCGTACGCCCATCGTATCCTACGTAGGGCTGCAAGGCTTCATTCATAGGTCATACGACTAATTGTTTGAGGTTACTGCAGTCCCACTTATTGGGCCGTTAGAATTATTTTTTTCACGATTTTTTATTTCGTCCTTCGCACTAACGTCCCACGCCAAGCAATGCAGTAAAACATAAAATCATAAACCGATCACCTAAAAAATGTCTGAAATCAAGTGAAAACATTCCACCTCCCCCTAAAAAAATCCTAACGCGCTTTAGCAATGAGCCTGTGTACAAACCATATTACGAAGGCTGGGATCTTGACCATATGTCACTGACTATGCCAGACGACTGGCTCATGCCACGCTTATAGGAAAGCCCATAGAGCCTGCGTGGAAAAAAATGAGTTGTGACATGAAATGGTCCTGGATTATGTTTGTCATAGTCAGTAAGATGCGGTATAGTACCCACCTTCGTGCATAAGTTTGTGTATCATTATATGGCAGAGCCCGCAGTCAAATCCTATATTTTGAACACGATCTTTGAAATCTGCCTGCTCATTTCTGGGGCAAATTCAGGAAAAACAAAATCACACGTGTCTTTTTATTTTCAGTCTAGATCGTAGATCTGAATTTTTGAACCTGAAGTGGCCCTACATAGCGAAATCTGTAATGATTTATATATCATGTTATGACGTTCTACACTGTATGTGTATTATTATATGGCAGCGTGCTGTCAAATCCAATATTTGAAAACGATCTTTGAAATCTGCCTGCTCATTTCTGGGGCAAACTCAGGAAAAACAAAATTACACGTGTCTTGTTATTTTCAGTCTAGATCGTAGATCTGAATTTTTGAACTTGAAGTTGCGATTGCGTAGCGAAATCTGTAATGATTTATATATCATGTTATGACGTTCTACACTGTATGTGTAGTATTATATGGCAGCGCGCTGTCAAATCCAATATTTGAAAACGATCTTTGAAATCTGCCTGCTCATTTCTGGGGCAAACTCAGGAAAAACAAAATTACACGTGTCTTGTTATTTTCGGTCTAGATCGTAGATCTGAATTTTTGAACCTGAAGTCGCCCTGCGTAGCGAAATCTGTAATGATTTATATATCATGTTATGACGTTCTACACTGTATGTGTATTATTATATGGCAGCGCGCTGTCAAATCCAATATTTTGAAAACGATCTTTGAAATCTTCCTGCTCATTTCTCGGGCAAACTCAGGGAGAAACAAAATTACACGTGTCTTTTTATTTTCAGTGTAGGTCATGAATCTGAATTGCTGAACCTGAAGTCGCTCTGCGTATAGCGAAATCTGTAATGATTGATTATATCATGTTATTACTTTCTACACTGTATGTGTATTATATGTGGCAGTAGGCCCTACGCAGTCTAATTCTATATTTTGAACACGATCTTTGAAATCTGGCTGCTCATTTATGGGGCAAACTGAGGAAAATTTCAATTGCACTTGTCTTTTTATTTTCAGTCTAGATCAGAGATCTTAATTTCTAATCCTAAAGTCCCCCTGCGAAGCAAAATCTGTAATGAATTATGTATCATGTTATTACGCTCAATACTGTATGAGTGTTATATTAAGAATACTAAACTCAATGAAATATTATAAGTGATTCACACTAAAGGGTCGATTTCACGAAGCCCGAGGATCGATCGTACGCCCATCGTATCCTACGTAGGGCTGCAAGGCTTCATTCATAGGTCATACGACTAATTGTTTGAGGTTACTGCAGTCCCACTTATTGGGCCGTTAGAATTATTTTTTTCACGATTTTTTATTTCGTCCTTCGCACTAACGTCCCACGCCAAGCAATGCAGTAAAACATAAAATCATAAACCGATCACCTAAAAAATGTCTGAAATCAAGTGAAAACATTCCACCTCCCCCTAAAACAATCCTAACGCGCTTTAGCAATGAGCCTGTGTACAAACCATATTACGAAGGCTGGGATCTTGACCATATGTCACTGACTATGCCAGACGACTGGCTCATGCCACGCTTATAGGAAAGCCCATAGAGCCTGCGTGGAAAAAAATGAGTTGTGACATGAAATGGTCCTGGATTATGTTTGTCATAGTCAGTAAGATGCGGTATAGTACCCACCTTCGTGCATAAGTTTGTGTATCATTATATGGCAGAGCCCGCAGTCAAATCCTATATTTTGAACACGATCTTTGAAATCTGCCTGCTCATTTCTGGGGCAAATTCAGGAAAAACAAAATCACACGTGTCTTTTTATTTTCAGTCTAGATCGTAGATCTGAATTTTTGAACCTGAAGTGGCCCTACATAGCGAAATCTGTAATGATTTATATATCATGTTATGACGTTCTACACTGTATGTGTATTATTATATGGCAGCGTGCTGTCAAATCCAATATTTGAAAACGATCTTTGAAATCTGCCTGCTCATTTCTGGGGCAAACTCAGGAAAAACAAAATTACACGTGTCTTGTTATTTTCAGTCTAGATCGTAGATCTGAATTTTTGAACCTGAAGTCGCGATTGCGTAGCGAAATCTGTAATGATTTATATATCATGTTATGACGTTCTACACTGTATGTGTATTATTATATGGCAGCGCGCTGTCAAATCCAATATTTGAAAACGATCTTTGAAATCTGCCTGCTCATTTCTGGGGCAAACTCAGGAAAAACAAAATTACACGTGTCTTGTTATTTTCGGTCTAGATCGTAGATCTGAATTTTTGAACCTGAAGTCGCCCTGCGTAGCGAAATCTGTAATGATTTATATATCATGTTATGACGTTCTACACTGTATGTGTATTATTATATGGCAGCGCGCTGTCAAATCCAATATTTTGAAAACGATCTTTGAAATCTTCCTGCTCATTTCTCGGGCAAACTCAGGGAGAAACAAAATTACACGTGTCTTTTTATTTTCAGTGTAGGTCATGAATCTGAATTGCTGAACCTGAAGTCGCTCTGCGTATAGCGAAATCTGTAATGATTGATTATATCATGTTATTACGTTCTACACTGTATGTGTATTATATGTGGCAGTAGGCCCTACGCAGTCTAATTCTATATTTTGAACACGATCTTTGAAATCTGGCTGCTCATTTATGGGGCAAACTGAGGAAAATTTCAATTGCACTTGTCTTTTTATTTTCAGTCTAGATCAGAGATCTTAATTTCTAATCCTAAAGTCCCCCTGCGAAGCAAAATCTGTAATGAATTATGTATCATGTTATTACGCTCAACACTGTATGAGTGTTATATTAAGAATACTAAACTCAATGAAATATTATAAGTGATTCACACTAAAGGGTCGATTTCACGAAGCCCGAGGATCGATCGTACGCCCATCGTATCCTACGTAGGGCTGCAAGGCTTCATTCATAGGTCATACGACTAATTGTTTGAGGTTACTGCAGTCCCACTTATTGGGCCGTTAGAATTATTTTTTTCACGATTTTTTATTTCGTCCTTCGCACTAACGTCCCACGCCAAGCAATGCAGTAAAACATAAAATCATAAACCGATCACCTAAAAAATGTCTGAAATCAAGTGAAAACATTCCACCTCCCCCTAAAAAAATCCTAACGCGCTTTAGCAATGAGCCTGTGTACAAACCATATTACGAAGGCTGGGATCTTGACCATATGTCACTGACTATGCCAGACGACTGGCTCATGCCACGCTTATAGGAAAGCCCATAGAGCCTGCGTGGAAAAAAATGAGTTGTGACATGAAATGGTCCTGGATTATGTTTGTCATAGTCAGTAAGATGCGGTATAGTACCCACCTTCGTGCATAAGTTTGTGTATCATTATATGGCAGAGCCCGCAGTCAAATCCTATATTTTGAACACGATCTTTGAAATCTGCCTGCTCATTTCTGGGGCAAATTCAGGAAAAACAAAATCACACGTGTCTTTTTATTTTCAGTCTAGATCGTAGATCTGAATTTTTGAACCTGAAGTGGCCCTACATAGCGAAATCTGTAATGATTTATATATCATGTTATGACGTTCTACACTGTATGTGTATTATTATATGGCAGCGTGCTGTCAAATCCAATATTTGAAAACGATCTTTGAAATCTGCCTGCTCATTTCTGGGGCAAACTCAGGAAAAACAAAATTACACGTGTCTTGTTATTTTCAGTCTAGATCGTAGATCTGAATTTTTGAACCTGAAGTCGCGATTGCGTAGCGAAATCTGTAATGATTTATATATCATGTTATGACGTTCTACACTGTATGTGTATTATTATATGGCAGCGCGCTGTCAAATCCAATATTTGAAAACGATCTTTGAAATCTGCCTGCTCATTTCTGGGGCAAACTCAGGAAAAACAAAATTACACGTGTCTTGTTATTTTCGGTCTAGATCGTAGATCTGAATTTTTGAACCTGAAGTCGCCCTGCGTAGCGAAATCTGTAATGATTTATATATCATGTTATGACGTTCTACACTGTATGTGTATTATTATATGGCAGCGCGCTGTCAAATCCAATATTTTGAAAACGATCTTTGAAATCTTCCTGCTCATTTCTCGGGCAAACTCAGGGAGAAACAAAATTACACGTGTCTTTTTATTTTCAGTGTAGGTCATGAATCTGAATTGCTGAACCTGAAGTCGCTCTGCGTATAGCGAAATCTGTAATGATTGATTATATCATGTTATTACGTTCTACACTGTATGTGTATTATATGTGGCAGTAGGCCCTACGCAGTCTAATTCTATATTTTGAACACGATCTTTGAAATCTGGCTGCTCATTTATGGGGCAAACTGAGGAAAATTTCAATTGCACTTGTCTTTTTATTTTCAGTCTAGATCAGAGATCTTAATTTCTAATCCTAAAGTCCCCCTGCGAAGCAAAATCTGTAATGAATTATGTATCATGTTATTACGCTCAACACTGTATGAGTGTTATATTAAGAATACTAAACTCAATGAAATATTATAAGTGATTCACACTAAAGGGTCGATTTCACGAAGCCCGAGGATCGATCGTACGCCCATCGTATCCTACGTAGGGCTGCAAGGCTTCATTCATAGGTCATACGACTAATTGTTTGAGGTTACTGCAGTCCCACTTATTGGGCCGTTAGAATTATTTTTTTCACGATTTTTTATTTCGTCCTTCGCACTAACGTCCCACGCCAAGCAATGCAGTAAAACATAAAATCATAAACCGATCACCTAAAAAATGTCTGAAATCAAGTGAAAACATTCCACCTCCCCCTAAAAAAATCCTAACGCGCTTTAGCAATGAGCCTGTGTACAAACCATATTACGAAGGCTGGGATCTTGACCATATGTCACTGACTATGCCAGACGACTGGCTCATGCCACGCTTATAGGAAAGCCCATAGAGCCTGCGTGGAAAAAAATGAGTTGTGACATGAAATGGTCCTGGATTATGTTTGTCATAGTCAGTAAGATGCGGTATAGTACCCACCTTCGTGCATAAGTTTGTGTATCATTATATGGCAGAGCCCGCAGTCAAATCCTATATTTTGAACACGATCTTTGAAATCTGCCTGCTCATTTCTGGGGCAAATTCAGGAAAAACAAAATCACACGTGTCTTTTTATTTTCAGTCTAGATCGTAGATCTGAATTTTTGAACCTGAAGTGGCCCTACATAGCGAAATCTGTAATGATTTATATATCATGTTATGACGTTCTACACTGTATGTGTATTATTATATGGCAGCGTGCTGTCAAATCCAATATTTGAAAACGATCTTTGAAATCTGCCTGCTCATTTCTGGGGCAAACTCAGGAAAAACAAAATTACACGTGTCTTGTTATTTTCAGTCTAGATCGTAGATCTGAATTTTTGAACCTGAAGTCGCGATTGCGTAGCGAAATCTGTAATGATTTATATATCATGTTATGACGTTCTACACTGTATGTGTATTATTATATGGCAGCGCGCTGTCAAATCCAATATTTGAAAACGATCTTTGAAATCTGCCTGCTCATTTCTGGGGCAAACTCAGGAAAAACAAAATTACACGTGTCTTGTTATTTTCGGTCTAGATCGTAGATCTGAATTTTTTAACCTGAAGTCGCCCTGCGTAGCGAAATCTGTAATGATTTATATATCATGTTATGACGTTCTACACTGTATGTGTATTATTATATGGCAGCGCGCTGTCAAATCCAATATTTTGAAAACGATCTTTGAAATCTTCCTGCTCATTTCTCGGGCAAACTCAGGGAGAAACAAAATTACACGTTTTTTTTTATTTTCAGTGTAGGTCATGAATCTGAATTGCTGAACCTGAAGTCGCTCTGCGTATAGCGAAATCTGTAATGATTGATTATATCATGTTATTACGTTCTACACTGTATGTGTATTATATGTGGCAGTAGGCCCTACGCAGTCTAATTCTATATTTTGAACACGATCTTTGAAATCTGGCTGCTCATTTATGGGGCAAACTGAGGAAAATTTCAATTGCACTTGTCTTTTTATTTTCAGTCTAGATCAGAGATCTTAATTTCTAATCCTAAAGTCCCCCTGCGAAGCAAAATCTGTAATGAATTATGTATCATGTTATTACGCTCAACACTGTATGAGTGTTATATTAAGAATACTAAACTCAATGAAATATTATAAGTGATTCACACTAAAGGGTCGATTTCACGAAGCCCGAGGATCGATCGTACGCCCATCGTATCCTACGTAGGGCTGCAAGGCTTCATTCATAGGTCATACGACTAATTGTTTGAGGTTACTGCAGTCCCACTTATTGGGCCGTTAGAATTATTTTTTTCACGATTTTTTATTTCGTCCTTCGCACTAACGTCCCACGCCAAGCAATGCAGTAAAACATAAAATCATAAACCGATCACCTAAAAAATGTCTGAAATCAAGTGAAAACATTCCACCTCCCCCTAAAAAAATCCTAACGCGCTTTAGCAATGAGCCTGTGTACAAACCATATTACGAAGGCTGGGATCTTGACCATATGTCACTGACTATGCCAGACGACTGGCTCATGCCACGCTTATAGGAAAGCCCATAGAGCCTGCGTGGAAAAAAATGAGTTGTGACATGAAATGGTCCTGGATTATGTTTGTCATAGTCAGTAAGATGCGGTATAGTACCCACCTTCGTGCATAAGTTTGTGTATCATTATATGGCAGAGCCCGCAGTCAAATCCTATATTTTGAACACGATCTTTGAAATCTGCCTGCTCATTTCTGGGGCAAATTCAGGAAAAACAAAATCACACGTGTCTTTTTATTTTCAGTCTAGATCGTAGATCTGAATTTTTGAACCTGAAGTGGCCCTACATAGCGAAATCTGTAATGATTTATATATCATGTTATGACGTTCTACACTGTATGTGTATTATTATATGGCAGCGTGCTGTCAAATCCAATATTTGAAAACGATCTTTGAAATCTGCCTGCTCATTTCTGGGGCAAACTCAGGAAAAACAAAATTACACGTGTCTTGTTATTTTCAGTCTAGATCGTAGATCTGAATTTTTGAACCTGAAGTCGCGATTGCGTAGCGAAATCTGTAATGATTTATATATCATGTTATGACGTTCTACACTGTATGTGTATTATTATATGGCAGCGCGCTGTCAAATCCAATATTTGAAAACGATCTTTGAAATCTGCCTGCTCATTTCTGGGGCAAACTCAGGAAAAACAAAATTACACGTGTCTTGTTTTTTTCGGTCTAGATCGTAGATCTGAATTTTTTAACCTGAAGTCGCCCTGCGTAGCGAAATCTGTAATGATTTATATATCATGTTATGACGTTCTACACTGTATGTGTATTATTATATGGCAGCGCGCTGTCAAATCCAATATTTTGAAAACGATCTTTGAAATCTTCCTGCTCATTTCTCGGGCAAACTCAGGGAGAAACAAAATTACACGTTTTTTTTTATTTTCAGTGTAGGTCATGAATCTGAATTGCTGAACCTGAAGTCGCTCTGCGTATAGCGAAATCTGTAATGATTGATTATATCATGTTATTACGTTCTACACTGTATGTGTATTATATGTGGCAGTAGGCCCTACGCAGTCTAATTCTATATTTTGAACACGATCTTTGAAATCTGGCTGCTCATTTATGGGGCAAACTGAGGAAAATTTCAATTGCACTTGTCTTTTTATTTTCAGTCTAGATCAGAGATCTTAATTTCTAATCCTAAAGTCCCCCTGCGAAGCAAAATCTGTAATGAATTATGTATCATGTTATTACGCTCAACACTGTATGAGTGTTATATTAAGAATACTAAACTCAATGAAATATTATAAGTGATTCACACTAAAGGGTCGATTTCACGAAGCCCGAGGATCGATCGTACGCCCATCGTATCCTACGTAGGGCTGCACGGCATCATTCATAGGTCATACGACTAATTGTTTGAGGTTACTGCAGTCCCACTTATTGGGCCGTTAGAATTATTTTTTTCACGATTTTTTATTTCGTCCTTCGCACTAACGTCCCACGCTAAGAATGAAGTAAAACATAAAATCATAAACCGATCACCTAAAAAATGTCTGAAATCAAGTGAAAACATTCCACCTCCCCCTAAAAAAATCCTAACGCGCTTTAGCAATGAGCCTGTGTACAAACCATATTACGAAGGCTGGGATCTTGACCATATGTCACTGACTATGCCAGACGACTGGCTCATGCCACGCTTATAGGAAAGCCCATAGAGCCTGCGTGGAAAAAAATGAGTTGTGACATGAAATGGTCCTGGATTATGTTTGTCATAGTCAGTAAGATGCGGTATAGTACCCACCTTCGTGCATAAGTTTGTGTATCATTATATGGCAGAGCCCGCAGTCAAATCCTATATTTTGAACACGATCTTTGAAATCTGCCTGCTCATTTCTGGGGCAAATTCAGGAAAAACAAAATCACACGTGTCTTTTTATTTTCAGTCTAGATCGTAGATCTGAATTTTTGAACCTGAAGTGGCCCTACATAGCGAAATCTGTAATGATTTATATATCATGTTATGACGTTCTACACTGTATGTGTATTATTATATGGCAGCGTGCTGTCAAATCCAATATTTGAAAACGATCTTTGAAATCTGCCTGCTCATTTCTGGGGCAAACTCAGGAAAAACAAAATTACACGTGTCTTGTTATTTTCAGTCTAGATCGTAGATCTGAATTTTTGAACCTGAAGTCGCGATTGCGTAGCGAAATCTGTAATGATTTATATATCATGTTATGACGTTCTACACTGTATGTGTATTATTATATCGCAGCGCGCTGTCAAATCCAATATTTGAAAACGATCTTTGAAATCTGCCTGCTCATTTCTGGGGCAAACTCAGGAAAAACAAAATTACACGTGTCTTGTTATTTTCGGTCTAGATCGTAGATCTGAATTTTTTAACCTGAAGTCGCCCTGCGTAGCGAAATCTGTAATGATTTATATATCATGTTATGACGTTCTACACTGTATGTGTATTATTATATGGCAGCGCGCTGTCAAATCCAATATTTTGAAAACGATCTTTGAAATCTTCCTGCTCATTTCTCGGGCAAACTCAGGGAGAAACAAAATTACACGTTTTTTTTTATTTTCAGTGTAGGTCATGAATCTGAATTGCTGAACCTGAAGTCGCTCTGCGTATAGCGAAATCTGTAATGATTGATTATATCATGTTATTACGTTCTACACTGTATGTGTATTATATGTGGCAGTAGGCCCTACGCAGTCTAATTCTATATTTTGAACACGATCTTTGAAATCTGGCTGCTCATTTATGGGGCAAACTGAGGAAAATTTCAATTGCACTTGTCTTTTTATTTTCAGTCTAGATCAGAGATCTTAATTTCTAATCCTAAAGTCCCCCTGCGAAGCAAAATCTGTAATGAATTATGTATCATGTTATTACGCTCAACACTGTATGAGTGTTATATTAAGAATACTAAACTCAATGAAATATTATAAGTGATTCACACTAAAGGGTCGATTTCACGAAGCCCGAGGATCGATCGTACGCCCATTGTATCCTACGTAGGGCTGCACGGCATCATTCATAGGTCATACGACTAATTGTTTGAGGTTACTGCAGTCCCACTTATTGGGCCGTTAGAATTATTTTTTTCACGATTTTTTATTTCGTCCTTCGCACTAACGTCCCACGCTAAGCAATGAAGTAAAACATAAAATCATAAACCGATCACCTAAAAAATGTCTGAAATCAAGTGAAAACATTCCACCTCCCCCTAAAAAAATCCTAACGCGCTTTAGCAATGAGCCTGTGTACAAACCATATTACGAAGGCTGGGATCTTGACCATATGTCACTGACTATGCCAGACGACTGGCTCATGCCACGCTTATAGGAAAGCCCATAGAGCCTGCGTGGAAAAAAATGAGTTGTGACATGAAATGGTCCTGGATTATGTTTGTCATAGTCAGTAAGATGCGGTATAGTACCCACCTTCGTGCATAAGTTTGTGTATCATTATATGGCAGAGCCCGCAGTCAAATCCTATATTTTGAACACGATCTTTGAAATCTGCCTGCTCATTTCTGGGGCAAATTCAGGAAAAACAAAATCACACGTGTCTTTTTATTTTCAGTCTAGATCGTAGATCTGAATTTTTGAACCTGAAGTGGCCCTACATAGCGAAATCTGTAATGATTTATATATCATGTTATGACGTTCTACACTGTATGTGTATTATTATATGGCAGCGTGCTGTCAAATCCAATATTTGAAAACGATCTTTGAAATCTGCCTGCTCATTTCTGGGGCAAACTCAGGAAAAACAAAATTACACGTGTCTTGTTATTTTCAGTCTAGATCGTAGATCTGAATTTTTGAACCTGAAGTCGCGATTGCGTAGCGAAATCTGTAATGATTTATATATCATGTTATGACGTTCTACACTGTATGTGTATTATTATATGGCAGCGCGCTGTCAAATCCAATATTTGAAAACGATCTTTGAAATCTGCCTGCTCATTTCTGGGGCAAACTCAGGAAAAACAAAATTACACGTGTCTTGTTATTTTCGGTCTAGATCGTAGAATTGAATTTTTGAACCTGAAGTCGCCCTGCGTAGCGAAATCTGTAATGATTTATATATCATGTTATGACGTTCTACACTGTATGTGTATTATTATATGGCAGCGCGCTGTCAAATCCAATATTTTGAAAACGATCTTTGAAATCTTCCTGCTCATTTCTCGGGCAAACTCAGGGAGAAACAAAATTACACGTGTCTTTTTATTTTCAGTGTAGGTCATGAATCTGAATTGCTGAACCTGAAGTCGCTCTGCGTATAGCGAAATCTGTAATGATTGATTATATCATGTTATTACGTTCTACACTGTATGTGTATTATATGTGGCAGTAGGCCCTACGCAGTCTAATTCTATATTTTGAACACGATCTTTGAAATCTGGCTGCTCATTTATGGGGCAAACTGAGGAAAATTTCAATTGCACTTGTCTTTTTATTTTCAGTCTAGATCAGAGATCTTAATTTCTAATCCTAAAGTCCCCCTGCGAAGCAAAATCTGTAATGAATTATGTATCATGTTATTACGCTCAACACTGTATGAGTGTTATATTAAGAATACTAAACTCAATGAAATATTATAAGTGATTCACACTAAAGGGTCGATTTCACGAAGCCCGAGGATCGATCGTACGCCCATCGTATCCTACGTAGGGCTGCACGGCATCATTCATAGGTCATACGACTAATTGTTTGAGGTTACTGCAGTCCCACTTATTGGGCCGTTAGAATTATTTTTTTCACGATTTTTTATTTCGTCCTTCGCACTAACGTCCCACGCTAAGCAATGCAGTAAAACATAAAATCATAAACCGATCACCTAAAAAATGTCTGAAATCAAGTGAAAACATTCCACCTCCCCCTAAAAAAATCCTAACGCGCTTTAGCAATGAGCCTGTGTACAAACCATATTACGAAGGCTGGGATCTTGACCATATGTCACTGACTATGCCAGACGACTGGCTCATGCCACGCTTATAGGAAAGCCCATAGAGCCTGCGTGGAAAAAAATTGAGTTGTGACATGAAATGGTCCTGGATTATGTTTGTCATAGTCAGTAAGATGCGGTATAGTACCCACCTTCGTGCATAAGTTTGTGAATCATTATATGGCAGAGCCCGCAGTCAAATCCTATATTTTGAACACGATCTTTGAAATCTGCCTGCTCATTTCTGGGGCAAACTCAGGAAAAACAAAATTACACGTGTCTTTTTATTTTCAGTCTAGATCGTAGATCTGAATTTTTGAACCTGAAGTGGCCCTACATAGCGAAATCTGTAATGATTTATATATCATGTTATGACGTTCTACACTGTATGTGTATTATTATATGTCAGCGCGCTGTCAAATCCAATATTTGAAAACGATCTTTGAAATCTGCCTGCTCATTTCTGGGGCAAACTCAGGAAAAACAAAATTACACGTGTCTTGTTATTTTCAGTCTAGATCGTAGATCTGAATTTTTGAACCTGAAGTCGCCCTGCGTAGCGAAATCTGTAATGATTTATATATCATGTTATGACGTTCTACACTGTATGTGTATTATTATATGGCAGCGCGCTGTCAAATCCAATATTTGAAAACGATCTTTGAAATCTGCCTGCTCATTTCTGGGGCAAACTCAGGAAAAACAAAATTACACGTGTCTTGTTATTTTCGGTCTAGATCGTAGATCTGAATTTTTTAACCTGAAGTCGCCCTGCGTAGCGAAATCTGTAATGATTTATATATCATGTTATGACGTTCTACACTGTATGTGTATTATTATATGGCAGCGCGCTGTCAAATCCAATATTTTGAAAACGATCTTTGAAATCTTCCTGCTCATTTCTCGGGCAAACTCAGGGAGAAACAAAATTACACGTTTTTTTTTATTTTCAGTGTAGGTCATGAATCTGAATTGCTGAACCTGAAGTCGCTCTGCGTATAGCGAAATCTGTAATGATTGATTATATCATGTTATTACGTTCTACACTGTATGTGTATTATATGTGGCAGTAGGCCCTACGCAGTCTAATTCTATATTTTGAACACGATCTTTGAAATCTGGCTGCTCATTTATGGGGCAAACTGAGGAAAATTTCAATTGCACTTGTCTTTTTATTTTCAGTCTAGATCAGAGATCTTAATTTCTAATCCTAAAGTCCCCCTGCGAAGCAAAATCTGTAATGAATTATGTATCATGTTATTACGCTCAACACTGTATGAGTGTTATATTAAGAATACTAAACTCAATGAAATATTATAAGTGATTCACACTAAAGGGTCGATTTCACGAAGCCCGAGGATCGATCGTACGCCCATTGTATCCTACGTAGGGCTGCACGGCATCATTCATAGGTCATACGACTAATTGTTTGAGGTTACTGCAGTCCCACTTATTGGGCCGTTAGAATTATTTTTTTCACGATTTTTTATTTCGTCCTTCGCACTAACGTCCCACGCTAAGCAATGAAGTAAAACATAAAATCATAAACCGATCACCTAAAAAATGTCTGAAATCAAGTGAAAACATTCCACCTCCCCCTAAAAAAATCCTAACGCGCTTTAGCAATGAGCCTGTGTACAAACCATATTACGAAGGCTGGGATCTTGACCATATGTCACTGACTATGCCAGACGACTGGCTCATGCCACGCTTATAGGAAAGCCCATAGAGCCTGCGTGGAAAAAAATGAGTTGTGACATGAAATGGTCCTGGATTATGTTTGTCATAGTCAGTAAGATGCGGTATAGTACCCACCTTCGTGCATAAGTTTGTGTATCATTATATGGCAGAGCCCGCAGTCAAATCCTATATTTTGAACACGATCTTTGAAATCTGCCTGCTCATTTCTGGGGCAAATTCAGGAAAAACAAAATCACACGTGTCTTTTTATTTTCAGTCTAGATCGTAGATCTGAATTTTTGAACCTGAAGTGGCCCTACATAGCGAAATCTGTAATGATTTATATATCATGTTATGACGTTCTACACTGTATGTGTATTATTATATGGCAGCGTGCTGTCAAATCCAATATTTGAAAACGATCTTTGAAATCTGCCTGCTCATTTCTGGGGCAAACTCAGGAAAAACAAAATTACACGTGTCTTGTTATTTTCAGTCTAGATCGTAGATCTGAATTTTTGAACCTGAAGTCGCGATTGCGTAGCGAAATCTGTAATGATTTATATATCATGTTATGACGTTCTACACTGTATGTGTATTATTATATGGCAGCGCGCTGTCAAATCCAATATTTGAAAACGATCTTTGAAATCTGCCTGCTCATTTCTGGGGCAAACTCAGGAAAAACAAAATTACACGTGTCTTGTTATTTTCGGTCTAGATCGTAGAATTGAATTTTTGAACCTGAAGTCGCCCTGCGTAGCGAAATCTGTAATGATTTATATATCATGTTATGACGTTCTACACTGTATGTGTATTATTATATGGCAGCGCGCTGTCAAATCCAATATTTTGAAAACGATCTTTGAAATCTTCCTGCTCATTTCTCGGGCAAACTCAGGGAGAAACAAAATTACACGTGTCTTTTTATTTTCAGTGTAGGTCATGAATCTGAATTGCTGAACCTGAAGTCGCTCTGCGTATAGCGAAATCTGTAATGATTGATTATATCATGTTATTACGTTCTACACTGTATGTGTATTATATGTGGCAGTAGGCCCTACGCAGTCTAATTCTATATTTTGAACACGATCTTTGAAATCTGGCTGCTCATTTATGGGGCAAACTGAGGAAAATTTCAATTGCACTTGTCTTTTTATTTTCAGTCTAGATCAGAGATCTTAATTTCTAATCCTAAAGTCCCCCTGCGAAGCAAAATCTGTAATGAATTATGTATCATGTTATTACGCTCAACACTGTATGAGTGTTATATTAAGAATACTAAACTCAATGAAATATTATAAGTGATTCACACTAAAGGGTCGATTTCACGAAGCCCGAGGATCGATCGTACGCCCATCGTATCCTACGTAGGGCTGCACGGCATCATTCATAGGTCATACGACTAATTGTTTGAGGTTACTGCAGTCCCACTTATTGGGCCGTTAGAATTATTTTTTTCACGATTTTTTATTTCGTCCTTCGCACTAACGTCCCACGCTAAGCAATGCAGTAAAACATAAAATCATAAACCGATCACCTAAAAAATGTCTGAAATCAAGTGAAAACATTCCACCTCCCCCTAAAAAAATCCTAACGCGCTTTAGCAATGAGCCTGTGTACAAACCATATTACGAAGGCTGGGATCTTGACCATATGTCACTGACTATGCCAGACGACTGGCTCATGCCACGCTTATAGGAAAGCCCATAGAGCCTGCGTGGAAAAAAATTGAGTTGTGACATGAAATGGTCCTGGATTATGTTTGTCATAGTCAGTAAGATGCGGTATAGTACCCACCTTCGTGCATAAGTTTGTGAATCATTATATGGCAGAGCCCGCAGTCAAATCCTATATTTTGAACACGATCTTTGAAATCTGCCTGCTCATTTCTGGGGCAAACTCAGGAAAAACAAAATTACACGTGTCTTTTTATTTTCAGTCTAGATCGTAGATCTGAATTTTTGAACCTGAAGTGGCCCTACATAGCGAAATCTGTAATGATTTATATATCATGTTATGACGTTCTACACTGTATGTGTATTATTATATGTCAGCGCGCTGTCAAATCCAATATTTGAAAACGATCTTTGAAATCTGCCTGCTCATTTCTGGGGCAAACTCAGGAAAAACAAAATTACACGTGTCTTGTTATTTTCAGTCTAGATCGTAGATCTGAATTTTTGAACCTGAAGTCGCCCTGCGTAGCGAAATCTGTAATGATTTATATATCATGTTATGACGTTCTACACTGTATGTGTATTATTATATGGCAGCGCGCTGTCAAATCCAATATTTGAAAACGATCTTTGAAATCTGCCTGCTCATTTCTGGGGCAAACTCAGGAAAAACAAAATTACACGTGTCTTGTTATTTTCAGTCTAGATCGTAGATCTGAATTTTTGAACCTGAAGTCGCCCTGCGTAGCGAAATCTGTAATGATTTATATATCATGTTATGACGTTCTACACTGTATGTGTATTATTATATGGCAGCGCGCTGTCAAATCCAATATTTTGAAAACGATCTTTGAAATCTTCCTGCTCATTTCTCGGGCAAACTCAGGGAAAAACAAAATTACACGTGTCTTTTTATTTTCAGTGTAGGTCATGAATCTGAATTGCTGAACCTGAAGTCGCTCTGCGTAGCGAAATCTGTAATGATTGATTATATCATGTTATTACGTTCTACACTGTATGTGTATTATATGTGGCAGTAGGCCCTACGCAGTCTAATTCTATATTTTGAACACGATCTTTGAAATCTGGCTGCTCATTTATGGGGCAAACTGAGGAAAATTTCAATTGCACTTGTCTTTTTATTTTCAGTCTAGATCAGAGATCTTAATTTCTAATCCTGAAGTCCCCCTGCGAAGCAAAATCTGTAATGATTTATGTATCATGTTATTACGCTCAACACTGTATGAGTGTTATATTTAGAATACTAAACTCAATGAAATATTATAAGTGATTCACACTAAAGGGTCGATTTCACGAAGCCCGAGGATCGATCGTACGCCCATCGTATCCTACGTAGGGCTGCAAGGCATCATTCATAGGTCATACGACTAATTGTTTGAGGTTACTGCAGTCCCACTTATTGGGCCGTTAGAATTATTTTTTTCACGATTTTTTATTTCGTCCTTCGCACTAACGTCCCACGCTAAGCAATGCAGTAAAACATAAAATCATAAACCGATCACCTAAAAAATGTCTGAAATCAAGTGAAAACATTCCACCTCCCCCTAAAAAAATCCTAACGCGCTTTAGCAATGAGCCTGTGTACAAACCATATTACGAAGGCTGGGATCTTGACCATATGTCACTGACTATGCCAGACGACTGGCTCATGCCACGCTTATAGGAAAGCCCATAGAGCCTGCGTGGAAAAAATGAGTTGTGACATGAAATGGTCCTGGATTATGTTTGTCATAGTCAGTAAGATGCGGTATAGTACCCACCTTCGTGCATAAGTTTGTGTATCATTATATGGCAGGGCCCGCAGTCAAATCCTATATTTTGAACACGATCTTTGAAATCTGCCTGCTCATTTCTGGGGCAAATTCAGGAAAAACAAAATTACACGTGTCTTTTTATTTTCAGTCTAGATCGTAGATCTGAATTTTTGAACCTGAAGTGGCCCTACATAGCGAAATCTGTAATGATTTATATATCATGTTATGACGTTCTACACTGTATGTGTATTATTATATGGCAGCGTGCTGTCAAATCCAATATTTGAAAACGATCTTTGAAATCTGCCTGCTCATTTCTTGGGCAAACTCAGGAAAAACAAAATTACACGTGTCTTGTTATTTTCAGTCTAGATCGTAGATCTGAATTTTTGAACCTGAAGTCGCCCTGCGTAGCGAAATCTGTAATGATTTATATATCATGTTATGACGTTCTACACTGTATGTGTATTATTATATGGCAGCGCGCTGTCAAATCCAATATTTGAAAACGATCTTTGAAATCTGCCTGCTCATTTCTGGGGCAAACTCAGGAAAAACAAAATTAGACGTGTCTTGTTATTTTCAGTCTAGATCGTAGATCTGAATTTTTGAACCTGAAGTCGCCCTGCGTAGCGAAATCTGTAATGATTTATATATCATGTTATGACGTTCTACACTGTATGTGTATTATTATATGGCAGCGCGCTGTCAAATCCAATATTTTGAAAACGATCTTTGAAATCTTCCTGCTCATTTCTGGGGCAAACTCAGGGAAAAACAAAATTACACGTGTCTTTTTATTTTCAGTGTAGGTCATGAATCTGAATTGCTGAACCTGAAGTCGCTCTGCGTAGCGAAATCTGTAATGATTGATTATATCATGTAACGTTATTACGTTCTACACTGTATGTGTATTATATGTGGCAGTAGGCCCTACGCAGTCTAATTCTATATTTTGAACACGATCTTTGAAATCTGGCTGCTCATTTATGGGGCAAACTGAGGAAAATTTCAATTGCACTTGTCTTTTTATTTTCAGTCTAGATCAGAGATCTTAATTTCTAATCCTGAAGTCCCCCTGCGAAGCAAAATCTGTAATGATTTATGTATCATGTTATTACGCTCAACACTGTATGAGTGTTATATTTAGAATACTAAACTCAATGAAATATTATAAGTGATTCACACTAAAGGGTCGATTTCACGAAGCCCGAGGATCGATCGTACGCCCATCGTATCCTACGTAGGGCTGCAAGGCATCATTCATAGGTCATACGACTAATTGTTTGAGGTTACTGCAGTCCCACTTATTGGGCCGTTGGAATTATTTTTTTCACGATTTTTTATTTCGTCCTTCGCACTAACGTCCCACGCTAAGCAATGCAGTAAAACATAAAATCATAAACCGATCACCTAAAAAATGTCTGAAATCAAGTGAAAACATTCCACCTCCCCCTAAAAAAATCCTAACGCGCTTTAGCAATGAGCCTGTGTACAAACCATATTACGAAGGCTGGGATCTTGACCATATGTCACTGACTATGCCAGACGACTGGCTCATGCCACGCTTATAGGAAAGCCCATAGAGCCTGCGTGGAAAAAATGAGTTGTGACATGAAATGGTCCTGGATTATGTTTGTCATAGTCAGTAAGATGCGGTATAGTACCCACCTTCGTGCATAAGTTTGTGTATCATTATATGGCAGAGCCCGCAGTCAAATCCTATATTTTGAACACGATCTTTGAAATCTGCCTGCTCATTTCTGGGGCAAATTCAGGAAAAACAAAATTACACGTGTCTTTTTATTTTCAGTCTAGATCGTAGATCTGAATTTTTGAACCTGAAGTGGCCCTACATAGCGAAATCTGTAATGATTTATATATCATGTTATGACGTTCTACACTGTATGTGTATTATTATATGGCAGCGTGCTGTCAAATCCAATATTTGAAAACGATCTTTGAAATCTGCCTGCTCATTTCTTGGGCAAACTCAGGAAAAACAAAATTACACGTGTCTTGTTATTTTCAGTCTAGATCGTAGATCTGAATTTTTGAACCTGAAGTCGCCCTGCGTAGCGAAATCTGTAATGATTTATATATCATGTTATGACGTTCTACACTGTATGTGTATTATTATATGGCAGCGCGCTGTCAAATCCAATATTTGAAAACGATCTTTGAAATCTGCCTGCTCATTTCTGGGGCAAACTCAGGAAAAACAAAATTACACGTGTCTTGTTATTTTCAGTCTAGATCGTAGATCTGAATTTTTGAACCTGAAGTCGCCCTGCGTAGCGAAATCTGTAATGATTTATACATCATGTTATGACGTTCTACACTGTATGTGTATTATTATATGGCAGCGCGCTGTCAAATCCAATATTTTGAAAACGATCTTTGAAATCTTCCTGCTCATTTCTGGGGCAAACTCAGGGAAAAACAAAATTACACGTGTCTTTTTATTTTCAGTGTAGGTCATGAATCTGAATTGCTGAACCTGAAGTCGCTCTGCGTAGCGAAATCTGTAATGATTTATTATATCATGTAACGTTATTACGTTCTACACTGTATGTGTATTATATGTGGCAGTAGGCCCTACGCAGTCTAATTCTATATTTTGAACACGATCTTTGAAATCTGGCTGCTCATTTATGGGGCAAACTGAGGAAAATTTCAATTGCACTTGTCTTTTTATTTTCAGTCTAGATCAGAGATCTTAATTTCTAATCCTGAAGTCCCCCTGCGAAGCAAAATCTGTAATGATTGATGTATCATGTTATTACGCTCAACACTGTATGAGTGTTATATTTAGAATACTAAACTCAATGAAATATTATAAGTGATTCACACTAAAGGGTCGATTTCACGAAGCCCGAGGATCGATCGTACCCCCATCGTATCCTACGTAGGGCTGCAAGGCATCATTCATAGGTCATACGACTAATTGTTTGAGGTTACTGCAGTCCAACTTATTGGGCCGTTAGAATTATTTTTTTCACGATTTTTAATTTCGTCCTTCGCACTAACGTCCCACGCTAAGCAATGCAGTAAAACATAAAATCATAAACCGATCACCTAAAAAATGTCTGAAATCAAGTGAAAACATTCCACCTCCCCCTAAAAAAATCCTAACGCGCTTTAGCAATGAGCCTGTGTACAAACCATATTACGAAGGCTGGGATCTTGACCATATGTCACTGACTATGCCAGACGACTCGCTCATGCCACGCTTATAGGAAAGCCCATACAACCTGCGTGGAAAAAAATGAGTTGTGACATGAAATGGTCCTGGATTATGTTTGTCATAGTCAGTAAGATCCGGTATAGTACCCACCTTCGTGCTTAAGTTTGTATATCATTATATGGCAGAGCCCGCAGTCAAATCCTATATTTTGAACACGATCTTTGAAATCTGCCTGCTCATTTCTGGGGCAAATTCAGGAAAAACAAAATTACACGTGTCTTTTTATTTTCAGTCTAGATCGTAGATCTGAATTTTTGAACCTGAAGTGGCCCTACATAGCGAAATCTGTAATGATTTATATATCATGTTATGACGTTCTACACTGTATGTGTATTATTATATGGCAGCGTGCTGTCAAATCCAATATTTGAAAACGATCTTTGAAATCTGCCTGCTCATTTCTGGGGCAAACTCAGGAAAAACAAAATTACACGTGTCTTGTTATTTTCAGTCTAGATCGTAGATCTGAATTTTTGAACCTGAAGTCGCCCTGCGTAGCGAAATCTGTAATGATTTATATATCATGTTATGACATTCTACACTGTATGTGTATTATTATATGGCAGCGCGCTGTCAAATCCAATATTTGAAAACGATCTTTGAAATCTGCCTGCTCATTTCTGGGGCAAACTCAGGAAAAACAAAATTACACGTGTCTTGTTATTTTCAGTCTAGATCGTAGATCTGAATTTTTGAACCTGAAGTCGCCCTGCGTAGCGAAATCTGTAATGATTTATATATCATGTTATGACGTTCTACACTGTATGTGTATTATTATATGGCAGCGCGCTGTCAAATCCAATATTTGAAAACGATCTTTGAAATCTTCCTGCTCATTTCTCGGGCAAACTCAGGGAAAAACAAAATTACACGTGTCTTTTTATTTTCAGTGTAGGTCATGAATCTGAATTGCTGAACCTGAAGTCGCTCTGCGTAGCGAAATCTGTAATGATTTATTATATCATGTTATTACGTTCTACACTGTATGTGTATTATATGTGGCAGTAGGCCCTACGCAGTCTAATTCTATATTTTGAACACGATCTTTGAAATCTGGCTGCTCATTTATGGGGCAAACTGAGGAAAATTTCAATTGCACTTGTCTTTTTATTTTCAGTCTAGATCAGAGATCTTAATTTCTAATCCTGAAGTCCCCCTGCGAAGCAAAATCTGTAATGATTTATGTATCATGTTATTACGCTCAACACTGTATGAGTGTTATATTTAGAATACTAAACTCAATGAAATATTATAAGTGATTCACACTAAAGGGTCGATTTCACGAAGCCCGAGGATCGATCGTACGCCCATCGTATCCTACGTAGGGCTGCAAGGCATCATTCATAGGTCATACGACTAATTGTTTGAGGTTACTGCAGTCCCACTTATTGGGCCGTTAGAATTATTTTTTTCACGATTTTTTATTTCGTCCTTCGCACTAACGTCCCACGCTAAGCAATGCAGTAAAACATAAAATCATAAACCGATCACCTAAAAAATGTCTGAAATCAAGTGAAAACATTCCACCTCCCCCTAAAAAAATCCTAACGCGCTTTAGCAATGAGCCTGTGTACAAACCATATTACGAAGGCTGGGATCTTGACCATATGTCACTGACTATGCCAGACGACTGGCTCATGCCACGCTTATAGGAAAGCCCATAGACCCTGCGTGGAAAAAATGAGTTGTGACATGAAATGGTCCTGGATTATGTTTGTCATAGTCAGTAAGATGCGGTATAGTACCCACCTTCGTGCATAAGTTTGTGTATCATTATATGGCAGAGCCCGCAGTCAAATCCTATATTTTGAACACGATCTTTGAAATCTGCCTGCTCATTTCTGGGGCAAATTCAGGAAAAACAAAATTACACGTGTCTTTTTATTTTCAGTCTAGATCGTAGATCTGAATTTTTGAACCTGAAGTGGCCCTACATAGCGAAATCTGTAATGATTTATATATCAAGTTATGACGTTCTACACTGTATGTGTATTATTATATGGCAGCGTCCTGTCAAATCCAATATTTTGAAAACGATTTTTGAAATCTGGCTGCTCATTTCTTGGGCAAACTCAGGAAAAACAAAATTACACGTGTCTTTTTATTTTCAGTCTAGATCGTAGATCTGAATTTTTGAACCTGAAGTCGCCCTGCGTAGCGAAATCTGTAATGATTTATATATCATGTTATGACGTTCTACACTGTATGTGTATTATTATATGGCAGCGCGCTGTCAAATCCAATATTTGAAAACGATCTTTGAAATCTGCCTGCTCATTTCTGGGGCAAACTCAGGAAAAACAAAATTACACGTGTCTTGTTATTTTCAGTCTAGATCGTAGATCTGAATTTTTGAACCTGAAGTCGCCCTGCGTAGCGAAATCTGTAATGATTTATATATCATGTTATGACGTTCTACACTGTATGTGTATTATTATATGGCAGCGCGCTGTCAAATCCAATATTTTGAAAACGATCTTTGAAATCTTCCTGCTCATTTCTCGGGCAAACTCAGGGAAAAACAAAATTACACGTGTCTTCCTATTTTCAGTGTAGGTCATGAATCTGAATTGCTGAACCTGAAGTCGCTCTGCGTAGCGAAATCTGTAATGATTTATTATATCATGTTATTACGTTCTACACTGTATGTGTATTATATGTGGCAGTAGGCCCTACGCAGTCTAATTCTATATTTTGAACACGATCTTTGAAATCTGGCTGCTCATTTATGGGGCAAACTGAGGAAAATTTCAATTGCACTTGTCTTTTTATTTTCAGTCTAGATCAGAGATCTTAATTTCTAATCCTGAAGTCCCCCTGCGAAGCAAAATCTGTAATGATTTATGTATCATGTTATTACGCTCAACACTGTATGAGTGTTATATTTAGAATACTAAACTCAATGAAATATTATAAGTGATTCACACTAAAGGGTCGATTTCACGAAGCCCGAGGATCGATCGTACGCCCATCGTATCCTACGTAGGGCTGCAAGGCATCATTCATAGGTCATACGACTAATTGTTTGAGGTTACTGCAGTCCCACTTATTGGGCCGTTAGAATTATTTTTTTCACGATTTTTTATTTCGTCCTTCGCACTAACGTCCCACGCTAAGCAATGCAGTAAAACATAAAATCATAAACCGATCACCTAAAAAATGTCTGAAATCAAGTGAAAACATTCCACCTCCCCCTAAAAAAATCCTAACGCGCTTTAGCAATGAGCCTGTGTACAAACCATATTACGAAGGCTGGGATCTTGACCATATGTCACTGACTATGCCAGACGACTGGCTCATGCCACGCTTATAGGAAAGCCCATAGACCCTGCGTGGAAAAAATGAGTTGTGACATGAAATGGTCCTGGATTATGTTTGTCATAGTCAGTAAGATGCGGTATAGTACCCACCTTCGTGCATAAGTTTGTGTATCATTATATGGCAGAGCCCGCAGTCAAATCCTATATTTTGAACACGATCTTTGAAATCTGCCTGCTCATTTCTGGGGCAAATTCAGGAAAAACAAAATTACACGTGTCTTTTTATTTTCAGTCTAGATCGTAGATCTGAATTTTTGAACCTGAAGTGGCCCTACATAGCGAAATCTGTAATGATTTATATATCAAGTTATGACGTTCTACACTGTATGTGTATTATTATATGGCAGCGTCCTGTCAAATCCAATATTTTAAAAACGATTTTTGAAATCTGGCTGCTCATTTCTTGGGCAAACTCAGGAAAAACAAAATTACACGTGTCTTTTTATTTTCAGTCTAGATCGTAGATCTGAATTTTTGAACCTGAAGTCGCCCTGCGTAGCGAAATCTGTAATGATTTATATATCATGTTATGACGTTCTACACTGTATGTGTATTATTATATGGCAGCGCGCTGTCAAATCCAATATTTGAAAACGATCTTTGAAATCTGCCTGCTCATTTCTGGGGCAAACTCAGGAAAAACAAAATTACACGTGTCTTGTTATTTTCAGTCTAGATCGTAGATCTGAATTTTTGAACCTGAAGTCGCCCTGCGTAGCGAAATCTGTAATGATTTATATATCATGTTATGACGTTCTACACTGTATGTGTATTATTATATGGCAGCGCGCTGTCAAATCCAATATTTTGAAAACGATCTTTGAAATCTTCCTGCTCATTTCTCGGGCAAACTCAGGGAAAAACAAAATTACACGTGTCTTCCTATTTTCAGTGTAGGTCATGAATCTGAATTGCTGAACCTGAAGTCGCTCTGCGTAGCGAAATCTGTAATGATTTATTATATCATGTTATTACGTTCTACACTGTATGTGTATTATATGTGGCAGTAGGCCCTACGCAGTCTAATTCTATATTTTGAACACGATCTTTGAAATCTGGCTGCTCATTTATGGGGCAAACTGAGGAAAATTTCAATTGCACTTGTCTTTTTATTTTCAGTCTAGATCAGAGATCTTAATTTCTAATCCTGAAGTCCCCCTGCGAAGCAAAATCTGTAATGATTTATGTATCATGTTATTACGCTCAACACTGTATGAGTGTTATATTTAGAATACTAAACTCAATGAAATATTATAAGTGATTCACACTAAAGGGTCGATTTCACGAAGCCCGAGGATCGATCGTACCCCCATCGTATCCTACGTAGGGCTGCAAGGCATCATTCATAGGTCATACGACTAATTGTTTGAGGTTACTGCAGTCCAACTTACATGGGCCGTTAGAATTATTTTTTTCACGATTTTTTATTTCGTCCTTCGCACTAACGTCCCACGCTAAGCAATGCAGTAAAACATAAAATCATAAACCGATCACCTAAAAAATGTCTGAAATCAAGTGAAAACATTCCACCTCCCCCTAAAAAAATCCTAACGCGCTTTAGCAATGAGCCTGTGTACAAACCATATTACGAAGGCTGGGATCTTGACCATATGTCACTGACTATGCCAGACGACTGGCTCATGCCACGCTTATAGGAAAGCCCATAGAGCCTGCGTGGAAAAAATGAGTTGTGACATGAAATGGTCCTGGATTATGTTTGTCATAGTCAGTAAGATGCGGTATAGTACCCACCTTCGTGCATAAGTTTGTTTATCATTATATGGCAGAGCCCGCAGACAAATCCTATATTTTGAACACGATCTTTGAAATCTGCCTGCTCATTTCTGGGGCAAATTCAGGAAAAACAAAATTACACGTGTCTTTTTATTTTCAGTCTAGACCGTAGATCTGAATTTTTGAACCTGAAGTGGCCCTACATAGCGAAATCTGTAATGATTTATATATCATGTTATGACGTTCTACACTGTATGTGTATTATTATATGTCAGCGCGCTGTCAAATCCAATATTTGAAAACGATCTTTGAAATCTGCCTGCTCATTTCTGGGGCAAACTCAGGGAAAAACAAAATTACACGTGTCTTTTTATTTTCAGTGTAGGTCATGAATCTGAATTGCTGAACCTGAAGTCGCTCTGCGTAGCGAAATCTGTAATGATTGATTATATCATGTTATTACGTTCTACACTGTATGTGTATTATATGTGGCAGTAGGCCCTACGCAGTCTAATTCTATATTTTGAACACGATCTTTGAAATCTGGCTGCTCATTTATGGGGCAAACTGAGGAAAATTTCAATTGCACTTGTCTTTTTATTTTCAGTCTAGATCAGAGATCTTAATTTCTAATCCTGAAGTCCCCCTGCGAAGCAAAATCTGTAATGATTTATGTATCATGTTATTACGCTCAACACTGTATGAGTGTTATATTTAGAATACTAAACTCAATGAAATATTATAAGTGATTCACACTAAAGGGTCGATTTCACGAAGCCCGAGGATCGATCGTACGCCCATCGTATCCTACGTAGGGCTGCAAGGCATCATTCATAGGTCATACGACTAATTGTTTGAGGTTACTGCAGTCCCACTTATTGGGCCGTTAGAATTATTTTTTTCACGATTTTTTATTTCGTCCTTCGCACTAACGTCCCACGCTAAGCAATGCAGTAAAACATAAAATCATAAACCGATCACCTAAAAAATGTCTGAAATCAAGTGAAAACATTCCACCTCCCCCTAAAAAAATCCTAACGCGCTTTAGCAATGAGCCTGTGTACAAACCATATTACGAAGGCTGGGATCTTGACCATATGTCACTGACTATGCCAGACGACTGGCTCATGCCACGCTTATAGGAAAGCCCATAGACCCTGCGTGGAAAAAATGAGTTGTGACATGAAATGGTCCTGGATTATGTTTGTCATAGTCAGTAAGATGCGGTATAGTACCCACCTTCGTGCATAAGTTTGTGTATCATTATATGGCAGAGCCCGCAGTCAAATCCTATATTTTGAACACGATCTTTGAAATCTGCCTGCTCATTTCTGGGGCAAATTCAGGAAAAACAAAATTACACGTGTCTTTTTATTTTCAGTCTAGATCGTAGATCTGAATTTTTGAACCTGAAGTGGCCCTACATAGCGAAATCTGTAATGATTTATATATCAAGTTATGACGTTCTACACTGTATGTGTATTATTATATGGCAGCGTCCTGTCAAATCCAATATTTTGAAAACGATTTTTGAAATCTGGCTGCTCATTTCTTGGGCAAACTCAGGAAAAACAAAATTACACGTGTCTTTTTATTTTCAGTCTAGATCGTAGATCTGAATATTTGAACCTGAAGTCGCCCTGCGTAGCGAAATCTGTAATGATTTATATATCATGTTATGACGTTCTACACTGTATGTGTATTATTATATGGCAGCGCGCTGTCAAATCCAATATTTGAAAACGATCTTTGAAATCTGCCTGCTCATTTCTGGGGCAAACTCAGGAAAAACAAAATTACACGTGTCTTGTTATTTTCAGTCTAGATCGTAGATCTGAATTTTTGAACCTGAAGTCGCCCTGCGTAGCGAAATCTGTAATGATTTATATATCATGTTATGACGTTCTACACTGTATGTGTATTATTATATGGCAGCGCGCTGTCAAATCCAATATTTTGAAAACGATCTTTGAAATCTTCCTGCTCATTTCTCGGGCAAACTCAGGGAAAAACAAAATTACACGTGTCTTCCTATTTTCAGTGTAGGTCATGAATCTGAATTGCTGAACCTGAAGTCGCTCTGCGTAGCGAAATCTGTAATGATTTATTATATCATGTTATTACGTTCTACACTGTATGTGTATTATATGTGGCAGTAGGCCCTACGCAGTCTAATTCTATATTTTGAACACGATCTTTGAAATCTGGCTGCTCATTTATGGGGCAAACTGAGGAAAATTTCAATTGCACTTGTCTTTTTATTTTCAGTCTAGATCAGAGATCTTAATTTCTAATCCTGAAGTCCCCCTGCGAAGCAAAATCTGTAATGATTTATGTATCATGTTATTACGCTCAACACTGTATGAGTGTTATATTTAGAATACTAAACTCAATGAAATATTATAAGTGATTCACACTAAAGGGTCGATTTCACGAAGCCCGAGGATCGATCGTACCCCCATCGTATCCTACGTAGGGCTGCAAGGCATCATTCATAGGTCATACGACTAATTGTTTGAGGTTACTGCAGTCCAACTTACATGGGCCGTTAGAATTATTTTTTTCACGATTTTTTATTTCGTCCTTCGCACTAACGTCCCACGCTAAGCAATGCAGTAAAACATAAAATCATAAACCGATCACCTAAAAAATGTCTGAAATCAAGTGAAAACATTCCACCTCCCCCTAAAAAAATCCTAACGCGCTTTAGCAATGAGCCTGTGTACAAACCATATTACGAAGGCTGGGATCTTGACCATATGTCACTGACTATGCCAGACGACTGGCTCATGCCACGCTTATAGGAAAGCCCATAGACCCTGCGTGGAAAAAATGAGTTGTGACATGAAATGGTCCTGGATTATGTTTGTCATAGTCAGTAAGATGCGGTATAGTACCCACCTTCGTGCATAAGTTTGTGTATCATTATATGGCAGAGCCCGCAGTCAAATCCTATATTTTGAACACGATCTTTGAAATCTGCCTGCTCATTTCTGGGGCAAATTCAGGAAAAACAAAATTACACGTGTCTTTTTATTTTCAGTCTAGATCGTAGATCTGAATTTTTGAACCTGAAGTGGCCCTACATAGCGAAATCTGTAATGATTTATATATCAAGTTATGACGTTCTACACTGTATGTGTATTATTATATGGCAGCGTCCTGTCAAATCCAATATTTTGAAAACGATTTTTGAAATCTGGCTGCTCATTTCTTGGGCAAACTCAGGAAAAACAAAATTACACGTGTCTTTTTATTTTCAGTCTAGATCGTAGATCTGAATTTTTGAACCTGAAGTCGCCCTGCGTAGCGAAATCTGTAATGATTTATATATCATGTTATGACGTTCTACACTGTATGTGTATTATTATATGGCAGCGCGCTGTCAAATCCAATATTTGAAAACGATCTTTGAAATCTGCCTGCTCATTTCTGGGGCAAACTCAGGAAAAACAAAATTACACGTGTCTTGTTATTTTCAGTCTAGATCGTAGATCTGAATTTTTTAACCTGAAGTCGCCCTGCGTAGCGAAATCTGTAATGATTTATATATCATGTTATGACGTTCTACACTGTATGTGTATTATTATATGGCAGCGCGCTGTCAAATCCAATATTTTGAAAACGATCTTTGAAATCTTCCTGCTCATTTCTCGGGCAAACTCAGGGAAAAACAAAATTACACGTGTCTTCCTATTTTCAGTGTAGGTCATGAATCTGAATTGCTGAACCTGAAGTCGCTCTGCGTAGCGAAATCTGTAATGATTTATTATATCATGTTATTACGTTCTACACTGTATGTGTATTATATGTGGCAGTAGGCCCTACGCAGTCTAATTCTATATTTTGAACAAGATCTTTGAAATCTGGCTGCTCATTATGGGGCAAACTGAGGAAAATTTCAATTGCACTTGTCTTTTTATTTTCAGTCTAGATCAGAGATCTTAATTTCTAATCCTGAAGTCCCCCTGCGAAGCAAAATCTGTAATGATTTATATATCAAGTTATGACGTTCTACACTGTATGTGTATTATTATATGGCAGCGTCCTGTCAAATCCAATATTTTGAAAACGATTTTTGAAATCTGGCTGCTCATTTCTTGGGCAAACTCAGGAAAAACAAAATTACACGTGTCTTTTTATTTTCAGTCTAGATCGTAGATCTGAATTTTTGAACCTGAAGTCGCCCTGCGTAGCGAAATCTGTAATGATTTATATATCATGTTATGACGTTCTACACTGTATGTGTATTATTATATGGCAGCGCGCTGTCAAATCCAATATTTGAAAACGATCTTTGAAATCTGCCTGCTCATTTCTGGGGCAAACTCAGGAAAAACAAAATTACACGTGTCTTGTTATTTTCAGTCTAGATCGTAGATCTGAATTTTTGAACCTGAAGTCGCCCTGCGTAGCGAAATCTGTAATGATTTATATATCATGTTATGACGTTCTACACTGTATGTGTATTATTATATGGCAGCGCGCTGTCAAATCCAATATTTTGAAAACGATCTTTGAAATCTTCCTGCTCATTTCTCGGGCAAACTCAGGGAAAAACAAAATTACACGTGTCTTCCTATTTTCAGTGTAGGTCATGAATCTGAATTGCTGAACCTGAAGTCGCTCTGCGTAGCGAAATCTGTAATGATTTATTATATCATGTTATTACGTTCTACACTGTATGTGTTTTATATGTGGCAGTAGGCCCTACGCAGTCTAATTCTATATTTTGAACACGATCTTTGAAATCTGGCTGCTCATTATGGGGCAAACTGAGGAAAATTTTAATTGCACTTGTCTTTTTATTTTCAGTCTAGATCAGAGATCTTAATTTCTAATCCTGAAGTCCCCCTGCGAAGCAAAATCTGTAATGATTTATATATCATGTTATTACGCTCAACACTGTATGAGTGTTATATTTAGAATACTAAACTCAATGAAATATTATAAGTGATTCACACTAAAGGGTCGATTTCACGAAGCCCGAGGATCGATCGTACGCCCTTCGTATCCTACGTAGGGCTGCAAGGCATCATCCATAGGTCATACGACTAATTGTTTGAGGTTACTGCAGTCCCGCTTATTTGGCCGTTAGAATTATTTTTTTCACGATTTTTTATTTCGTCCTTCGCACTAACGTCCCACGCTAAGCAATGCAGTAAAACATAAAATCATAAACCGATCACCTAAAAAATGTCTGAAATCAAGTGAAAACATTCCACCTCCCCCTAAAAAAATCCTAACGCGCTTTAGCAATGAGCCTGTGTACAAACCATATTACGAAGGCTGGGATCTTGACCATATGCCACTGACTATGCCAGACGACTGGCTCATGCCACGCTTATAGGAAAGCCCATAGAGCCTGCGTGGAAAAAAATGAGTTGTGACATGAAATGGTCCTGGATTATGTTTGTCATAGTCAGTAAGATGCGGTATAGTACCCACCTTCGTGCATAAGTTTGTGTATCATTATATGGCAGAGCCCGCAGTCAAATCCTATATTTTGAACACGATCTTTGAAATCTGCCTGCTCATTTCTGGGGCAAATTCAGGAAAAACAAAATTACACGTGTCTTTTTATTTTCAGTCTAGATCGTAGATCTGAATTTTTGAACCTGAAGTGGCCCTACATAGCGAAATCTGTAATGATTTATATATCATGTTATGACGTTCTACACTGTATGTGTATTATTATATGGCAGCGTCCTGTCAAATCCAATATTTTGAAAACGATCTTTGAAATCTGGCTGCTCATTTCTTGGGCAAACTCAGGAAAAACAAAATTACACGTGTCTTGTTATTTTCAGTCTAGATCGTAGATCTGAATTTTTGAACCTGAAGTCGCCCTGCGTAGCGAAATCTGTAATGATTTATATATCATGTTATGACATTCTACACTGTATGTGTATTATTATATGGCAGCGCGCTGTCAAATCCAATATTTGAAAACGATCTTTGAAATCTGCCTGCTCATTTCTGGGGCAAACTCAGGGAAAAACAAAATTACACGTGTCTTCCTATTTTCAGTGTAGGTCATGAATCTGAATTGCTGAACCTGAAGTCGCTCTGCGTAGCGAAATCTGTAATGATTTATTATATCATGTTATTACGTTCTACACTGTATGTGTTTTATATGTGGCAGTAGGCCCTACGCAGTCTAATTCTATATTTTGAACACGATCTTTGAAATCTGGCTGCTCATTATGGGGCAAACTGAGGAAAATTTTAATTGCACTTGTCTTTTTATTTTCAGTCTAGATCAGAGATCTTAATTTCTAATCCTGAAGTCCCCCTGCGAAGCAAAATCTGTAATGATTTATATATCATGTTATTACGCTCAACACTGTATGAGTGTTATATTTAGAATACTAAACTCAATGAAATATTATAAGTGATTCACACTAAAGGGTCGATTTCACGAAGCCCGAGGATCGATCGTACGCCCTTCGTATCCTACGTAGGGCTGCAAGGCATCATCCATAGGTCATACGACTAATTGTTTGAGGTTACTGCAGTCCCGCTTATTTGGCCGTTAGAATTATTTTTTTCACGATTTTTTATTTCGTCCTTCGCACTAACGTCCCACGCTAAGCAATGCAGTAAAACATAAAATCATAAACCGATCACCTAAAAAATGTCTGAAATCAAGTGAAAACATTCCACCTCCCCCTAAAAAAATCCTAACGCGCTTTAGCAATGAGCCTGTGTACAAACCATATTACGAAGGCTGGGATCTTGACCATATGCCACTGACTATGCCAGACGACTGGCTCATGCCACGCTTATAGGAAAGCCCATAGAGCCTGCGTGGAAAAAAATGAGTTGTGACATGAAATGGTCCTGGATTATGTTTGTCATAGTCAGTAAGATGCGGTATAGTACCCACCTTCGTGCATAAGTTTGTGTATCATTATATGGCAGAGCCCGCAGTCAAATCCTATATTTTGAACACGATCTTTGAAATCTGCCTGCTCATTTCTGGGGCAAATTCAGGAAAAACAAAATTACACGTGTCTTTTTATTTTCAGTCTAGATCGTAGATCTGAATTTTTGAACCTGAAGTGGCCCTACATAGCGAAATCTGTAATGATTTATATATCATGTTATGACGTTCTACACTGTATGTGTATTATTATATGGCAGCGTCCTGTCAAATCCAATATTTTGAAAACGATCTTTGAAATCTGGCTGCTCATTTCTTGGGCAAACTCAGGAAAAACAAAATTACACGTGTCTTGTTATTTTCAGTCTAGATCGTAGATCTGAATTTTTGAACCTGAAGTCGCCCTGCGTAGCGAAATCTGTAATGATTTATATATCATGTTATGACATTCTACACTGTATGTGTATTATTATATGGCAGCGCGCTGTCAAATCCAATATTTGAAAACGATCTTTGAAATCTGCCTGCTCATTTCTGGGGCAAACTCAGGGAAAAACAAAATTACACGTGTCTTCCTATTTTCAGTGTAGGTCATGAATCTGAATTGCTGAACCTGAAGTCGCTCTGCGTAGCGAAATCTGTAATGATTTATTATATCATGTTATTACGTTCTACACTGTATGTGTTTTATATGTGGCAGTAGGCCCTACGCAGTCTAATTCTATATTTTGAACACGATCTTTGAAATCTGGCTGCTCATTATGGGGCAAACTGAGGAAAATTTCAATTGCACTTGTCTTTTTATTTTCAGTCTAGATCAGAGATCTTAATTTCTAATCCTGAAGTCCCCCTGCGAAGCAAAATCTGTAATGATTTATATATCATGTTATTACGCTCAACACTGTATGAGTGTTATATTTAGAATACTAAACTCAATGAAATATTATAAGTGATTCACACTAAAGGGTCGATTTCACGAAGCCCGAGGATCGATCGTACGCCCTTCGTATCCTACGTAGGGCTGCAAGGCATCATCCATAGGTCATACGACTAATTGTTTGAGGTTACTGCAGTCCCGCTTATTTGGCCGTTAGAATTATTTTTTTCACGATTTTTTATTTCGTCCTTCGCACTAACGTCCCACGCTAAGCAATGCAGTAAAACATAAAATCATAAACCGATCACCTAAAAAATGTCTGAAATCAAGTGAAAACATTCCACCTCCCCCTAAAAAAATCCTAACGCGCTTTAGCAATGAGCCTGTGTACAAACCATATTACGAAGGCTGGGATCTTGACCATATGCCACTGACTATGCCAGACGACTGGCTCATGCCACGCTTATAGGAAAGCCCATAGAGCCTGCGTGGAAAAAAATGAGTTGTGACATGAAATGGTCCTGGATTATGTTTGTCATAGTCAGTAAGATGCGGTATAGTACCCACCTTCGTGCATAAGTTTGTGTATCATTATATGGCAGAGCCCGCAGTCAAATCCTATATTTTGAACACGATCTTTGAAATCTGCCTGCTCATTTCTGGGGCAAATTCAGGAAAAACAAAATTACACGTGTCTTTTTATTTTTAGTCTAGATCGTAGATCTGAATTTTTGAACCTGAAGTGGCCCTACATAGCGAAATCTGTAATGATTTATATATCATGTTATGACGTTCTACACTGTATGTGTATTATTATATGGCAGCGTCCTGTCAAATCCAATATTTTGAAAACGATCTTTGAAATCTGGCTGCTCATTTCTTGGGCAAACTCAGGAAAAACAAAATTACACGTGTCTTGTTATTTTCAGTCTAGATCGTAGATCTGAATTTTTGAACCTGAAGTCGCCCTGCGTAGCGAAATCTGTAATGATTTATATATCATGTTATGACATTCTACACTGTATGTGTATTATTATATGGCAGCGCGCTGTCAAATCCAATATTTGAAAACGATCTTTGAAATCTGCCTGCTCATTTCTGGGGCAAACTCAGGAAAAACAAAATTACACGTGTCTTGTTATTTTCAGTCTAGATCGTAGATCTGAATTTTTGAACCTGAAGTCGCCCTGCGTAGCGAAATCTGTAATGATTTATATATCATGTTATGACGTTCTACACTGTATGTGTATTATTATATGGCAGCGCGCTGTCAAATCCAATATTTTGAAAACGATCTTTGAAATCTTCCTGCTCATTTCTCGGGCAAACTCAGGGAAAAACAAAATTACACGTGTCTTTTTATTTTCAGTGTAGGTCATGAATCTGAATTGCTGAACCTGAAGTCGCTCTGCGTAGCGAAATCTGTAATGATTGATTATATCATGTTATTACGTTCTACACTGTATGTGTATTATATGTGGCAGTAGGCCCTACGCAGTCTAATTCTATATTTTGAACACGATCTTTGAAATCTGGCTGCTCATTTATGGGGCAAACTGAGGAAAATTTCAATTGCACTTGTCTTTTTATTTTCAGTCTAGATCAGAGATCTTAATTTCTAATCCTGAAGTCCCCCTGCGAAGCAAAATCTGTAATGATTTATGTATCATGTTATTACGCTCAACACTGTATGAGTGTTATATTTAGAATACTAAACTCAATGAAATATTATAAGTGATTCACACTAAAGGGTCGATTTCACGAAGCCCGAGGATCGATCGTACGCCCATCGTATCCTACGTAGGGCTGCAAGGTATCATTCATAGGTCATACGACTAATTGTTTGAGGTTACTGCAGTCCCACTTATTGGGCCGTTAGAATTATTTTTTTCACGATTTTTTATTTCGTCCTTCGCACTAACGTCCCACGCTAAGCAATGCAGTAAAACATAAAATCATAAACCGATCACCTAAAAAATTTCTGAAATCAAGTGAAAACATTCCACCTCCCCCTAAAAAAATCCTAACGCGCTTTAGCAATGAGCCTGTGTACAAACCATATTACGAAGGCTGGGATCTTGACCATATGTCACTGACTATGCCAGACGACTGGCTCATGCCACGCTTATAGGAAAGCCCATAGACCCTGCGTGGAAAAAATGAGTTGTGACATGAAATGGTCCTGGATTATGTTTGTCATAGTCAGTAAGATGCGGTATAGTACCCACCTTCGTGCATAAGTTTGTGTATCATTATATGGCAGAGCCCGCAGTCAAATCCTATATTTTGAACACGATCTTTGAAATCTGCCTGCTCATTTCTGGGGCAAATTCAGGAAAAACAAAATTACACGTGTCTTTTTATTTTCAGTCTAGATCGTAGATCTGAATTTTTGAACCTGAAGTGGCCCTACATAGCGAAATCTGTAATGATTTATATATCAAGTTATGACGTTCTACACTGTATGTGTATTATTATATGGCAGCGTCCTGTCAAATCCAATATTTTGAAAACGATTTTTGAAATCTGGCTGCTCATTTCTTGGGCAAACTCAGGAAAAACAAAATTACACGTGTCTTTTTATTTTCAGTCTAGATCGTAGATCTGAATTTTTGAACCTGAAGTCGCCCTGCGTAGCGAAATCTGTAATGATTTATATATCATGTTATGACGTTCTACACTGTATGTGTATTATTATATGGCAGCGCGCTGTCAAAACCAATATTTGAAAACGATCTTTGAAATCTGCCTGCTCATTTCTGGGGCAAACTCAGGAAAAACAAAATTACACGTGTCTTGTTATTTTCAGTCTAGATCGTAGATCTGAATTTTTGAACCTGAAGTCGCCCTGCGTAGCGAAATCTGTAATGATTTATATATCATGTTATGACGTTCTACACTGTATGTGTATTATTATATGGCAGCGCGCTGTCAAATCCAATATTTTGAAAACGATCTTTGAAATCTTCCTGCTCGATTCTCGGGCAAACTCAGGGAAAAACAAAATTACACGTGTCTTCCTATTTTCAGTGTAGGTCATGAATCTGAATTGCTGAACCTGAAGTCGCTCTGCGTAGCGAAATCTGTAATGATTTATTATATCATGTTATTACGTTCTACACTGTATGTGTATTATATGTGGCAGTAGGCCCTACGCAGTCTAATTCTATATTTTGAACACGATCTTTGAAATCTGGCTGCTCATTTATGGGGCAAACTGAGGAAAATTTCAATTGCACTTGTCTTTTTATTTTCAGTCTAGATCAGAGATCTTAATTTCTAATCCTGAAGTCCCCCTGCGAAGCAAAATCTGTAATGATTTATGTATCATGTTATTACGCTCAACACTGTATGAGTGTTATATTTAGAATACTAAACTCAATGAAATATTATAAGTGATTCACACTAAAGGGTCGATTTCACGAAGCCCGAGGATCGATCGTACCCCCATCGTATCCTACGTAGGGCTGCAAGGCATCATTCATCGGTCATACGACTAATTGTTTGAGGTTACTGCAGTCCAACTTACATGGGCCGTTAGAATTATTTTTTTCACGATTTTTTATTTCGTCCTTCGCACTAACGTCCCACGCTAAGCAATGCAGTAAAACATAAAATCATAAACCGATCACCTAAAAAATGTCTGAAATCAAGTGAAAACATTCCACCTCCCCCTAAAAAAATCCTAACGCGCTTTAGCAATGAGCCTGTGTACAAACCATATTACGAAGGCTGGGATCTTGACCATATGTCACTGACTATGCCAGACGACTGGCTCATGCCACGCTTATAGGAAAGCCCATAGAGCCTGCGTGGAAAAAATGAGTTGTGACATGAAATGGTCCTGGATTATGTTTGTCATAGTCAGTAAGATGCGGTATAGTACCCACCTTCGTGCATAAGTTTGTTTATCATTATATGGCAGAGCCCGCAGACAAATCCTATATTTTGAACACGATCTTTGAAATCTGCCTGCTCATTTCTGGGGCAAATTCAGGAAAAACAAAATTACACGTGTCTTTTTATTTTCAGTCTAGACCGTAGATCTGAATTTTTGAACCTGAAGTGGCCCTACATAGCGAAATCTGTAATGATTTATATATCATGTTATGACGTTCTACACTGTATGTGTATTATTATATGTCAGCGCGCTGTCAAATCCAATATTTGAAAACGATCTTTGAAATCTGCCTGCTCATTTCTGGGGCAAACTCAGGAAAAACAAAATTACACGTGTCTTTTTATTTTCAGTCTAGATCGTAGATCTGAATTTTTGAACCTGAAGTCGCCCTGCGTAGCGAAATCTGTAATGATTTATATATCATGTTATGACGTTCTACACTGTATGTGTATTATTATATGGCAGCGCGCTGTCAAATCCAATATTTGAAAACGATCTTTGAAATCTGCCTGCTCATTTCTGGGGCAAACTCAGGAAAAACAAAATTACACACGTGTCTTGTTATTTTCAGTCTAGATCGTAGATCTGAATTTTTGAACCTGAAGTCGCCCTGCGTAGCGAAATCTGTAATGATTTATATATCATGTTATGACGTTCTACACTGTATGTGTATTATTATATGGCAGCGCGCTGTCAAATCCAATATTTTGAAAACGATCTTTGAAATCTTCCTGCTCATTTCTCGGGCAAACTCAGGGAAAAACAAAATTACACGTGTCTTTTTATTTTCAGTGTAGGTCATGAATCTGAATTGCTGAACCTGAAGTCGCTCTGCGTAGCGAAATCTGTAATGATTGATTATATCATGTAATTACGTTCTACACTGTATGTGTATTATATGTGGCAGTAGGCCCTACGCAGTCTAATTCTATATTTTGAACACGATCTTTGAAATCTGGCTGCTCATTTATGGGGCAAACTGAGGAAAATTTCAATTGCACTTGTCTTTTTATTTTCAGTCTAGATCAGAGATCTTAATTTCTAATCCTGAAGTCCCCCTGCGAAGCAAAATCTGTAATGATTTATATATCATGTTATTACGCTCAACACTGTATGAGTGTTATATTTAGAATACTAAACTCAATGAAATATTATAAGTGATTCACACTAAAGGGTCGATTTCACGAAGCCCGAGGATCGATCGTACGCCCATCGTATCCTACGTAGGGCTGCAAGGCATCATCCATAGGTCATACGACTAATTGTTTGAGGTAACTGCAGTCCCGCTTATTTGGCCGTTAGAATTATTTTTTTCACGATTTTTTATTTCGTCCTTCGCACTAACGTCCCACGCTAAGCAATGCAGTAAAACATAAAATCATAAACCGATCACCTAAAAAATGTCTGAAATCAAGTGAAAACATTCCACCTCCCCCTAAAAAAATCCTAACGCGCTTTAGCAATGAGCCTGTGTACAAACCATATTACGAAGGCTGGGATCTTGACCATATGTCACTGACTATGCCAGACGACTGGCTCATGCCACGCTTATAGGAAAGCCCATAGAGCCTGCGTGGAAAAAAATGAGTTGTGACATGAAATGGTCCTGGATTATGTTTGTCATAGTCAGTAAGATGCGGTATAGTACCCACCTTCGTGCATAAGTTTGTGTATCATTATATGGCAGAGCCCGCAGTCAAATCCTATATTTTGAACACGATCTTTGAAATCTGCCTGCTCATTTCTGGGGCAAATTCAGGAAAAACAAAATTACACGTGTCTTTTTATTTTCAGTCTAGATCGTAGATCTGAATTTTTGAACCTGAAGTGGCCCTACATAGCGAAATCTGTAATGATTTATATATCATGTTATGACGTTCTACACTGTATGTGTATTATTATATGGCAGCGTCCTGTCAAATCCAATATTTTGAAAACGATTTTTGAAATCTGGCTGCTCATTTCTTGGGCAAACTCAGGAAAAACAAAATTACACGTGTCTTTTTATTTTCAGTCTAGATCGTAGATCTGAATTTCTAATCCTGAAGTCCCCCTGCGAAGCAAAATCTGTAATGATTTATGTATCATGTTATTACGCTCAACACTGTATGAGTGTTATATTTAGAATACTAAACTCAATGAAATATTATAAGTGATTCACACTAAAGGGTCGATTTCACGAAGCCCGAGGATCGATCGTACCCCCATCGTATCCTACGTAGGGCTGCAATTAAGGCATCATTCATAGGTCATACGACTAATTGTTTGAGGTTACTGCAGTCCAACTTACATGGGCCGTTAGAATTATTTTTTTCACGATTTTTTATTTCGTCCTTCGCACTAACGTCCCACGCTAAGCAATGCAGTAAAACATAAAATCATAAACCGATCACCTAAAAAATGTCTGAAATCAAGTGAAAACATTCCACCTCCCCCTAAAAAAATCCTAACGCGCTTTAGCAATGAGCCTTTGTACAAACCATATTACGAAGGCTGGGATCTTGACCATATGTCACTGACTATGCCAGACGACTGGCTTATGCCACGCTTATAGGAAAGCCCATAGAGCCTGCGTGGAAAAAATGAGTTTTGACATGAAATGGTCCTGGATTATGTTTGTCATAGTCAGTAAGATCCGGTATAGTACCCACCTTCGTGCATAAGTTTGTGTATCATTATATGGCAGAGCCCGCAGACAAATCCTATATTTTGAACACGATCTTTGAAATCTGCCTGCTCATTTCTGGGGCAAATTCAGGAAAAACAAAATTACACGTGTCTTTTTATTTTCAGTCTAGATCATAGATCTGAATTTTTGAACCTGAAGTGGCCCACCATAGCGAAATCTGTAATGATTTATATATCATGTTATGACGTTCTACACTGTATGTGTATTATTATATGGCAGCGTCCTGTCAAATCCAATATTTTGAAAACGATTTTTGAAATCTGGCTGCTCATTTCTTGGGCAAACTCAGGAAAAACAAAATTACACGTGTCTTTTTATTTTCAGTCTAGATCGTAGATCTGAATTTTTGAACCTGAAGTCGCCCTGCGTAGCGAAATCTGTAATGATTTATATATCATGTTATGACGTTCTACACTGTATGTGTATTATTATATGGCAGCGCGCTGTCAAATCCAATATTTGAAAACGATCTTTGAAATCTGCCTGCTCATTTCTGGGGCAAACTCAGGAAAAACAAAATTACACGTGTCTTGTTATTTTCAGTCTAGATCGTAGATCTGAATTTTTGAACCTGAAGTCGCCCTGCGTAGCGAAATCTGTAATGATTTATATATCATGTTATGACGTTCTACACTGTATGTGTATTATTATATGGCAGCGCGCTGTCAAATCCAATATTTTGAAAACGATCTTTGAAATCTTCCTGCTCATTTCTCGGGCAAACTCAGGGAAAAACAAAATTACACGTGTCTTTTTATTTTCAGTGTAGGTCATGAATCTGAATTGCTGAACCTGAAGTCGCTCTGCGTAGCGAAATCTGTAATGATTTATTATATCATGTTATAACGTTCTACACTGTATGTGTATTATATGTGGCAGTAGGCCCTACGCAGTCTAATTCTATATTTTGAACACGATCTTTGAAATCTGGCTGCTCATTTATGGGGCAAACTGAGGAAAATTTCAATTGCACTTGTCTTTTTATTTTCAGTCTAGATCAGAGATCTTAATTTCTAATCCTGAAGTCCCCCTGCGAAGCAAAATCTGTAATGATTTATGTATCATGTTATTACGCTCAACACTGTATGAGTGTTATATTTAGAATACTAAACTCAATGAAATATTATAAGTGATTCACACTTAAGGGTCGATTTCACGAAGCCCGAGGATCGATCGTACCCCCATCGTATCCTACGTAGGGCTGCAAGGCATCATTCATATGTCATACGACTTGTTTGAGGTTACTGCAGTCCACCTTACATGGGCCGTTAGAATTATTTTTTTCACGATTTTTTATTTCGTCCTTCGCACTAACGTCCCACGCTAAGCAATGCAGTAAAACATAAAATCATAAACCGATCACCTAAAAAATGTCTGAAATCAAGTGAAAACATTCCACCTCCCCCTAAAAAAATCCTAACGCGCTTTAGCAATGAGCCTGTGTACAAACCATATTACGAAGGCTGGGATCTTGACCATATGTCACTGACTATGCCAGACGACTGGCTCATGCCACGCTTATAGGAAAGCCCATAGAGCCTGCGTGGAAAAAATGAGTTGTGACATGAAATGGTCCTGGATTATGTTTGTCATAGTCAGTAAGATGCGGTATAGTACCCACCTTCGTGCATAAGTTTGTTTATCATTATATGGCAGAGCCCGCAGACAAATCCTATATTTTGAACACGATCTTTGAAATCTGCCTGCTCATTTCTGGGGCAAATTCAGGAAAAACAAAATTACACGTGTCTTTTTATTTTCAGTCTAGACCGTAGATCTGAATTTTTGAACCTGAAGTGGCCCTACATAGCGAAATCTGTAATGATTTATATATCATGTTATGACGTTCTACACTGTATGTGTATTATTATATGTCAGCGCGCTGTCAAATCCAATATTTGAAAACGATCTTTGAAATCTGCCTGCTCATTTCTGGGGCAAACTCAGGAAAAACAAAATTACACGTGTCTTTTTATTTTCAGTCTAGATCGTAGATCTGAATTTTTGAACCTGAAGTCGCCCTGCGTAGCGAAATCTGTAATGATTTATATATCATGTTATGACGTTCTACACTGTATGTGTATTATTATATGGCAGCGCGCTGTCAAATCCAATATTTGAAAACGATCTTTGAAATCTGCCTGCTCATTTTTGGGGCAAACTCAGGAAAAACAAAATTACACGTTTCTTTTTATTTTCAGCCTAGATCGTAGATCTGAATTTTTGAACCTGAAGTGGCCCTACATAGCGAAATCTGTAATGATTTATATATCATGTTATGACGTTCTACACTGTATGTGTATTATTATATGGCAGCGTGCTGTCAAATCCAATATTTTGAAAACGATCTTTGAAATCTGGCTGCTCATTTCTTGGGCAGAATGAGGAATAAACAAAATTACACGTTTTCTTTTTTTGTCAGTGTAGATCATAGATCTGAAATTTTGAACCTAAAGTCGCCCTGCGTAGCGAAATCTGTAATGATTTATATATCATGTTATGACGTTCTACACTGTATGTGTATTATTATATGGCAGCGCGCTGTCAAATCCAATATTTTGAAAACGATCTTTGAAATCTTCCTGCTCATTTCTCGGGCAAACTCAGGGAAAAACAAAATTACACGTGTCTTTTTATTTTCAGTGTAGGTCATGAATCTGAATTGCTGAACCTGAAGTCGCTCTGCGTAGCGAAATCTGTAATGATTTATTATATCATGTTATTACGTTCTACACTGTATGTGTATTATATGTGGCAGTAGGCCCTACGCAGTCTAATTCTATATTTTGAACACGATCTTTGAAATCTGGCTGCTCATTTATGGGGCAAACTGAGGAAAATTCCAATTGCACTTGTCTTTTTATTTTCAGTCTAGATCAGAGATCTGAATTTCTAATCCTGAAGTCCCACTGCGAAGCAAAATCTGTAATGATTTATATATCATGTTATTACGCTCAACACTGTATGAGTGTTATATTTAGAATACTAAACTCAATGAAATATTATTAGTGATTCACACTAAAGGGTCGATTTCACGAAGCCCGAGGATCGATCGTACCCCCATCGTATCCTACGTAGGGCTGCAAGGCATCATTCATAGGTCATACGACTAATTGTTTGAGGTTACTGCAGTCCCACTTATTGGGCCGTTAGAATTATTTTTTTCACGATTTTTTATTTCGTCCTTCGCACTAACGTCCCACGCTAAGCAATGCAGTAAAACATAAAATCATAAACCGATCACCTAAAAAATGTCTGAAATCAAGTGAAAACATTTCACCTTCCCCTAAAAAAATCCAGTAACGCGCTTTAGCAATGAGCCTGTGTACAAACCATATTACGAAGGCTGGGATCTTGACCATATGTCACTGACTATGCCAGACGACTGGCTCATGCCACGCTTATAGGAAAGCCCATAGAGCCTGCGTGGAAAAAAATGAATTGTGACATGAAATGGTCCTGGATTATGTTTGTCATAGTCAGTAAGATGCGGTATAGTACCCACCTTCGTGCATAAGTTTGTGTATCATTATATGGCAGAGCCCGCAGTCAAATCCTATATTTTGAACACGATCTTTGAAATCTGCCTGCTCTTTTCTGGGGCAAATTAAGGAAAAACAAAATTACACGTGTCTTTTTATTTTCAGTCTAGATCGCAGATCTGAATTTTTGAACCTGAAGTGGCCCTACATAGCGAAATCTGTAATGATTTATATATCATGTTATGACGTTCTACACTGTATGTGTATTATTATATGGCAGCGCGCTGTCAAATCCAATATTTGAAAACGATCTTTGAAATCTGCCTGCTCCTTTCTGGGGCAAACTCAGGAAAAACAAAATTACACGTGTCTTTTTATTTTCAGTCTAGATCGTAGATCTGAATTTTTGAACGTGAAGTCGCCCTCCGTAGCGAAATCTGTAATGATTTATATATCATGTTATGACGTTCTACACTGTATGTGTATTATTATATGGCAGCGTGCTGTCAAATCCAATATTTTGAAAACGATCTTTGAAATCTGGCTGCTCATTTCTTGGGCAGAATGAGGAAAAACAAAATTACACGTGTCTTTTTATTGTCAGTGTAGATCATAGATCTGAATTTTTTAACCTAAAGTCGCCCTGCGTTGCGAAATCTGTAATGATTTATATATCATGTTATGACGTTCTACACTGTATGTGTATTGTGTATTATTATATGGCAGCGCGCTGTCAAATCCAATATTTGAAAACGATCTTTGAAATCTGCCTGTTCATTTCTGGGGCAAACTCAGGAAAAAAAAAAATTACACGTGCCTTTTTATTTTCAGTCTAGATCTTAGATCTGAATTTTTGAACCTGAAGTCGCCCTGCATAGCGAAATCTGTAATGATTTATATATCATGTTATGACGTTCTACACTGTATGTGTATTATTATATGGCAGCGCGCTGTCAAATCCAATATTTTGAAAACGATCTTTGAAATCTTCCTGCTCATTTCTCGGGCAAACTCAGGGAAAAACAAAATTACACGTGTCTTTTTATTTTCAGTGTAGGTCATAAATCTGAATTGTTGAACCTGAAGTCGCTCTGCGTAGCGAAATCTGTAATGATTTATTATATCATGTTATTACGTTCTACACTGTATATGTGTATTATATGTGGCAGTAGGCCCTACGCAGTCTAATTCTATATTTTGAACACGATCTTTGAAATCTGGCTGCTCATTTATGGGGCAAACTGAGGAAAATTCCAATTGCATTTGTCTTTTTATTTTCAGTCTAGATCAGAGATCTTAATTTCTAATCCTGAAGTCCCCCTGCGAAGCAAAATCTGTAATGATTTATATATCATGTTATTACGCTCAACACTGTATGAGTGTTATATTTAGAATACTAAACTCAATGAAATATTATAAGTGATTCACACTAAAGGGTCGATTTCACGAAGCCCGAGGATCGATCGTACCCCCATCGTATCCTACGTAGGGCTGCAAGGCATCATTCATAGGTCATACGACTAATTGTTTGAGGTTACTGCAGTCCCACTTATTGGGCCGTTAGAATTATTTTTTTCACGATTTTTTATTTCGTCCTTCGCACTAACGTCCCACGCTAAGCAATGCAGTAAAACATAAAATCATAAACCGATCACCTAAAAAATGTCTGAAATCAAGTGAAAACATTCCACCTCCCCCTAAAAAAATCCTAACGCGCTTTAGCAATGAGCCTGTGTACAAAACATATTACGAAGGCTGGGATCTTGACCATATGTCACTGACTATGCCAGACGACTGGCTCATGCCACGCTTATAGGAAAGCCCATAGAGCCTGCGTGGAAAAAAAATGAGTTGTGACATGAAATGGTCCTGGATTATGTTTGTCATAGTCAGTAAGATGCGGTATAGTACCCACCTTCGTGCATAAGTTTGTGTATCATTATATGGCAGAGCCCGCAGTCAAATCCTATATTTTGAACACGATCTTTGAAATCTGCCTGCTCATTTCTGGGGCAAATTTAGGAAAAACAAAATTACACGTGTCTTTTTATTTTTAGTGTAGATTATATATCAAAATTTTTGAACCTGAAGTCGCCCTGCGTAGGGAAATCTGTAATGATTTATATATCATGTTATGACGTTCTACATCACTGTATGTGTATTATTATTATGGCAGCGCGCTGTCAAATCCAATATTTTGAAAACGATCTTTGAAATCTGGCTGCTCATCTCTTGGGCAGAATGAGGAATAAACAAAATTACACGTGTCTTTTTTTTGTCAGTGTAGATCATAGATCTGAATTTTTGAACCTAAAGTCGCCCTGCGTAGCGAAATCTGTAATGATTTATATATCATGTTATGACGTTCTATACTGTATGTGTATTATTATATGGCAGCGCGCTGTCAAATCCAATATTTGAAAACGATCTTTGAAATCTGCCTGCTCATTTCTGGGGCAAACTCAGGAAAAACAAAATTACACGTGTCTTTTTTATTTTCAGTCTAGATCGTAGATCTGAATTTTTGAACCTGAAGTCGCCCTGCGTAGCGAAGTCTGTAATGATTTATATATCATGTTATGACGTTCTACACTGTATGTGTATTATTATATGGCAGCGCGCTGTCAAATCCAATATTTTGAAAACGATCTTTGAAATCTTCCTGCTCATTTCTCGGGCAAACTCAGGGAAAAACAAAATTACACGTGTCTTTTTATTTTTTAGTGTAGGTCATACATCTGAATTGCTGAACCTGAAGTCGCTCTGCGTAGCGAAATCTGTAATGATTTATTATATCATGTTAATTATTACGTTCTACACTGTATGTGTATTATATGTGGCAGTAGGCCCTACGCAGTTTAATTCTATATTTTGAACACGATCTTTGAAATCTGGCTGCTCATTTATGGGGCAAACTGAGGAAAATTCCAATTGCACTTGTCTTTTTATTTTCAGTCTAGATCGTAGATCTGAATTTTTGAACCTGAAGTCGCCCTGCGTAGCGAAATCTGTAATGATTTATATATCATGTTATGACGTTCTACACTGTATGTGTATTATTATATGGCAGCGCGCTGTCAAATCCAATATTTTGAAAACGATCTTTGAAATCTTCCTGCTCATTTCTCGGGCAAACTAGGCTCAGGGAAAAACAAAATTACACGTGTCTTTTTATTTTCAGTGTAGGTCATGAATCTGAATTGCTGAACCTGAAGTCGCTCTGCGTAGCGAAATCTGTAATGATTTATTATATCATGTTATTACGTTCTACACTGTATGTGTATTATATGTGGCAGTAGGCCCTACGCAGTCTAATTCTATATTTTGAACACGATCTTTGAAATCTGGCTGCTCATTTATGGGGCAAACTGAGGAAAATTCCAATTGCACTTGTCTTTTTATTCTCAGTCTAGATCAGAGATCTGAATTTCTAATCCTGAAGTCCCACTGCGAAGCAAAATCTGTAATGATTTATATATCATGTTATTACGCTCAACACTGTATGAGTGTTATATTTAGAATACTAAACTCAATGAAATATTATTAGTGATTCACACTAAAGGGTCGATTTCACGAAGCCCGAGGATCGATCGTACCCCCATCGTATCCTACGTAGGGCTGCAAGGCATCATTCATCGGTCATACGACTAATTGTTTGAGGTTACTGCAGTCCCACTTATTGGGCCGTTAGAATTATTTTTTTCACGATTTTTTATTTCGTCCTTCGCACTAACGTCCCACGCTAAGCAATGCAGTAAAACATAAAATCATAAACCGATCACCTAAAAAATGTCTGAAATCAAGTGAAAACATTTCACCTCCCCCTAAAAAAATCCAGTAACGCGCTTTAGCAATGCGCCTGTGTACAAACCATATTACGAAGGCTGGGATCTTGACCATATGTCACTGACTATGCCAGACGACTGGCTCATGCCACGCTTATAGGAAAGCCCATAGAGCCTGCGTGGAAAAAAATGAATTGTGACATGAAATGGTCCTGGATTATGTTTGTCATAGTCAGTAAGATGCGGTATAGTACCCACCTTCGTGCATAAGTTTGTGTATCATTATATGGCAGAGCCCGCAGTCAAATCCTATATTTTGAACACGATCTTTGAAATCTGCCTGCTCTTTTCTGGGGCAAATTAAGGAAAAACAAAATTACACGTGTCTTTTTATTTTCAGTCTAGATCGCAGATCTGAATTTTTGAACCTGAAGTGGCCCTACATAGCGAAATCTGTAATGATTTATATATCATGTTATGACGTTCTACACTGTATGTGTATTATTATATGGCAGCGCGCTGTCAAATCCAATATTTGAAAACGATCTTTGAAATCTGCCTGCTCCTTTCTGGGGCAAAGTCAGGAAAAACAAAATTACACGTGTCTTTTTATTTTCAGTCTAGATCGTAGATCTGAATTTTTGAACGTGAAGTCGCCCTGCGTAGCGAAATCTGTAATGATTTATATATCATGTTATGACGTTCTACACTGTATGTGTATTATTATATGGCAGCGTGCTGTCAAATCCAATATTTTGAAAACGATCTTTGAAATCTGGCTGCTCATTTCTTGGGCAGAATGAGGAAAAACAAAATTACACGTGTCTTTTTATTGTCAGTGTAGATCATAGATCTGAATTTTTTAACCTAAAGTCGCCCTGCGTTGCGAAATCTGTAATGATTTATATATCATGTTATGACGTTCTACACTGTATGTGTATTATTATATGGCAGCGCGCTGTCAAATCCAATATTTTGAAAACGATCTTTGAAATCTTCCTGCTCATTTCTCGGGCAAACTCAGGGAAAAACAAAATTACACGTGTCTTTTTATTTTCAGTGTAGGTCATAAATCTGAATTGTTGAACCTGAAGTCGCTCTGCGTAGCGAAATCTGTAATGATTTATTATATCATGTTATTACATTCTACACTGTATATGTGTATTATATGTGGCAGTAGGCCCTACGCAGTCTAATTCTATATTTTGAACACGATCTTTGAAATCTGGCTGCTCATTTATGGGGCAAACTGAGGAAAATTCCAATTGCATTTGTCTTTTTATTTTCAGTCTAGATCAGAGATCTTAATTTCTAATCCTGAAGTCCCCCTGCGAAGCAAAATCTGTAATGATTTATATATCATGTTATTACGCTCAACACTGTATGAGTGTTATATTTAGAATACTAAACTCAATGAAATATTATAAGTGATTCACACTAAAGGGTCGATTTCACGAAGCCCGAGGATCGATCGTACCCCCATCGTATCCTACGTAGGGCTGCAAGGCCTCATTCATAGGTCACTTTTCATACGACTAATTGTTTGAGGTTACTGCAGTCCCACTTATTGGGCCGTTAGAATTATTTTTTTCACGATTTTTTATTTCGTCCTTCGCACTAACGTCCCACGCTAAGCAATGCAGTAAAACATAAAATCATAAACCGATCACCTAAAAAATGTCTGAAATCAAATGAAAACATTCCACCTCCCCCTAAAAAAATCCTAACGCGCTTAAGCAATGAGCCTGTGTACAAAACATATTACGAAGGCTGGGATCTTGACCATATGTCACTGACTATGCCAGACGACTGGCTCATGCCACGCTTATAGGAAAGCCCATAGAGCCTTTGTGGAAAAAAATTAGTTGTGGCATGAAATGGTCTTGGATTATGTTTGTCATAGTCAGTAAGATGCGGTATAGTACCCACCTTCGTGCATAAGTTTGTGTATCATTATATGGCAGAGCCCGCAGTCAAATCCTATATTTTGAACACGATCTTTGAAATCTGCCTGCTCATTTCTGGGGCAAATTCAGGAAAAACAAAATTACACCACCCTGTCTTTTTATTTTCAGTGTAGATTATATATCTAAATTTTTGAACCTGAAGTCGCCCTGCGTAGCGAAATCTGTAATGATTTATATATAATGTTATTATACGTTCTACACTGTATGTGTATCATATATGGCAGCGCGCTGTCAAATAGGCCTACTATATTTTGAACACGATCTTTGAAATCTGCCTGTTCATTTCTGGGGCAAACTCAGAAAAAATAAAATTACAAGTGTCTTTTTATTTTCGGTCTAGATCGTAGATCTGAATTTTTGAACCTGTATATATTTTACACTGTATGTGTAATGGCAGCACGCAGCCTTCTATATTTTGAACACGATCTTTGTGATCTGCCTGCTCATTTATTGGGCAAACTGAGGGAAATTCCAATTACACGTGTGTTTTTATGTTCAGTCTAGATCAGATTTCGCCCTGTTCAGCGAAATTTGTAATGATTTATATATCCTACATACCGTTCTCTGTGTATTTCGATATGGGTGCGCGCATGCGCAGTGAAAATCTTACATTCTCAGCACGATCTTTACTACCTCTGCCTGCTCATTTCTAGGGCAAACTGAGGGACATTCCAATGTACGTGTCTTTTGAATTTCACTCTAGATCAGAGATCTCGAATTTTCAAACCGAAATCGCCGTGCTGAGCGATATATTTGTAATTATTCATAATATCACGCAAAACGTACGTTCTACTGTATGTGTATTATATACCATAGAAGTACTCGTGTGGCAGGAGTTTTCCCCAAAGTGCCTTTCTAATGTGCAGTAGGGGGGATGATAAAGTTAGTGCTCAGAATGTAGGCTAAGAAGGCCGGCATAATGCCAGATGTATAAATTACGCACAGTGCGACGTGGCAAGATATATTAATCGTCCCAGGTTTCAATCGGTGTCAAAGGGGACTTGATCTCTCATCTAGGGTGACCATTGAATGACTCGGATCGTGGGGCAGGATTTTTCCCCAAAAGTGCCTTTCGAATGTGCAGGGGGATGATAAAGATTGCGCTCAGAATGTAGGCAAAGAAGGCCGCCATATTGCCAGATGTATAAATTACACACAGTGCGTCGTGGAAAGATATATTAATCGTCCCAGGTTTCAATAACCAGGACGATTCGGTTCTAAAAGTGACTTGATCTGTTTTTCTATAGGGTGAAACAGAGGGACTCGTGTTGCAGGGATTTTTCCTAAAGTGCCTTTGAAATTTGTAGGGTGATAAAGATAATGCTCAGAATGTATAGGCTAAGAAGGTCGCCATATTGCCATATGTATAAATTACACACAGTGCGACGTGGCAAGATATATTAATCGTCCCAGGTTTCAATAACCAGGACGATTCGGTTCTTAAAGTGACTTGATCTGTTATCTAGGGTGAAAATAGAAGGACACGACGTGTGGCTGGAATTTTCCCGAAAGTGCCTTTCGAATGTGCAGGGGGATGATAAAGATTGCGCTCAGAATGTAGGCAAAGAAGGCCGGCATATTGCCAGATGTATAAATTACACACAGTGCGTCGTGGAAAGATATATTAATCGTCCCAGGTTTCAATAACCAGGACGATTCGGTTCTAAAAGTGACTTGATATCTTATCTAGGGTGAAAGTAGAAGGACACGTGTGGCAGGAATTTCCCCCAAAGTGCCTTTCGAATGTGCAGGGGGATGATAAAGATTGTGCTCAGAATGTAGGCAAAGAAGGCCGCCATATTATAAATGCGACGTGGCAAGATATATTAATCGTCGTAGGTTTCAATAACCAGGACGATTCGGTTCTAAAAGTGACTTGATCTCTTATCTAGGGTGAAAATAGAAGGACGTGTGTGGCAGGAATTTTCCCCAAAGGGCCTTTAGAATTTGCAGGGGGGTGATAATTCAAAGATACTAGTGCTCAGAATGTAGGCTAATTAGAAGGCCGGCATATTGCGAGATGTTACACACAGTGCGACGTGGCAAGATATATTTATCGTCCCAGGTTTCAATAACCAGGACGATTCGGTTCTAAAAGTGACTTGATCTCTTATCTAGGGTGAAAATAGAATGACACGTGTGGCAGGAGTTTTCCCTAAAGTGCCTTTCGAATTTGAAGGGGGCACGCCGGTGCACCCAAGGATTTTGTCTTGGGGGGGGGGGGGGGCTCAAAGAAAATTTTTCTCCCACAAAACATTTTGTGACTCCCCCCCCCCCTGTCCCTTTCCCTCTCCCCCCCCCTTTTTTTCGTTTTTTTTTTCTTCTTTTTTTTCGTTTTTTTTTCCAGGGACCCTCTTGGTGGGGGGGGGGGCTCAAGCCCCCCGAGCCCCCCCCCCCCCCCCCCCCCCGGGTGCGCCACTGGCAGGGGGTGATAAAGATAAGGGCTCAGAATGTAGGCTAAGAAGGCCGCCATATTGCCACAAGTATAAATTTACATACAGTGCGACGTGGCAAGATATTTTAATCGTCCCAGGTTTCAATAACCAGGACGATTTGGTGCTAAAACTGACTTGATCTCTTATAGGCTATATAATAGGGTGACCATAGTCCATACGACACGTGTGGCAGGAATTTTCCCCAAAGTGCCTTTCGAATTTGTAGCGGGGTGATAAAGATAGTGCTCAGAATGTACAGTGTAGGCTAAGAAGGGCGGCATATTGCGACATTATATAATTTTAATAAGGATGCAGCCGGTCAGTTGAAAAAAGCACTGCAAACATTTTCTTTAAGTGCGCCCTCTTACGACATGATCCATGACCCTAACCCCCAACACCCCCCCCCCCCCCCCCCCAACGCACATTTTTTTAAATTCTTGTCAATAAATCAAATCCAACACCTGGCACGGTTTCCATTGATATACGCATACGATTTTGTATTCGTGGGGGAGTTTCAAAATAATATTAAACAAACAAAAGTGTCAACAAACTTCCACCTGTACTTGCACACTGCCCCCCCCCCCCCCACTTCGCGTTCGTTCGCGCACTGCGCAAAGAGTGGCGCTGCTATGGCGACAGGCAAGCTCCCGGGGAATCTAAAGCGCCATGTTGTGTTCATCCGCCAAGAAATGAACACCTAAACATTAGACTAATTCTCACTTTTTCCCGTGAATAAATAATGTAGAAAATACTTATTATTGTTTCTTTACAAAATATATCCTTTTAGATAGATATAAATGGGGAATACAGTATTTTATCTTCATTTGTTTAAACGACCTATATTTCGCGGACTAATATCAATAATCTAATTGATTGATCAACAACAGTGAAAACTCTGTGAAATGTAATGTCAACTTTGTGCACGGGGATTTTGCATAGTCCCTAGTGTAAATTGATTGTACGAGTTCGAGCAAAGTTGTGTCTTAAAAAGTATCATTTTACGAGGATTAATTTTGACGGGAATTTCTGGGAGTCTTCCCAGGCTGACCAAAAATGGAGAGCGGTGAAGTAGAAAAAGCTGAAAATTCCGGTGCGAACGGTGGTCCGGGAGAGAAAGAAGCAAATAAACCTGACTCGCCGAAGCCAGATCAGGAAATATCGCCACCTCTGATCACAACAACAGCAAAACGTAAGAATAGGGATCAACGTAATTAGGCCTATTTACTAAAAATAGAGCAAAAGAGAATTGGACAACGGAAACGTTGGAGGTGGCTGACAATAATGGCTGTTTCTGGGGACATTTTTAGTGGTTGCATGTTCAGCAACAACAAATGAGAAAGTTCATGAGCAGGTCAAACTTCTCAAAGCCAACTTGGCAGCTTGGATTTAACGTTGGTTCTACCCAGTCCATGGACCACCTGACCGGGGGTCAGACAAGTCGACCGGTGGGACAACTCGACTTGAGACAGGTCGACCGGTGAGACAGGTCGTCCGTTGAGACAGGTCGACCGGTGATTTTATACCGTGTATCGAAGCGTTTCACCGCTTCCCGTGGGCTAAACGCATGCTGAATAAAGGCCTCGTGGGGTGAGATAAGACAGGTCATCCGCTGTATTCATGCCCGTGTATCAAAGCGATTCACGGCGTTCCCGTTGGCTCAACGCGCGCTGAATAAGGGCCTTGTCCGGTCAGACAGGTCGACCGTGCACTGCATAGGCCTACATGCCGTTAAATGAAGCGATTCACGGCTTCCACGTGAGCTCACCACGCGCTGGATATAGTCCGGGAGCCCAGCAGGTTTCAATCATTTTCTGAGTGCAAAAGGTTTGAAGTCTGCCATGTAAAGAACTGACTTAGACAAATACAAAATGTGATTTCTTAAGTCACACCCAAAAATTCACTTAAATCATAATTTCGAATGCAAGATTAGCATGCCACAAGAATCACAATGTTTTGGGTTTTTTTTTTAGTACCGCAAAAACAGTATCTGTGAAATGTTCAGTCCCATACGTTGCCCACGTTTTGAGAAAAATAAAACGCCCACAGTAGCCTAATTCTTATAGGGCCTAACGGTCTTTTCACCGACGGTTATTTTTAAAAGATCGAAATTGTTTTTGATCATTGGTTTTACTTTTTTTCGACAAATACAGCATTTCAGGCAGACAAATTTACGGTATGTTTCTACAAGTATACAATCGCCATCTTTATACCCTGTAGGTTAAAGATAAATCTGTGTAAAAATTTCTGTCAGTTCTGTATGCTACCAAAGTAGCCTGCCGTTATCGGTTTTCGCTCGGATAACGGGAAAGAAAATGGAAATGGAAACGAAATGGAATATCAGAAAATCACTCCTCAAACCTTTTAACTGGACACTTTATTATCTGTAAAAATCCTCGAAGTTCAAGCCAGTTCTGTGGTCATTTGATAACTTTGTATGTAACCCTGGATAGTTTTTACATTGTGTTATTTTAATTCATTATTAGGGGATCAGTGAACCGTGCCTGGTTTACAAACTTCAGGCCTACAATTTACTTGAATTGTGTACAACAAGTTGGTTGCTGTCGTACAGCATAGTCGAGTCGGCAACATTTCTTGTACTTGTTGTAGGTTGTTTTCTTCTTTTTTTTTAAAGGGATTTCATGTTTTTCACAATGTGTATCTCATACTGATATACATGTGTGTACTTCAGAAGCCGATTAAAAGACAATTTTTAATTGTTTATACAAGAAAATGTGAACTTGTACATGTAGGCCCCCTACAATGTGAAGGTTTGTGATCATGCTTTAAGATATTTTTATACTAGACGACTTACAGTCTAAAGCCTGTTTTAATTTCAAATTGCACATATATACGTGTATTCATTAAATTTTCAGCCGAAGACAAGAAAGATGAACCTTCAAAAAAGAAAACCGGGGCAACAGAGGGCGCTGCTGAGAAGCGGAGACGAGGTCCACCACCCCCGGTAAGAATAGAACAAAAAGAAATAATTAGCCCTTTCGAAGTATGGCAGACACAATAGGAGGGCACAGTATGGTTTGGGTAAAATCCTTTGTGCTTGACTAAAAATACCCACTTCAAATAGCGCCCTCCTATTGTGTCGGCCATACTTCGAAAGGGCTAATGATGTTACAGATGATGACCAGTCAGCTGTGTGATTGCTGTTCGTGGACTAGGATCACTTCTAATTTCTTGTACCATAGGCTATATATTTTTGTCAATTTTTTTTCTGTTTTTCGTTCTGAATATTTTTCATATTTTACTACTAAGATCCTGAATTGTTACAAATTAAAACAACATTTTTTTACACACCCGAATTGGCATTTTGGATTACCTAGTATTTTGATTTTGCACTAAAGTAATATGTTATCATTTCATAAATTTGCAGAATTTCCATTGAGTTTTTATTCAATAGAGAATAATTATTTTGTGTTGAAAATACTCAGGAAAAATTCATTAGTACGAGACCAAAACTGTTCTGGGTCTATATCATCTATTGTTATACACATCATAGCTGGACAAGATTAGCACACTTCAGATAAATACTTTTTCTAGCTTTTCTAGCTGTTAGTGGAAGAGTGCTTGCCGTAATCGAGACAGGAACCTGAAAAAAAAGTTTTGAAATCATAGTTACCAACAGGATTTTTCTCAATAATGAAACCTAGCTACTATTCATATTTGTCTACGATAGATCAGTTTAATTGATTCTGCTGATAATGCACTTTTAATCACAAACTGTAAATGCTGATCTTGTCTTTGACCCAGCTCACCCAAAAAGGTCCGCCGGTAAGTGTACAGGCAGTAGTTGAGAGGATTGTGTGCTCCACTAACAATATCCTGTAGTATTTTAATCTTTTTTTTTCATTCAAGTCTATTAAAAATGTTCATTGTGTGTGTTACTGTTAGTCTGTGCATGTAGGTTGTTTATGACGCGCTGAAGTCTTACGTTAACAAAAAATGTGCATCAAAGTGCATATCATCAAGTAGCAATTGTGCATATCTTTTGATCATACACCTGTGTGCAATGGGTTTTGAATTTTTCTCCAAAGTGATAAAAACACATTCAGGCATGAAAAAGATTGTTTTAATTCCAGACATGAAAAAGATTGTTTTAATTCCAGACATGAAAAAGATTGTTTTAATTCCTGTGAATGGAGTTTGTCCTGCTGTTTTCATTCACATTCAAACTGTGACAAGTGCAATAAGACGACAAATAAGAATCTCAGGGTTGAAAGCATGCATCGTTCATTAATCCCATTGCTGAGCAGCGTACGACGAAAGCCAATTGTATTGCCCAGTCGGATGAAATCTGATATTCTTTTCAGGTTACTGTTGGTCGTGCGGCACTGGACGTCCAAAGTGACCAACGATCCCGTCGAACTGTATGTTCTCATCGAGTCGTTTTTGTTGTCTGATCATGCAATTGCAATTATCATGCAGCATGTGTATCATACATGTATCATTAGGTGGAAAGCATGTAATCAAATTATCCACCTGGTTCATTCATCATTGCACATTTACCATATTTACCATGTAGGTTTTTCCAATTCTAATGTAAGACGTAAACTATTGGAAATGCATGGGGTAATGAAATTAAATGGTGGAACCGGAAAAAGAATTGGAAGCTAAATTAGAGTGCTATCTCCTCCAAAGTCTTATGATAGATTAGTTTATTGTCCTTCTTAGTTTGTAAACCCAGAAGCACTTCAGTTCAGTTGGAAAAGTGAAGAACTTAATGAGTGTTAATGCTTTTAAATATGTTAAAAGTGTCCACATAATTATTTGATCTGGGAATTAAGTTACAAGTAGTCTTTAAGTGTATGTACGCTCTACTTGTAGGCTCTATCATTAAAAGTAGATAATAAAAAGAATATTGAAAATGGCCATAATTTAGAGTAGTTATGATATTAGCTAGAGAAGCATTTTTACACTGAGAACCAACTTAAACTCTGTAGGTGTCCAATTCATTCCGGTTCATTTAGCATTTTTCTAAATCATGACAATTCATGATCAGCGGTACTTTGTCTGTGCAGGTAAAATGGCAATTGGTGGTTATTACACAATGCAGATTTATCTGTAGCAAAGATGGGAAATCTTACTGTCTTACTGTATTTTGTGCTCAAATTTTACACTAATAGCCAGTTTTCAGTATTTAAACCAATGTGAGCTCACGCCCTCACGGGTAGTGATTTTAGCAGCAGGACAATAGTACAATGTGTCTTGCATACATGTTTTGCTTGGAGGCCAACAGGATTTTATTATCAACAGTTAATGTAAGAAGCACAATTTCCATCAATAAAAACTCATTTAAACCAGGCTAAGTTGTCGGGCATGCACTTTTTCAGGATTGTAAACTAAAATTGAAAATCGCATACAACCAGATATGATGTAATAACCTACATGTACACATAGTTTTTTGCAGAGGAATTACAATAGTCTGTAGTCATGTAGTTCTCACAGCCTACATGTAGAATTGTAGATTTTTAGTCAAGATTTATAGTTGCATGTAGATGGTTTGCAGTGACTGTAGTGTAGAAATAGCTCTTATACACATTGGTAGCATTATGGTGGCAGTTAAAGCTTTGAGATGCCAAAGTGACTTGACCATGCAAATCTTTTCTTGCAGAAGGAAAGTATGATGTTGGTTGCGGGTGATATGCTCTAGTGTTTTGCAAACTTTTCTCCCACTGTAGATTTTCCTATGCTTTATTAATCCCAGGGCATGGTAGACCGCTAACATGCATGCATATAAAATGCTACTCAAGAATGCTTGGTTATTGATATCCATAATAATCCAAATGTTTTTAAAATACTCCATATTTGCCCAGGTTTGTAATTTGAGCTCAAGGTTTCTCATTTGGCACTACTATAGCCTCTTGATTTTGATTCTACAGAACCACACACATACACTAGGAAAGGAATGTCCATAATTTACTTTTGATAAACAAGTATTAAGTGTGGTTTATAAATGCTATATTGCCACCTTTTCCCTATGAAAATATTCTTAACAGTCAGAATTTTCTCACTGAAAAATGAGAACCAGTAAGTGTAAAATTAGTGTTCCAGTGCATTGAGATCATACTGAAGATAATATTTTGCGGTGAGTCAATACAAACTTCTAGCCTTCAATCTCTTCACATATACTGCACATGTATGTAGCCTACATGCATAAAGTGAATAGTACTCGTTTGGGGAACCTTGTGAATTATGTTTGAAAGAATCATACACCCCCAGCGTGGATGGATACCGATACATGCATGAACATGTATGGGCTTGAAGCTTTGCAATATTTGTATTGTTTAAAAGACATAATCCACATAGTCCGTAATCCATGGACATTTCTGAGAACTCGGCCATGAATGGAGTCGTGGAGATGTCTGCATATTGGGACATCATTAATCTTCTGTGTGAACCATTGAAAACTCTGTATCACAGCTCGTATCACAGGACTATTTCTATTTATAAACATAAACTTACCCAGTCTTATTGTATGTCTGTGTCTCCACCAGTCTGTGGCCAAGAAGAATGTGGTCATGTCCACAGAGGCTATGAAGGAGATGGCCAAGCAGGCCAAGGCAAACCGAGATGAGAGGAGGACTGCGGTAAGTCTAATACATGAATTATGCACAGGTCTCATCTGGCCGGGCAATGTACTTTTTAAGTCAGAAAAGCCCAATTCATAATAGCGCTCCGCACTAATGACGTCACAAAATCCCCGGATATCAGACAAACATTGTCTCACGCACATAGTGTACATGCACGTGCCCACGCACACACGTTTGTATGGTTGCAATGTTTGTCTGAGATCGGGTGCTATTTTTAGCGCAAGTTAGTGCGGAGCGCTATTGTCAAATTGCCATGGATTCTATCCCAAATACAATACAAGATGCAAACCAAGTATCTAGTCGTTTAACATGTACAGTAATAAATGTACATTCATCCTGAGGTCAAAGGCCAAATGTCTGTTTCAGTCATGGTTTTCTTTTTCTGTTGTGTGTGTTTTTGCCAATCTGTCTGATCTTGACTTTAAAAACCTTTTGTCTTTTTCCCACTTCCAGATGGATGCAAGACATCAATTCATCTTTGGCAAGGTAATCAATCACTCTTTGTTAAACCTCATTTTATCAGCTTTAGGACTGTTTTTTATTTGCAGTGTTGGATGTAAAACTGTAGAAGTAACATAATATTGTCCACAGATCTTTGTCATATGTACTGCTATCTATTATTAAGCTCTATACAGAATAATATATTCATTTCCCTACACATTTGAGGTCAATAAAAAGAGAGAAAATGCAATTGGTTGTTATTTAAGTGTGCAAATATTCAAAGATATAACTTTTTCAAAGTTGAGAGTGACCTTAATTATAACCACTTGTTTGTGGGTTATGTTGCAGCTTGCTGAGTCCCTAGGCTCTGATATCACCCAAGTGGAGGATTCGCTCCTTGGAGATGACAAGGTATGTAATATCCATGTCATCCTTCAGGATTAATAAATGATAACGTTAATATTGTAAGGAAATGTCACGCGATGTCATGTTCCAAGTAGCGATGTTACAGCTGCTGAAGGCAACGGAAGAATGGATAATGCGGTGTCCGTTATATCCTGTTGGTTCATGTCCATGTTCAACGTACCGTGTTCAGCAGACGGCGAACAGGTCACTCAAGCGGACATCGTACGGTTCATTCTGAGGTTGGCTGGGGGCATGTTTATAATATTATAATTATAATGATATTATGAAACAAAAAAAGCAAAAATAGAAATAGAAAATATGAACAATGAACAATCCAAATAAAATCGGAAAGAAATTAAACATAATTTACCAACTCAATGGAAAAGTGATGCACTATTAATCAATTTTGAATGGAGACATGAGGCAATATACTCGTTCCAAGTTCTGGAGACATGTGTTTATCCCATTGAATTGATATGCCTTTTTTTCTTTCTTTCAATGTCTTATCAGTTTGATCTGATTGAGGATTTCTTTTCCAATAATGGTCCTCGGAAGCTGATGTTTTACCACCAGGAAGCGCCCTCTAGAGACACGCTGTATTCTAGAACAGGCATGTTTTCTATTTGTATAATAATAAATAAGAACCCAACTCTTAAGCCCATTGCTACCTGACACCTCAAAACAATTTTGTTCTGACTAAAAGAGCACACAACATTTGCTTCATTCAGATGTGACCATCACTTCCAAGATTCCATATTCTTATGCCAACTGTGAGATTATTAATTCTTTTTCTTTTCACTTGACATGTAACAGATACATCTAGTATCGCCACGCATCAGCCCCTCCAGAAGCGCCTCTTCTTGACCACGGGTACGGCCGAGGGACTGAATGGCATGTGCTACTTCTTCATCCGCACGACCTCCAAGCCCATCACCGTCCAGAACATCGCCCAGGAGGTCAACTATGGTATGGTGGATGCCTCGGGAGGAAAGATCCTTGACGGACTCCAGACGCTGCTCAAGAAGGTCATGGTGCCGGCACTGAAGAATCAGGACGTGAGTTTTTGTGGAATCTTTCACAGCAATATTTGATTCAGGTGGTGTGATAGGCAGGCTGTGGGAATTTATCAGACTATCTGAAGTTCATGTATGCTCTTTAATTGATTAAAGCATTTTTGCCAAATTGATTTGAAGGGTTATTCTCGCACTGTCAACCTCCTGGTTAACATCCTTCCAGAGTTCTTCCATGGTCAGGGTGTAATACCACCGAACTGAAAGCAGTAGCACTGGAAAGGCGGGCTGTGGTGGGAGCAGCATCAGTGATTCCATAGGTGTATAATTTGAGGACGAAACCACGGGCAACCAACCTTTGTCTATTGATTGATTGAGATTTCTTCCCAGGATTTGTGGCTTTCTTTGCTCAAAATTTCAACTTGCAAATAAGAAGGAATCATGAGATGGTTTTAGTGTAGGGTCTACAACTATTGAGAAAACTTTAAAAAAAATAGTTCACCTTTTGATGGAGTAGTAATTCATTTCTTGGTGAGGAAATCTATGGTATGTACCAAAAAGTGACATCTCACAACATGTGTTGGTATTCTGTTTATTGACCTAATTAAGCGATATCACTTGGTAAATGTGAAAATAAGTCATGATTAAGACACAAAAATAAGATTTTGATTAGTGGTGGCAATTTTAGGTTTGGAGCACCTACAACCAGGCCAGATTTCAAAGGGAGCATCAAGGAGCTATCATTCCTATACTCTCCAATTTTTTTCTCTGCAGAGTTGGGGAGAAATCAAAGACAACGGCCAGGTCTCGGACTTCATTGACCAGCTTGACCGCTTCATCAACAGCCTGTCCATCGCCAAGGGCAACATGGAGGGCAAAGTTCAGCTGTGTGAGCACGAGCACCTGGAATCTATGCTGGATACACTCAAGACGCCCAGCGACTTCCAGCAAGCTGGTTAGTATGATGGAAAAATATTTCACGGGTTAAGTGCATAATTTTTGTCTTCTTGGCTGCAAGCATGGCCCATCTATCATCTATCCAATTTTTATTCAACAAAACAAGAGAAAATCTGCTTTATAGGCTTTTAAAAAAAAGTTTACTCTAGCAACTTTTTCTGGGTTTCAACAAAACACTTACAGTGGAACACTACTTTTATAATGAACATCGCTATAGTGAGCATCCGGCTATTCCAGACATTATCCTTGGCTCCGAGTTTTTGTGTACTTCTTTCGAACATTGTTGTTAAAATTAATCTCATGAAGGACCACTATATCAGACAATTTCTGTGCATCCCGTCGTGTTTGTCGTAGCGGTGTTCCACTGTACCATAGTTTTATTGAACAAAGAAGACAGAAAGAAAATGTTTTTAGGTTAGTATTCATGTATTTGATTGAATTCTTCCATCAAAACATAGCCACTGTACCCGACACAGTTGAGAAGCTGGAAGAGCTCATCCTGCAGTGGGCCAAGCAGATCGAACAGGTCCTCGCCAAGAGCGAACAGATGCGCAAAGAGGCAGACGACATCGGCCCGGCAGCCGAGCTGGACCACTGGAAGAAACGTATGGCCAAATTCAACAGTCTCCTGGAGCAGATCAAGAGCCCCAGGTGCAAGGCCGTGGTTGGTGTTCTGCACGCTGCCAAGTCCAAGGTCCTCAAGCACTGGAAAGAGCTGGTGAGTACTGGTTCAGACTGGTCATTAGCTCTGTTTCAGACTGGTTTAATCCGGTCAAAATTCTACGACATTCTCCCCTAAATCGTAGATGGATTTGTGTGTCCGACCCATTCAGAGGACCAGCTTGTTTTTGATTCAGAGCTGTTTGTCCTAAGCCTTGACTAGTTTGATCTTGGTTCAAACCGGAGCAATCTTGGCCGGTCAGGCTGGCATGATCTTAATTCAGATTAGTCTGGTCTTGGTTTAGACTAGCATGGTCTTGGTTCAGAGTGGTGCCTGCCATTTGTTTTGGGTATTTATACTTTCAGTCGATAAAATTAGAATTTTAGGTACAGCAAATATTTCAGGACTTGCAAATATTTCCGACGGCACAATATACTGTCCGCCATTACAATATGTCCGCCATTGCAATATAGAGTGCAGTGGACGTAAATTCTTTTGTTGCTGGACAAAAGGCGGGCAGGGAAACTGCAGTAATGGCTGGTGTTTCCTCCCTCCATGATCGCGCCGTCGGATTGGTGTCTAGAAAACGTAGAAAAGATTTGAGATGACAGTTGATATTCTGAGATTTATAGAAAATGATTGATATTTTGAAATGACATGAAACTGTTGTAATGCCGTACTTGCTTGTTTTCCTCAGGACATCCGTATCACCGATGCTGCCAATGAAGCCAAGGACAATGTGAAATATCTATACACCCTGGACAAGTTCTTTGGACCATTGGTCAAATGTGATCCAGTAAGTAACTAGCCAAAGTTTATATAGTCCCCGTAATATTCCTCTCTTCTGAAAATCCAAAGTAGCTGAGCACTTCCTTTTTGGGGTTAGAATGTTTCTTTAATCATTGTTTAGTAACATTTTTATTTTGTTGTTGTTTCTGGAAAGGCTCCAAATATTTAGTCCAAGCTTGATATTGTGAATGAAATCTGAAAAATCAAGAAATATAGGTGAAACTGGTTTGAAACTGATTTTGGGTTGAAAAAAAAATTGGATCAAAAACATTTTAAGATTGAACAAGGTATGGAGTTTAGGGCCAGATGAGAGCTCTATCGCCTTAGGTACAATACTCCTATAATGGAACTCTGTATTGCCAGCTGTCTTTATTTAGGGCATCGGACAGAAGCCATTAACTGCTGTACATAGAAATCCAACTCGCTTCAGCTCTGTCTATGCAGAACCACATTAAAAGGACCCTTATGTCTGCTGCCCCCATGAGCCGCAGAAGACCTTCCATTGATCTGTGTGCAATTTTTTCCCCTCGACAGTGCATCATGGTGGAGCACATTCCCAGTCTGATGAATGCCATCCGTATGATCCATAGCATCTCTCGTTACTACAACACGTCCGAGAGAATGACCTCCCTCTTTGTCAAAGTGACCAATCAGATGATCACCACCTGCAAGGCCTACATCAACCGAGACGCCACCAAGATATGGGATCTGGAGAGGTAATATTTCAATATGAAAATGGAAGCTTTGAAACCCCCCCCCCCCCCCTCCCAGTGTCCCTCCCACTCTCCCCACCCCTTAATAAGAAAGTTCAATTCATCAAATAAGACAAATATTCCCTCATGTTTGTTATAACCAATCTTTAGGACAGCTTATCATGAAAAGTTGCCACAGAGAACATGTTTAAAGCATAATTAGCGCAGCGCTTTATCATTCAAGAAATCATAGAGTGCTTAGACTTGCTTTCAGAGGTTCCCAGTGAAATTTGGTTTCTTTCAAGAATTTTCTGCACAATCATGCTCAGCTTGGATTGGTAAAGAATAGCAAACATCAAGATCAAATATTTTTGTGTTGACAGATAATTTTGAAAAAAAATGTAACGCAAGATTAATTCAGTGCAATTAGATTTATTTCATTGTGCTTGGTACGTGTCAGCATTAACTTTTTTAATACACAGATTCAAATATCAACAATTAGCGTCTTGCAGTTGGACCTTATACAACATACATTGGCATTCATTTAATAAAACTCATTGACAGATGATAGTGCATCATGATTGAATTGTCGTGGAGACAGTTGTAACATGTGACACTCCATCTATCTTTACAAATATGCTACACATTTGATAACATTTACAGAGAAGGGAAAACGTTTTGTGCGAGTGCAACAATTCTACCTTTATGGTGATACAATTCTTTCTCATTGTGCTACATTTTCCTACCATAATAGATTTTCTTACGGATTATATTTGACATGATACAACCGGTCATATTTGTTGATAGATGTCAATGGACATAGATAATCATGATAATTACAACATTCTACACATAATTCAACCTAGGGATCTACTACAAATATTTACTTTAAAAATTGAATATGGCAAAAATTATCTGTATTTGACCAATGCAAATTTGCACTGTGCTTTATAATGCACATTCTTACTTGCCTACATCAAAAGGAATTTTAAATCAGTTCAAAAATATTAGGGATGGTTAAACATTAAATTGGTGCTGCGCTACTTAAAAGTAGGTTTAAACTCATCTATCACTAGTTTATACCTGTTAGAATTTCCTTGTTATCTTATTTTTAATACAGTGATACTCATGCTTAAAAAATATAGAGCTCTCCATCAAGACAGAAATTTGGCATTCTAATCTTGAAAAGAGAATTTCATCGGGGTTGGAGGAAAATTTATCCTATTTCATTTCAAGAATCTTCGGCTAAGCTAATTGGACCACAATCTAAAGATCTTCAGAAATCTGTCAGATAATTTAGCTATTTTAAGTCTACTTTTGCTAATTCGTTTCAAAAAGGTCGGACATCTCACAGCTGTTGCCATAGCAGCCTGTCAACAGGCAGAAAATTCAATTTGTGAAATTGCTCTCTCACGTAGAACGTCTGCTCCTGGTACATATTCCTGATGCCACATGTATAGTCTTCGTAAATTAGATTTAAATGGAACATATTGTACGTGCACGTGTGTATCATAAAACATGCTGTGAGAATTGGACCTTAAATAATTTATACAAGTGTCCATACATGCTACTGTTACACAATGGCACAGCACAGACCGTAACTTACAGTATTTTATATTTGCATTCCATTATTAAAAGTAATATCATACTTTGGTTTTTGATAAAGAAATACAGATTAATTTATAGGCAAAAAAATTCAAGGAAGATACGGGTCATTCCATGTCAAATCAACCAGAGGTCCCCAGGTGACCCTCTCAGATTTACTTGAAACTTTGTCATAATGTTCCACTATGGCCAAAATGGATACAAACAAAAAATTAACTTCATACTCCTTATCGTTTCCGAGATACAGTCATTTGAAATTTGCTCAAAACCCCCCTTTTTTAGCTCCGCCCACCCGGCCGAGTCGTGAAAACGCGTAATCGTGCTTTTTTTCCAACTTTGAGAGGCCATAACTTGATAACGGAAACAGCTATCGGGCTGGAAATTTGTATTCTTACTAACATTTGGCCCTAGATTCATCATTTGGCCTTAAATAGTAGATATTATGTCTGCATTTCAAGTTACTTGCCCCTAAAATACACACTTTATTCTTGCCGGGAGTGATTTGAATGATTTTTGGGGTCACCCTGCGACCTCATCAGGGGTCACATGGATCCCAAATCTCAGATAAATCATCTATAGGTGCATTTCTATCACCAAAATCAAATAGGACCAAAACAATCCATTTCTAAAGGATTGGCAATCATCCAAATTTGGGATCAGGTGGAAAAAAATCATAAAAGACCACAAAAGAGCCTTTCCGTCATGCGAGTGGTTCCCCCTGTGGACAGTAAACTAAATATTTCAAACTTTCAGTATTTAAACATGTACATTATATCTACTTACAAACCAAATTTCAGCTTTGGTACTCAACTCCTTCATGGTTAGGTTGCATTTTGAAAATTACACAGTTTTTCACATTTTCGGAAATATAAAAGTGACTTTAGATCCAGGCATTCAACAAAATTACCATATTCTAGCAACTTGCTTTCAGAATACTGCATAGATGTTGTTAGTTGCAGTGGTTTACTTAATAAATGCTGGTAGGTTGGCTTGAATGTCATTGAAGTCTGCTTAAGATAATGTGTACTGGCGGCCCCCTCGTCCCTGCAGTTCTGGAGCACTGATAGTACATATCACATCTTGAAATGGTATCCAACACTCACTGCAGGAGTCGTGTGGCCAGGAGAGTGTATTTTACTTCTTAGCTCTTCTCATGAACTTCACAAAGACATCATTTTGTTCCTCGGATCTCTCAACTATGGTGCCAATGTACCATTCATTGTCATATATGCATGCAATGTATCGACCTGGTTGGTACTCGATCTGTTGCATCAGTATGTTGATGATCTATTTCTGCATCATCTCCAATGGAAACGATACTGTAATCAACGTCATCAGAGAGTCGTCGCATCTTAATTTGCCTCTTCCCATCAGCCACATGAACAAAACTATGATGTGATCTAGTACCTGATATAGTCTTTGCCAGCTTGTACTTATCTGCATTAGATTTCACATCACCATTGCTTTTATACATAAAAGAACTTGATGGCCTTGATGTTTTTATCAGCCCATGCTCTCTTAACCATATGTTGAGAAACTTGGAACTCCTCCATTGTCTTCTTGATAGTCCAGCTTGATGGTACAAGAGAAAGTAGCTTCATTTTCTCTTTTCGTGAGGCATTACAACACTTGTCTTTTAGAAGTTTAACAAATATGTCAAGGTCTTGAGACTCTTTACACTTGTCACAAGGTTTCTTAATATCTGCAGTCGGTAATTCTTCTGTTGACACATCCAGGACTTCTGCTACCTTTGCTGTTAGTGCAGAATGTATTTCTCTGACTTTTCTATTGCCATAACTAATTTTATCTCGCTGACTGACTGGTTTGAGAGGAGAACACCCAAGCAATGAGGAGCTGGTGTTAAGAGAGTCATGTGAGGTGTTCATGAGATCGCAGTCCTCATCTGTTGAAGATTTGTCTGAGTCAAACTCTTTGTTGTAACAATTTCATGTTTCAGCATCAGGATAATCAAGTCAATACAATATTAACAACTACAAATCACCTTGAATTTGTCCAATAAAGAAGACAAATGTATTAAAATGTTATACATTTATGAATTATGACACTTGTGTGTGTTTTTAGGTCGTTTATAGTGCATGCAAGTATGTCAAATCGTTGAAAACCATGAAAAACTGTGTAATTTTCAAAATGCAACCTAACCATGAAGGAGTTGAGTACCAAAGCTGAAATTTGGTTTGTAAGTAGATATAATGTACATGTTTAAATACTGAAAGTTTAAAATATTTTGTTAACTGTCCACAGGGGAAACCACTCGCATGACGGAAAGGCTCTTTTGTGGTCTTTTATGATTTTTTTTAACCTGAACCCAAATTTGGATGATTGCCAATCCTTTAGAAATGGATTGTTTTGGTCCTATTTGATTTTGGTGATAGAAATGCACCTATAGATGATTTATCTGAAATTTGGGATCCATGTGACCCCTGATGAGGTCACAGGGTGACCCCTAAAATTATTCAAATCACTCCCGGCAAGAATAAAATGTGTATTTTAGGGGCAAGTAACTTGAAATGCAGACATAATATCTACTATTTAAGGCCATATTATGAATCTAGGGCCAAATGGTAGTAAGAATACAAATTTCCAGCTCTGTAGCTGTTACCGTTATCAAGTTATGGGCTCTCAAAGTTGGGAAAAAAGCATGATGACGCGTTTTCGCGACCCGGCCAGGTGGGCGGAGCTAAAAAAGGGGGGTTTTGAGCAAATTTCAAATGACTGTATCTCGGAAACGATAAGGAGTATGAAGTTAATTTTTTGTTTGTATCCATTTTGGCCATAGTGGAACATTTTAACAAAGTTTCAAGTAAATCTGAGAGGGTCACCTGGGAACATTTCAGAAATTTGGTTGATTTGACATGGAATGACCCATACAGTAAAAGTCATCTGTGAAAAAATCAGTCCCATACGGTGCCCACTTTTTGAGAAAACAGTGAAAAACGGCCACAGTAGGCCTATTTCTTAAGTCTTTTTTTGTTTTTGATCTTTTAAAAGATCAAAAATATTTTCTGTAGTTGTTTTACTCTTTTTCCCGATAAATACACTATTTCAGGCGGAACAATTTTAACTGTATGTTTCTACCACCACCATCTTCATACCCTGTAAGTTATACGTAAATCTGTGAACATTTCTGTTTTGGCTTCTTACCAAAGTATTTGCAAACAAACATGACACACATAAAATATATATATTTACAGCCAGTATTTTGTGCGATATGATTGTACACAAGCTATGCTGCATTGTCATGTATCACACCCGATTGTTAGTGAAGTGTACACTGGCTGTACTTTTTACTGAACATTTCATTATTTTGCCCATTTAATTTGTGTTTGTTAAATGAGCAACAGGTTGATAAAGTTTGTTTTAACATTGTATCACGTCTCACAATGATTTACTCGTTAATAATAATGATTATAACAAAGGACATTTGAATTGCGCTGCTACTACATCAATATACTCTACTGTGCATCACAAATTTACATTGCAAATCACAATCAACGTTTCATTTCTATGCGTGTATGTAGGGGCTTTGTATTTGAATGCTCCTTGACAACATAAGCTTGCAATACCCGATACACATCATGTTACGTAAAAATCTTAAAACTGAGATTAAGAGGTTCAACTTCAATTCTTTGATGTTATTTTTAATGACTGGTGTTTGTAAGTCTTACACTCCATTCAAACCTTGTCTCAAAGACCAACTTCTTTTTCACTTTGCTTAGCAATTAGGATTGATTCACATTCAAGATCAATCTTAGTGCTTCGCGAAATCGACCCCAGATCGGTTAGTTTCGTTTTAGATTTGTAGCGGTTTGACAGCCGCCGACCTTTTGCAGCTGCAAGGCAGCCATCCTAAGATTATTTTCCTGGCTATTTGGCGAAAGTGCTGATTGAACAAGCAGTAGATATACACATTGACCACACTGTTAGCGGGACACATCCAAGTTACCAAGCAGTCCAGCCATATTGGGATGGGACTATCTGTAGTAACTCTCACCAAATGGACAACCTTGACCGGTATGTAACAAATGGCAAATGATAAAGTCACGGCAAGGAATGTCTTCAGAGCTTTGTTGTTAGAGGAATCGTTTGCCTCATTTTGCCTGTTGCTTTTGTTACGGAGGCGATGCCCCCGACTGACTTTAATCAGCTGAGCATAGATAATCATCATTATTACCAGTGGAAAAATGTCTAAAACCCAAAAAGCTGTAATGATTAATGATCTGTGGTGTTTTGTGATAGTGTAAAAACAAAAGGCTGATATCACGTGATATTTGACAGTCTGAAGATAAACGCACTGAGCTATGGATACGGAGCAAGTCACAGTTAATGCGACCAAAACTAATATGATGGCGCGACGTTTAGTGCACCATACGGGAAACCTGTAAGGCCAGGTGATGGCAATATACCTTTCAACATTCAGAAAGATGATTAGAGTTTGTGACATGAAGTTAACCTCACCTTCCAGAACTGTTCTGAAGAGGCAGCCTATGTAACCAAGTGGCCATTCATTCATAGCGGAGGGAATGATGCTAACCGAAGTTGTCAAACCTATAACGAGGTCGCAGGCTGCCAGTGTGATCATCAGAACCTTGGTAGTGTCAGCCAAGTCTGTCACTCGACGCGTCACGGCAATGGAGATAATATTCCCAGAGACAGTTAGCAGTCCTATGATGGCAATTATAATGGTCCGTCCGACAATGAAGCCTGGCAAGTCATACTCATCAGTAAACGTGTCATTCGTCATTGCTGCAAAGCAATATGTCTCTCAATGACAAGATAACTGTTAGTAATGTAGCGATCCCTCTACAGTAATTTTCTTGGTGGCCTGAGTTGTCTTCGAACCTCATCAAGATGTACACACTTGCCAAAACAAAAAGAAAACAAGAGAATTCAACTCGGTCTAATACAAAGGTATCAGTGTCCAAAATACCTTTGTTTAGACTAAACTTCGGGTTGAGGCCAAACTGCTGATGTTCAAACTCAGCTGGTAAACGTACGGTAATCGTTTGGAACTTGCTTTGCTATTGTTCAACCAGGCAGAGTTTTCTTTCTTCATCTATGATGCCAATGCATACAAGTAGAGTCAATATCTGATGGCCATACATGTTCCGTCAGTGTTCGAAATGTTCATTTCCCACTTGACCAAGTCTGGCACTTAATTTTTGTAAGAGAGTTGCTCCTTCCTGTGAATTGTCTCCTAAACAGCTTAAGTTATAGCCCAGTCCAGTGAGGGTTGCTGTTCTGCGAAGAGTTACGAGGGCCCGATGTTTCAATCTTTGCAGAATTGATAGAAGAGTGAGAACATTTGATCTGAAGCTAAAAGCACTACTCTGTAGTGTTCTCCAATTGCCACCCACAGATTTGGCAAGCTGGGCTCCTGTCTTTCTCTATACTGTCAATCCAAGCACCCACTCGTCTTCTCAAATAATTGTGTTGATAACATGGGCTTTGGCATTTGTTGGTATAATTGCAAGTTTGAATGTTCCAGGTATCAGTAGTTCCTTTGATGAAGACAAGGTGTACATTGTGCTTCTGGTTTTGAGTGCATAAAACCAGAGCAGCAAGGTGTTGATCAGAATGTTCCACATGCAATTGAACACGTTTCTCTCCTGAGAGCTCCTTGCTTTGACAATGCCAGGTGAAGACAGGAATGTAATTACACTTCCAACTGAATGCCGGCCATCATTGCTTCATTGTGCCATTATGTTTACAAGTTTGTACCACTGTGGAGGCAGATTCACGGTTTTTAAGGGACGGAATTTGCAACAATCATGCATGATGTGCCCTTTGACTTTATCTTTTCATGTTTCATTAGTTCTATTGCTATTATTCTGGAGAAGTTGGCCTTGGTCTAAGAGTGACGTGTTTAATCATGCAGTATATTTGGTTCATTTCCCCGGGTAGACATTTCTTAATTTATTATGAATTTAATATCGCTTGACATGGCTTTAGCTCATAGACTCATAGACTCATAGACTAGAAAGAATGCAGCACGAATGCGCAGTTTGAAGAGCTTAAAGTTAGGAGGGCCTGATGTGTTTCGATCCTAGCAGGATCTTTCTCAAAGGCTAAGAGAAAGCCTTTAGCCTTTGAGAAAGATCCTGCTAGGATCGAAACGCGTCAGGCCCTCCTAACTTTAAGCATTTGATATATTTCAGGTCATTTTGGTTGATTTGAGCAGTTTGCAGCAGTTTATTACTTATATTAAGTTATTTTCAAGAAGCTGCTTATAAAGTAGTTAGTATTTTTGGATATGATATCTATGTACTGGATGTATAAGTAACCAGCTCATGTTGATTGAATGGTTGAAGCAAATTCATGAAAGATGTCAAATATCCAATGGCATTACTGAGCTCTTCCGACAAGGCAGCCTTGCCGAGGTGATCAATTCTTTGGCGGCTTGGCGGTAAGATCGGTTGAAAAGACAGTAGATGAAGACGTTGAAGGCGCTGCTGCAAACCACCAGCCACACCGTGGCAAACTGGAGCCATGGAGGTTGGGTCTCGTTCCTGTAGACGGCCACCGTGTGCGATACAAAATACGGCGTGTAGCAGGTGGTAAAAGTGAACGAAACGGTGAGGAACATTTTCAGGGCTTTGTTGTTGACCAGATTATGTATCCTATGTTGATCATTGATTCGTGCTCGATGCCGCTGGCTAATTATAATCAGGTGACAGTAGATGAAAGTCATTGCTAATGTGGGCAGAATGATGCATGTAACTAGCGACGTAATGTGTACAGATGGATAGTCAATATCACCCAAACATGTTGCTGAAGCCATGGAGTAATATGCATCATTTAAATGAAGTAACTTCAAGCATACGTTATAAGTTAGAATTAAAGTGGACAGCACCAACACAAGCACGATGGCTTTGCACCTCGTGCACCATACGGGGAACCGGTATGGCCGGTTTACAGCAATGTACCGTTCAATATTTAGACAGATGATGGTGCACGCCGACATCACACTGAATGTGAATGTCCCGATCGCCATGATATCGCAGAACAGTTGTCCGTAGGGCCAGCTATCCATCGCCGACGAAACGACGACAAATGGTACGCTCAAACCAAGAAGAAGGTCATACGTGGCCAGCGTGGTCATGAGAACCTTAGTGCTGTCGGCAAAGCTTGACACCCGACGTGTCACGACAATAGAGAGGATATTCCCGGATATAATCACCATGCCAATGATGGTGATGACGCAAGTACGGAGAGCAATGAGGGATGAGGACAATCCCTTGGGTTCCGACTGCGAATCCATCATGAAATTGACAGAAATGGATACGCCCGCTGATGAGTTATCCTCTCCTGCAAAGCAGTGTAATGCTTCTGGCTTTGGTTTCACAAGTAGAACTCACTAGATAGTTCAGGACACCATGTTGGCACTTCATCATCTACTTCTACCATGATTCTTAATCAACTGCGTCTAACGTGTGGACTAGCTGGTTATGAGAAGTTCTAAGGTCCGTACATTCATACCATATAAACATAAAGCTCAACACAAGTGCCGCGTTTGTTACTCGCAGTATCCTAAATCTAATCAAGAAAAATGAGATGAAAACTTGTCCTGTGTATTCCATGTACGTATCTTGCCCCCAAGACAAAATGCTGGATTGTATTTCCAGTCATGCCTTTTATGACTGTCATTGTAAATAATGTTAAATGAATTACTACCACAGGCTCTGAAACCCTAGCAACTCCTCACTTTGTTTTATAAAGTCACATTATTAAACAAATTGATGAAATGGATTGCCCTTCAATGTTTGATTTTCCTGTTCCACTCACGTTCCCTGGCACCAGCCAGCTTAATAAATGAATAATGTTTACGTTGGTTTTGGCCATGTATGTAAATTCATGGACCTTGCCTCCTAAGTAATTTGGTTCATGTTGTTTTGGGGTTTGGTGGTTGTTGTTTTTTGCCGGTTCATACTTTTGTTTCCAATAAAGCATGGCATTTTAAGTGCAAACCTATTAATCATTGGCGAATCCAATTGATTTCTTAGCAATGATGCCGAAGTTCTGTTAAGAAGTGCCCATATAGTTACTGTTAATTCAAAAGCAGTAAGTTTAAGCCACTATGTTAAGTCAGTGTCGGTGGTCGTATTGTACTATATGTATATGTTGTTTATCCTCAGATTCAGATAAATCAGAAATTGATTGAATTACTCTAAAAACCATACATACGCGCATGATGATATGTGGAAGCTCATCCCCACCCTTGTAAATTGGAGCTTTGCCTGATTGTGAAGGACGTAACAGTCTGTTGATCCCAGGTTTCTTAACTTTATTAGCTTGCTGGCCTAAATTGTTCAATCATGTGCCATACAAGTACAAGCACCATACAATGTAGGGACATTGATGGACTTGGGCCGGAATGTTCCCAATCCGAAATGCCCAGCTGGCTTAGGTTGCAGACTGTGTTGTTGCGTTTTCCTTGATTTAGAAAGATCCCTGATCTCTGTCACTTGTCACCTGATCTCTATCACCTGATCTCTGTTCATTGTCACCTGATCTCTGATCATTGTCACCTGATCTCTGTTCCTTGTCACTTGTTCTCAGACCTGTACTGCTCAAGAGACTGAATGACTGCATCTACCTGAATGAGGAGTACCAGAAGTGCTTCCACAAGACCAAGGAACGCTTGAAGGAGACCCCAGAGGAGAGACAGTTTGAGTTCAGGTAAGGAGATCGACCGGCTTCCTGAAATTATCAAATCAGGTTTCCATATGATGTGTCTTTATACTGCTTCCCTACTGAGGGGCAAAGTTTGTTTCTAATCATTACATTTTCTTTTAATCTCAGTTAGGCTTTGCTTTACAGCATTGAAGCATAATAATGATAGTATTTATTATAATTTATAAAGTGCTATCTATATAGAATATCAATTTTGAGGCGTTGAAGATCAGAAAAGAAAAAATTAGGGAGAAGAGATCACAATGAGGGTGAATTAAAAAAATGTGGAAACAACAGAAAAATCTTCACTTTTGACTCAAAAGAATCCAAAGAAGTAGTTACGTGAAAGTCTAGAGATTATTCCAGAGGGCTGCATGGTACTGCTGATGAAAAGGCCATGTCTCTGTCAAGTTTTGTGTGTCCTTCGTGTAGCTTGTCTATACTCCATCATGTCCAGTGAGCTACAGCTAGTCAACAATCTTGGACACAACACAGGTGAATTATCGGCCAATATTCAGCATTTTATCATGAATATCCTTGGTGTATTTTTTCTTCTTAACCCTCACAGCGAGAACTACATCTTTGGCAAGTTTGACACCTTCTGCAAGCGACTGGAGCGCATCGCCGACATGGTCAACACCATGGAGAGCATGAGCTCCATCGGAGAGGTCAAGATCGAAGGCATCGAGCCCATCTTCATCCGATTCCAGGGCATAACGGCCACTTATAAGAAGAAGAACTACGACGTCTTGGACCACCGCAAAGGAGAGGTTGGTGGGCTCTTTCTTGACAAATACAGATAAATTGAGAGGTTTTTTTTTCTTCCTCCCAAATTCCGATGCAATTTTGAAATTGTTGAGTTTTGGTTCTAAATAGAAATAGTTGTAGCAAATTATTCACATTGAAAATGTATGCCAATTAACATGCCTATTGTTTCAGGAATATTTATATATGGAAGATTACAAATGCTTGCTTCATTAAACAATTGCAATCCTGGAATTAAATGGAGGTCACGGAGGCCATGGCCTTCGTTGTTCTGGTTCTTGGCATTGGTGCCTCTTCAAATATTTCCATAGACATTATGATTTTACAATGGAAGTGCCCCTTGCAATGGAAAAGTGGCCTTGCCCCTTTCAGAACTTAATTCCAGACCTACATTTGTTTGGAATGTCAACCTGCTTACAATTTTCACTTTATGAAGTGGTATATTTTTTCTTTCCCGTACAGTTTGACGTTGATTACCTTGAGTTTCGGTCACTCACGGACAGTGTGCATGGCCAGCTTCAAGGCTTCTTGGATACCTGGTTTAAGAAACCTCTGACGGTAAGTCTCAGATGAGCTTGTGGAGATAACACTTTTTCAAAAAAGCGCCAGATTTCTCTCAGGGGAGTATACAGCCTGTATGATACAGTACTGAAATGCACAAAGCCTAATCAAGCACATAACCATCTGTATACCTCACAGGTAGCATTACACTACTCCAGGTGCCAATTTCATAGAGCTGCTTAAGCATAAAAAGTCTTTCTTGATTAAACAGGATTATCAACCAAATTTTCATGTGAAGTTTATGGCTTTTGACTTGTATTTAGCCATTGTTTGCTGACCGTAACATTCTCAAGGAGTTTTAGCTGGCATACTGATTTTATTTACCAAGGCTTTTGGTGCTTAAGCAACTTTTGGTGCTTAAGCAGATCTATGAAATTGGCCCCTAGTTGGAGATAGACAGTCATTGAGACAATGTCTCGCCTTCATTCCCAAGGTTGAGCTCTAATCTGTAGAATGACTCACTACCACCAGTGTTTGATGTACCGGACCTCTCTTAGGATTTCCAACTTATCCCTTTACAAGGTAGATCATCAGAAATAATTGTTTGTCTGTTGATTTCTCCATTTTCCAATTTCTCTATCCATTCCTGTGCAACAGACCGACAAAGCCCTGGATCTCCTCATCAAGTTTGAGAAGATCTCCGGCTCCCACCTGAACCTGACCGACAAGTACATGACCGTGCTGACCAACTACGGCCGGGACATGGAGATCGTGCGCAAGCTGTACCAGAAGGGCAAGGACGACCCACCCGTCATCCGCAACATGCCCCCAGTGGCCGGCAAGATCACCTGGGCCCGACAGCTGTACCGTAAGATCGACACGCCCATGAAGGCTTTCAAGAAGAAGCCTGAGATACTCAGGGTGAGTTTGTCGACTCTGAGGGATGCTAAGAAAAGTTTACTGAAGCAGAACTCGAAAGAGAAGCCTGTTACTTCCGGATAACTTTACCAAAACCTAAAACTGACTCGCCCTGTATTCAGTTATGCTGCTAATCCTAAGCCATGGAATCCATGTTACTCAATATAGGCATCATTTGACATACTAGTAACTTTAGCAATGCTTCTGTTTAATATCTCTAGACCCAAGATGCAAAGAAGATCATCCGCAACTTTAACAAGATGGCAGCCGTTTTGCTGGAGTATGAGGTAAGATTACCAATTGCACACTATGTTCTCACCGTCAATAACATTTTTTTCCCGACCGTGGCACGACAGAAAATGGAGATATCATTTCCACTCGAAATGTGTCTTGCGTGGTACAATCTTTATCTGTTGAAACCTGATCCAGTGCTGTTGAATTGAAGTAAATATATGACTAGCTGTCAGGATAATGACTCCCGGCATCCTTGGCTTATTCTGGGATTCCTGGGGTCAATTTCGCGAAAACTAATACAATCGATCGTAACTCCAGTTACAAAGGATATTCCATTGTACCCTACATGGGACTGCAATGCATCAGAAGTCCTACGATTGATAGCAAGTTACTATGAGTTGGTGAAATCGACCCCAGGTCACATTCTGTCTATTTGTATGGGTACTTGAACCACTTTACAGCAATTGTTCTCTGACAATAATTTTAACATTGTCAAGATTCAAGTTAGAATTAATAAGAAAGCAACTACAGATGTTAAATATAAATCAATCAAATTTATTTTGTGTTGAGAGGACTCAAAGTAAAAACTCTCTTATCTGTTCCCTCTTTCTCTTGAACGCAGCTTCTCTACCACCGAGGCTGGTTCCGGGCCGTGGACACCATCCGCTCCGGCCTGAACTCCTCCCTGCTGGTCCGCCACCCGGAGACCAAGGAGCTCTTCGTCAACTTTGACCCTCAGGTGCTGGAGCTGATCGTGGAGGCCAAGTACCTGAGCAAGATGAATCTGGAGATCCCGGAGTCTGCCGGTGTCCTGATCCTGAAAGAGACCGAGATCAAGGCCAACTATGTGGCGTAAGTGACAGAAGAAACCAACCAGGAGGAAGAACCTGGAATGCAGAGAATTGTTATCAATCGGAGGGATGACTGGCGTCTTTCTCATTGATTTGTCATTTGTTTTTTCTTTAGGCTTGTTGAACTCCTCCAGGAGTATGACCGTATCGTGTCCACCATTCCCAACCTGGTGTTGCCGCTGATGTCTCCCTTCAGGCGCCGCGTGGAAGACGCCCTGAAGCCCGGCCTTACCAGCCTCAACTGGACCTCCCTGAGTCTTGATCAATGTAAGGACTAGTCCCCGAACATGATAACATGATCCCAATACGGGCTCAGCATTCCATTTCAGTTCATCATGCAATTCATTTGTCTGGTTGCCTGCTGCTTGAATAGATCCAAGATCATCAGACGCCTCAAGACCAATTTCACGTAGCTGCTAAAGAATTAGTTGTAAAATATGAAAATGCTGTGCATAATGAAGTGAATTTACCAGTCATAATTTCAGTGTGGTTTCCATACTAAGGCCAGATTTGGATTAAAGTGACGGCTTCAGCGTAGGTCATGCAAACCAGTACACATTATAGTCACAGCCTTAGATACTTATTACATAGAATATTTACTTGTCACTCATTTACAGGAAGTCATTTTGCGTGGTAGCAGTTCCAGGACATCTCATCCAAGTGTTGTGATTATTTAAGAGGTAATTAAGTTAATTTGACTCATTTGCTAAAATGTCTGTACCTTTGATATTTCTTTCCTCTATCAGACATCTCCAACACTTACAAGGAGCTGGCATTCCTGGAGCACCTGACCAAGCAGATCTCGGACCTCTTGGACTGTCGCATCGACCAGGTCCTGAAGGACATGTCCTGCACGGCACTGTGTGATCTGCCAGAGTCTGAACCAACATCCATCAAGGATTTCCTGGCTGACACTGAGAAGACCTGCAAGGAGGCTTGCGAGCAACTCTCCAGGTAAACTCTTCTTGTAAATTCTGTCACTCCTGCCCTCAGCGATGCCTGTTGGATCTTGTTTTATAAGTCCAATACAAAGTCTGGATGGACGACTGTAATGTCTTTGGTCTCTCTCACCATCAGACAAAGCCAGGCTGTCGAGAAGGCTGTCCAGGACCTAGTGGACACCCTCAAGAACAACCTGAAGGAGAACGAGCGCCGCAACCTCCATGACCACTACCCATGCCTCACCCCAGACTCCAAGCACAAGCGTTGCATGGAGTGCCTTCCCTGCTGCTTCTACACCATGCTGGGCAGCTTCAGTCAGAGGAACACCGATGCTCTCATCAAGTGTAAGCTCCAAAATGCAGATTTATCATTGTTTTTAACCATGCAGTTCACAAGAGATAACCCTATACTCTTGTTGTGAAATTCTGCAGTGTTATTAAAACAACTTGTGGTATCAGTCATTGAGATTAAAGTTTTAAGAGTGATAAACGCATCAAGAAGATTGCCACTTGCTATCAGCATTTTGGATGCCAAATGTGCATGACCAGCAACAAGCTGGGTAGCAGAGCAGTATATCAATGTTATTCTCATCAACGTAGTCAGTTATTTGGAACATTTTGCTCATTGTTTTGCTGCATTGTACATATTCAAGTTGTAATAGTTTCCAACATGAATGATGTCCTCCAAGAGAGATCAAGATCTGTCTCAAAAGTCTTTGGTAAGGCTAACCTTATTTCATTTTTTCCTACTATCCAGGCACCCGTTTGTCCCTGGATGCCATCAAGCGTCGCCTCCAGACCTCCCCCAACAAATACACCCACGGGGCCCAGGAGAACGAGGAGGCTAAGATCCCTCTCTTCACCGCCGACATCGTGCTGGCCATCCCTACCATCGTCCTGCGCCCCAGCCTGGACGATGTCCAGCAGACAGTCAACAAGGCAGTGCAGGTCATCCTGAGGATGGCCCAGGATATCCCGCTCTGGGCTCACACCGTCATCAGTCAGAAGGCTGCCATCAAGGTGAGTCTCAACACCATCCACACCATTACTTAGGGTTGAGTCTTTGGCTTGGGCTTTGGCTCAAACTTCAAGTTGAAAATTCTGCTTATGATTTTTTGTTGAAGTTGAATCTGGTAAAGCAGCGTGTGGAATATATTGTTGGTAAATAGGGTGTTGAAACAATTGAAGGTTTGAAAGCGACAAAGCACAATGCTGTGGCTTTCTTCTAGAGAGTCCTGCAGCTCTAAGAGATCTAGAGATCTCGTCTAAAAAAATGGGTTGCATCCTTGACTAATTGCTTGAGTGATGTCGTCTCCTCCACAGGAAATGGAAGAAACGAAAGATGACAAGGACACAGATAAAGTGCCCTTGCTGGCCATCACCCAGAAGCCCCTCTACAAGATCATCAGCGAGCACAAGGATGTCCTGAAAGTGGTTATACCTCTCAACAACATCATCGGGAACAGCAAGTCGGAATGCCAAGAGGTATGGGTTATGCAACTTGGTCCCCTGATCTCTTTTAAAGTCATCCATTGTGGCAGGTAGTCTACTGATTAGTGAATTAGCTCCGATCATTCCGAATCCCCAAAGGTCCATCCTCCTGTATTGCAAAATTTTGGAGGACTCATGATTGTAGAGTCTAAGTTGAAGTTCTTATGTCTTGTTGTCCCAACTCTGTCCAAGCCCAAAGAATGCACCTTAGAGTTACTGCCTATTCATGTCATGTTGAATTATACACTTGACCCCAGGTTCTTGACAGATTCAAGCAGTTCAGCGAGCTGTGGAATGAGGAGCCTGATGAAAAGGTGACTGAGTTCATGGCCGGCAAGCCTCTCCTGTCTGAGATTGAAGCTCGCATCAAGTACTACCAGGTAAGATTTTGTTCCTCTACTTCTTATGAATTTCAGTTTACATTAAATGCTTCAGTGAGACTGACAGATGTCTACTGTAAAAGAGAGAAACTTTAATACTGGTTTGACCAATCCACTGAAAAGCCTGGCCACGCCCAGGCCTGAAATTCTCCTTTTGTCAGCCCTGAACTTCAGTACGGTAGAGCTGCTTCAAATTAATTATCCTGGCTTGTGGGAACCATCCATGATCAATTATATTTAGGCATAGTTAACCATCTAAATGTCTGGTTTGATCACTCCCTCCAGCAACTTGAGTTGGCCATCGATGAGATCCCACTCAGTTACCGGGTTGGCTCCGTCATCTGCCAAACGGAGAAACTCAAGCAGGCCCTGATAGCAGAGACCAAGGCCTGGAAGCTGGCCTTCGGCAAAGCCCTCAATGCCAAGGCCTCGGCAGACATGACCGACATCTTTGACTTCATCGAGAACCTGCAGAAGCGCCTGGCCCGCCCCATCAAGGACCTGGACGACGTCCGTGGAGCGATGGCCGCTCTCGGTGAGGTCAGGGAAGCGGAGATCCGCATCGATATGACCATTGGGCCGATTGAGGAGTCCTTTGCCATGCTGAATCGCTATGAGCTGCACTTCCAGGATGGTAATGCCGAGAAGGTTGACAGTCTGTCCTACAGTTGGAAGAATCTCAACAGCCAGGTACAAATCACATTCTATAGCTTCTCTCATCAGGATTATTGTCTCAAAAGCTACAGTCAATACACAAGTAATAATGATCTTGCAGCATGAAACAGTCTATGCTAGTGCCATTGGGTGGGTCTCTTATAACAATATTCCTGCACAAAATGTATGGTGTAAATTGTTTGTACAATAAGTACATTTGTGAAAATGAGGATGCATTGAAATGATGACCTAACACTTTCCTGTTAATACAACCTTTAAGTTCTGAAGCAAACAAGATGCATTCGCAGTGCCTATTTAGAACAGAAGGGGATTTAAATGGTCAGTTGATATTCTTTTTTAAAATACCAGAAGGTATCATTACACAAAGGCGCCCGACAGTTCACTAAGAACTTCAATCTTGATGGTTCTCCTTTGGTTTTATGAACAGATGCAACAAGTACAGGTGACTCTGCTGAAGATCCAGCCGGGCTTCAAGTCCAACCTTCTCAGCCTGGTGGAAGACTACCAGGTGGAGGTCACAACATTTGTGGAGGAATACACCGACAAGTAAGAATGGTTTCCTTTATCTAGGCCCGTAACCAACAGTGTACTTCATCTCAAATAAGAATTTGGCCATCCTTACATATATTTACTCAGTGTTCACAAGTTCCTCTGTCAAACATTGCGAGGTTGCCTGGGGAAAAAATGTGAAGATTTGAGATTTTTAATAGAGATGTCTTTAATTGTGCAGTATTTAAAAAGATCTCTTTTGCGCACTTCATAGGGGCCCGATGGTACTCGGCATCGCACCCTCTGAAGCCAGCGATCGCCTGCAGCTCTTCCAGGCTCGCTTCGACGAGATCTGGCGCAAGTTCATCACCTACTCGGGCGGTGAAGAGCTCTTTGGCCTGGCCGTCACAGAGTACCCTGACATCCAGAGGATCAAGCGGGAGCTGACACTTCTACAGAAACTGTATCAGCTCTACAATGCCGTCATTGATAACGTCAACGGCTACTATGACATCCCCTGGGTGGACGTGGACATTGAGAAGATCAACCAGGAATTGATGGACTTCCAGAACAAGTGAGTTGTTTAACTTTCAGGAGCCGTTGTGATTTGTAGACTACAACTGTTCAAAATCTAGTTGGTGATATTAGTTTGCCCAACGTTGGAACGAATTGATTAATGCTTACGGAGAGGAAAATACTGAGATTATTACTTGTTGTCTCTCGGCAGGTGTCGCAAGCTGCCCAAGGCCCTGAAGGAGTGGCAGGCATTCCTGGAGCTCAAGAAGAAGATCGACGACTTCAACGAATGCTGTCCTCTGCTGGAAATGATGGCCAGCAAGGCCATGATGACCCGCCACTGGGACCGCATCGCCGCCTGCACCAAGCACACCTTTGACGTAGACTCCGATGCCTTCCTCCTCCGGAATATCATGATGGCTCCCCTCTTGGAGAACAAGGAGGACATTGAGGTAATGCTTCATCCTTTTGTCGTCCTTCTCTCATCATGTACCAGTTGTTGCAAATTGAGAGTACTACCATTTGTGGATGCGTTCAGATTCCTCCATACACCTGAAGTATGAAACTGGGATGACCTGGTTCTCATATAGCGCTTTTTCAGAACTAAATTGTGAAACTTTCACAATTTGTAAAATTGTTGATTTAAACAGGCAAGCTGTTTACCACATCTAAATAGGGTATCTGATGGTTTTTACTTTCTTCCAAACAACACTGAACACATTGATGTTCTTTTGATGCTGCTAAGCAAAATCTTCTAATTTTTCTCTTTTTTCTCCCTTCAAAATGTCAAATATTATACCTGATGATGAAGATCATGGTCAATAAACACTATTTAGTATTCTTCCTCCCTCTTCACATTCTTAAATGGCAAACCAACTCTCTTAATTCATCCCTATTCATCCACCTCTCAGGACATCTGCATCTCAGCCGTCAAGGAGCGGGACATCGAAGCCAAACTGAAGCAGGTCATCAACGACTGGAGTGCCCAGGACTTCCAGTTCTCCTCCTTCAAGACCCGCGGGGAGCTTCTCCTGAAGGGCGACTCAACCGGTGAGATCATCTCCCTCATGGAAGACAGCTTGATGGTACTCGGCTCCCTCATGAGCAACCGGTGAGTTTCATGCTTCGATCGATGCCTCTCTTAATATTGAGTTGATGAGATAGTTACCCTCAAGCGTCTCGATGTGGCTTCTTCAGATCTTTCCTTTCTCCTAATGAGCCTTCACAGAGAAGAAGATTTAATCAGTCTCTCGGCTGGTCATTCATTGTCTCATTCAGTCCGGGAGTTGGGGAGACAGTCAGTCAGTTGGTCAAGTAGACATTGAAAATTTTGGTCAGGAACCAAGACGTCCTGCAACATTCCTGTTGCGCAAACATTATGAACTGAGGCCACTGGGTCCAGCAAGCCCTGTCTAAAGACCGGCCCATACTTGCTGCCGGTCTTCCGGTAGTGGTCATGGGACTGTCTGCCTCGGACAACTGGTGTTATAGTAGTAGGCTTGGACTAGAGTTCAGGCTCTCTTGTATTGAGTCACACCCCTCTTTACCAGTTCAGTCACACCCCTCCCTTCCTTTTCATTCTGAAGCAAATTTGTACAAAGTATGAATCGGTTTAAATTTACAATGCCTGAGTCTTGAGTGTCCTTTGAGTGTTCTTGAGTGTCCATCAAAAAAAGTCCAACAACACTGTCTTGAGTTGTTTTTTTGGAAGGGGTTCTTGCTGGTTTGTGTCGTCATTCAATGAATTTCACCTGTCTGTTTATTCCTTCAGATACAATGCCCCCTTCAAACCGGAGATCCAGAAATGGGTGCAGAAGCTGTCCAACACCACGGAGATCATTGAGAACTGGATGCTGGTGCAGAACCTGTGGATCTACTTGGAGGCTGTGTTTGTCGGCGGTGACATTGCCAAGCAGCTGCCTCAGGTATGATGGGATCAAGAGGTTGTTGGGTGCCAAATGTAGCTCAGAGAGGTCTCATGAAGGTTCTGAAGCTACCAGCATCAGCACCTTCTGTTCATTCTTTTATTATTAACACACACACTCTTACTAAACTGGGGTTAGTTTGGATTAATTACTTGACATGCTTGATGTTGGGCTAGAACTTACTCAGTATTTATGAAAGAAATTTAGTCTCCCCAAAACAGAAGCAGTTTTAGGCTTAGTTTATTCAAATTTCTGAAGCACTATTTGAAACCTCTCCTTCATTACATTATAGAAGGTTCCTCATTATAGAAGATACTCCTGACCATCTTCAAGAAAATACTTAACCTTGTGATATTGTTGTTTCTTTTGTTAGGAAGCTAAACGGTTCACAAACATCGACAAGTCGTGGGTGAAGATCATGCAGACTGCCCACGAGAACTCCAACGTGGTCCAGTGCTGCACCGGGGACGACACCCTGGGCCAGCTCCTTCCCCATCTCCTGGAACAGCTGGAGATCTGCCAGAAGTCCCTGACGGGCTACCTGGAGAAGAAAAGGCTGGTCTTCCCCAGGTTCTTCTTCGTGTCCGATCCCGCCCTGCTGGAGATCCTTGGTCAGGCGTCAGACTCTCACACGATCCAGGTTGGTATTAAACACTTTACTGAGGAAGAACTTTACTGGAAAAAGTTGGTTAATCAGAAGGGCTTTTGTTTAAGTCTTTGAGAAATTCTGGCCAACAGTCAAAGTTGCTAAAATTGTAACTTTGCAGGATACATATCTTTGGGTAGTTGCCAATTTGGCTTACCCATTCAGCCTAGGTTTCTAAGTCCAATTCGCTTTGTCCTCAACCTTCTTCTAATCATGCATGATTTGTGATGATACTGTCCTGTATCTCACTCAGGGTTTAAGAATAATTCTGCCCCAATCTAAATATGAGGCTCTTTTTAAAATATATTATGCTTTGAATTTAATTGGAACCTTTTTTAACTACTCGTTTTATTCAAGAATCACCTGGAAGGTCTCTTTGACAACGTCAAGTCGGCCGAGTTCCACGAGAAGGTCTACGACCAGATCCTTGCCGTCAGCTCCAGGGAGAAGGAGAAGATTGAACTGGTCAAGCCGGTCATGGCCCAGGGCAACGTGGAGCTGTGGCTGGGCGAGCTGATGAAGACCATCTTCAAGTCCATCCACAGCATCATCCGCACGGCCAGCGTGGCCATCAGCGACAAGGACAACTTCAAGATGATCGAGTTTGAGAACACCTACCCGGCCCAGGTGGGCCTGCTGGGACTGCAGATGCTCTGGACCAGGGACAGCGAGGACGCCCTGAAAAATGCCCGCACCGACAAAAAGGTGAGCGGTCGTTGACAGAAATTACACATCAAATATTTTATATTGGACTTTGCACAAGCTCTTCGCTTAAGAAGTGTATTGCTCTCTTTTAGTACATAAAACACACAAATCTGGGTGTTCAAAATTTGTAGAGCTGAACTATATATCCTTCCAATTATTGAATTTTGAATTTAAAAAAATGTAAAACAATGTTTCTTTAAGACACATCATAGCTAAAGCTTTGCATTTGTAGTTAGAATCACCTGAAGAACTTCATTTGTTTTAGTAAGGTGCCAAAGAAATATCCCCTCACGACAGTCAGTCGTACTCATGCACTTTATCAATATATGTACTTACCTTGCAGATCATGGCCAGCACCAACCAGTACTTCATGGAAATGCTGAACATCTTGATCGATGTGACCACCCAGGAACTCACCAAATACGAGAGGACCAAGTTTGAGACTCTCATCACCATCCACGTCCATCAGAGGGACATCTTTGATGACTTGGTGAGTTCAAACAAGAAAAATGGTCCCATATCAGAGTATAAGGTTTTTAGATCATGAACTAGACCATTTGCTTCTACAAGGGTCAGATTTCTCACAACCAACCACTCCAGTGCATCCTTGACATTTATAACGAGCCTCCTCCAAGTCAGGCAACCAGTGACCCTCCTGAAGACGAACAAAGCACACTGTTCGAAACGTTGAGAGATACAAATCATCAGCTCTTCTCAGAACCACACACTCTCACAGATTACATGGTGTCACAGCAAGTCTACCTCATTTAAACCCTTTATTATTCTCAACAGGTGCGTTTGCACGTCAAGTCCATCACGGACTTTGAGTGGCTGAAGCAGTCCCGATTCTACTACAACGAGGATACAGACCAGTGTTTGATCTCCATCACGGACGTGGACTTTATCTACCAGATGGAGCCCGTTGGTTGCACTGAGCGACTGGTCATCACACCACTCACTGACAGGTGAGTCTAGTGGGGGATTCATCAGGGGATTGGAGGGTTTGGTTTGAAAGATTGAGGGACTGGGAAGTGAGGTAGTAGAGGTAGGATGCTGGGAGGTGCATGGTCCTTTTAATGTCACAGTGGAACGGCAATATGACGAACACCGCCATACCGAACATTTGGCTATACCAAACATCATCCTTGGCTTCCTATTTCCATGTATAATGTATAGGCATGCTAAACATTGTTTACTATTACGAACGGCCACTATAACAAACAATCTCTGTGCATCCTGGCAAATTCGTTATACTGGCATTCCACTTTATTTGTTTTTCAAATGGTTTGTATGCCATTTTGAATCATTTCAAGTTCAAAAACCCATGACTTTTAGAAATCTGTGGGTATTATTAGCTGAGTTTGTTGCCTGTTTTCACCAAAAAGCATTGGTAATATAGCAAAGCATGAAGCTTTCAGGGGAGTAAAAGTCTAAAATACGTCTTGATTTTGGCATCACCCACGGACCAAAAGATAAAGGTGACAGAAATGAGAGAGAATGTAATAAGAATCAAATATTATCTGATTTTTTTTGTTCTTCAGATGTTACATCACCCTGGCCCAGGCCTTGGGTATGAGCATGGGTGGAGCCCCAGCTGGCCCGGCCGGTACAGGCAAGACAGAGACCACTAAGGACATGGGTAAAGCCCTGGGCAAGTACGTGGTGGTCTTCAACTGCTCCGATCAGATGGACTTCAGGGGCCTGGGACGTATCTACAAAGGTTTGTACCCGACAATTGACCTTTCCAACACAGGAGACATCAGGATCCTTGTGGTCATTTCTTGTGGTCATTTCTGACCACAAGCTTCATGATTGATTTTAGATGATCAGAAAAAAAAAAGACTAAATTGGGATTCTTTTCATCATATCTGACCAATGATCAATGGAGCTAAAAATTTTACAGGTTTGTTTTTTATACCATGACAAATCGAATTATGAACAGACCGCAGCTGTTCTATCAAAGTATGATAATACCTTTAAGCATCATGGGTTCGAATCCCACCAGAGCCAAGTCAGCCAACCCATAATTTTGTCCATGTGCACTCTAAAAGCAATGAGCACACAGTGCTTATACACATCAGTGATTGGTAATCCTTAAGCAATACAATCATATCTTATCAAACTTGACTTCCCTACCTTGATCCAGGCTTGGCCCAGTCTGGCAGTTGGGGTTGCTTTGATGAGTTCAACCGTATCGAGCTTCCCGTCCTCTCAGTGGCAGCCCAGCAGATCGCCATCGTACTGACCTGCAAGAAGGAACGCAAGCCAAACTTTATCTTCACCGACGGAGACAACGTAGATATGGACCCTGAGTTTGGTATCTTCTTGACCATGGTGAGTCTCCAAAAGATCCGAAGAACAAAAATTGCATATTCTTGTAAACCTGAACCATTTAAAAGTTTATCCTTCAGTTTTAAAAGATTTTGAACGACAACTGAATTAATCTCACATAGCATTATTGATGTGGATGCATGATGGCCCAACTTGGTCCAAGTCCAATGGATATCCCATAAAGGGTGCGGAACAGGGGAGGTGTTCAGGAAGTTATCCTAGCCCAAGATGCTCGGGGCTTCATGGTTAAGCTAGGGTTGGTGACCTGCTTCATTGAACCTAGCTTGGTGACCATCGGAAGGTTTCAATAAAAGATTTGCCATTGAAGTAAACAGTGATAGGAAAGCCACATTGCTCAGATGGCCAATTTAAACTCCACTATGGTCACTTGATCCACACTCAAGGGAGGTCAGGTTGGCGTAGCGGTTCTTTTCTCGCCTTTCACCTCTGACGGACCGGGTTCAAGTCCGGCTCGGTCCACAAGTGGATTGGGTTTTCAGTCCCTACCTGATTCTGTGAGTCTGTAGGACGCTTTTGAGGAATCCTTGATGTCATTACCAGAAATAAATAATAATAATAATAATAATAACTCAACCACACCTTACAGTATTATCCAGCAACTCACCCCTTTGCCTCTTTCAGAACCCGGGCTATGCCGGTCGTCAAGAACTTCCCGAGAATCTGAAGATTCAGTTCCGTACCGTGGCCATGATGGTTCCTGACAGACAGATCATCATCCGCGTCAAGCTTGCTAGCTGCGGTTTCCAAGGCAACGTGCTGCTGGCCCGCAAATTCTACACCCTGTACAAGCTGTGCGAGGAGCAGTTGACCAAACAGGTATGCCATGTCTAGAGAATTTGAAGTCAGTTTTGAGCCATTGCTCTTGAAGGTATTAAAGAAGGCTGTGAAGTCTTTGTAGTGTCTGTACTCGCGTAGCTATAGCTGAGTGCACAATATCTCAGGTTGCTTACCAGCAAACAATGGTTACCGGCCAAAATAGCATGAGATGTGGGTTGCTTGTGGCTGGTACTCAGCCAAGTCTTGCTATAAGTGATATTGTTCTGCTAAGCAGCTTCCTTATTGGGCCCAGCTAAATTTTCTTTGACTGAATTATTGTATTCAGTCACTTCACTGCCAGAATAAGAATATACTGCAGCCTTTCGTTAGTAATTGAGCAACTGTGCAACCAATAGTCTATTGGAGTGATGACATTTTAGTTTAGACTACTAAAGAGGTTAACAAAACAAAAATAAAATCGTACAAATTCTATATATCAATAATAGCGTAATATTCCTTTTTTTTTTCCCTAATGACAGGTGCATTATGATTTTGGTCTGCGTAACATCCTGTCCGTGTTGCGTACCCTTGGAGCCTTCAAGCGTCTGAACCCACAGGACAGCGAGTCCACTATCGTCATGAGAGTGCTCAGGGACATGAATCTGTCCAAATTGGTGAGTTGACCTTAGCAAGCTCGTGAAAGATTCCTCCAATCAAAGCATCAAGCCAGCCCATTCATTTTTTATCCACATATTTCATGTTGTTATTTGTATATTTCAATGTATACATTCCCTTTTTGAGCTTTTGCAGTGACAATTGCAATTGGCAAGTTTTCTAGTGGATTAGCCTTTGAGAAAGATCCTGCTAGGATTAAAACATCAGGCCCTCCTAACTCAGGTCATTATTTTGGTTGATGAGCAGTTTCCCGCAGTTAATTACTTTTACTCATGGATTTTCAATAGGATTCACAAGTTGCTGTCACCTTGTGTTGACTGTATATTCCTAATTGTATTTGTATGACAGGTGGATGAAGATGAACCCCTCTTCTTGTCCCTGATTGATGACTTGTTCCCTGGTATGTCCCTGGACAAGGCCGGCTACCCAGATATGGAGGCCGCTATTGACAGACAGGTAAAGAGTTCTGAACTTTTATCCCAAACACTAATGTTGGTTACCTTTCACTTGTATTACCCTGGGCCCAATTTCATGGAATCCGTTACGACCTATTTTTCTGCTTATGGGCACTGCTTCGTGTGAAATCTATTTCATGGAATCCATTAAGCAAGACTTTGGTTTATAGCGAAGAAGTTCTAGCGTAACCGTGATTATTTTCTTGTAATGCCCTATCATATGCATTCTGCAGAAAGTCCTCGCTTACCGTTACCAAAAAGAAAACCCTCATTTGAAATACGCTAACCGTAAGCAAAAAAAGTCTGTTATCATAAGCGAAGATTTCCAAGCATTTTGTTTATTTCAGATTATTATTTTGGCTGATGAGCAGTTTGCAACAAGTTCATTACTTGTTTTTTTTTTTTAACTTGTTGCCTAGGTGAACGAAGCGGGTCTAGTGACCCACGCCCCCTGGATCTTGAAGCTGATCCAGTTGTACGAGACGCAGCGTGTCCGTCACGGCATGATGACACTGGGACCCAGTGGTGCTGGTAAGTGCAAGAGACAGCAGAAATTCTTGATTTTACCCCTAAAATCCAGGAGATTTGAGAAGGAAATGGTTGTGGTGGCATGGATATAGAGTATCATGTGTGTTCTTCTATCAGTGTGCCTAACTTAACCTCTCCAGAAACCCTCTCATTTTCCAGTGGTCGATTTTATCAAGCACTATTAAGATCAATCTTACATCATGAACCAATCTTAATTGCTAGGCAAAGTGTGATGTCACAATACAAATCACTATGGTGATATTGACAAGTCATCTGAAGACTAGGGCCGTGTCTGAAATAGGCTTCCAGAGCTATGGCTAGGTCTATTGTCTTGGTGTCTTCGTGTATTTCCAATGGAGCGAAGACCTAGACCTAGCTCTAGAAAACAGATTCGGATGCAGCATAATCTTACAGTTAAGTGAAATCCGGCCCTGGTGGCATAGAGCTCTATTCAGGTCTAGGCTTATCAAACACTGTTACCTTTCATGTATTCAGATAATTCAGATAAACATTTATTTCATACTTCTCAATGGAATAAAATATAGAGCAGCAGATCACATAGTTATTGGAAAATAAATAAATAAATATTGGAAATACAGTTTGTATAGCAAAGAAAGCAAAAACAAATAGATAAAGGATAAATACAATGACCTACGTGAACATTGAGAAAGTGGAAGTAATAATAATAATAATAACGGGCATTTATAAAGCGCCTTTCCAAGAAGATCAAAGCGCTGTACATTATTATTATCCCTGGTCATCGGGCCATAATTTACATTCCTGAAACCATCTCAACTCCCTGGGGAGTATACAGCCCCATACTGGCAACTATAGGGCGCACAGAGGCTAAGTATAAGGCCGTCGTAATAAGCAGAGCTTGTAGGAGACAACCTAAAACAATGGACAAGAACAATGGACAGGGACAAGAACACAGATGAGGACAGACAGGTGAAGAGAAGCGATTGATCACTAAGTGTTCATGTCCATCTACCACAATCCTTATAAATGCCAGGACTTGAACTCAGTCCATGGAATATGCCACACTATATCTTGGTCCCTCTCCTGAAAATGTGCCAGAGCATATTGGCCAAAGTTTTATGACAACAGAGGAACATGGTGGTCAGTTTTACAGAGCTTCCCAGTAGCAGTTTTGTCTCTGGCATCAATATTGTTGTTGTTGAGACGATCTCCTCAATCATTTGAGTGGCCGGTTTCAGAAATATGCCTTCTCAGACCCATCAACCTCCTTCATTCCTCCCTGCCACCAGCAATGATGGCCACGTCCTCAGGACTTGCTGATGTTTCAGCAGCTGCCAGGTGGTCCCCCCTGGCATCAATGCTTAATGTTAAATTCTTCAAAATTTGATTGATGAAACCTTCTTTTTCCGGATTGTGAAACTCTCCTCACCTCAGGCAAGACCAAGTGCATCCACTCCCTGATGAAGGCCATGTCAGACTGTGGAGCTCCTCACCGCGAGCTACGGATGAACCCCAAGGCCATCACGGCACCACAGATGTTTGGCCGTCTGGACGTGGCCACTAACGACTGGACCGATGGGATATTCTCCACGCTGTGGCGTAAGACACTCAAAGGGAAGAAGGTAGGCATCTGGTGATCAGTCACTGTCTCAGTTAACTCCCTGATGATGGGTTTGCAAAACTCTCCAACTGGGATAGGGTTGTATCTTCACCCATACACCTATGGGAGTGTATTTAAGTACAGGGACAATAGAAAAGACAATGTCTTGTCCTCAGACATTATGTAATACAAGAATGTGTGCACTGATGCAGTGAACCGGCAATCTTTTCTTCCTCGCAGGGAGAGCACATCTGGATTGTGCTGGACGGTCCAGTGGACGCCATCTGGATCGAGAATCTGAACTCTGTCCTGGACGACAACAAGACCCTCACCTTGGCCAACGGTGACCGTATCCCCATGGCCCCTACCTGCAAGATTATCTTTGAGCCCCACAACATCGACAACGCCTCGCCGGCCACCGTCTCCCGTAACGGCATGGTGTACATGAGCTCGTCCATCATGGACTGGGAACCTATTCTCAAGGTCAGTGCCGGAGATCAACCTTTTACTTACCAGATTTCCTAGAGGTGCCATGTACATCACAGATCTTGCCAGTTGTAAAAGCATAATAGACTTAAGATAGTGTTTGCCAATTTCTCTCTTTAATAGCGTTTGAGGAAGATTGTACCTGTGGATGTCATGGTTAAAGTGCCCCCTACAAAAGCTAAAGATATGGCAATTTTTCAGCTTCAAAAAAAAAAAAATATTCATTGAAAAGTGAACAAAGAAAAATTTACTGGAGCGGGATTCGAACTGGCGACCTCCTGAATATTGTACAGGCGCTCTACCAACTGAGCTATCCAGCCCTACGTTGGTGGTGTTCCCAATAGTCAATTGTTAGTTTGGCAGTCAGAAGCCATGGAAACACGCACACACCGCCAAATCCCAAGGATCATTTCATCGATACGCCTTTCTTTTTTTGTGTGCTTACATCATCTGTGTTTTTAACCTTGTTCTCAGGGATGGCTGTTGACGAGACCTCCCTCGCAGCAGGATGTGCTTTTCAACCTCTTTGCCAACTACTTCAAGGATTGTTACAACTTTGCCATTCAGAACTTGACACCAAAGATGGACGTGAGTAGAAATATTTTTTTTAATAAAACGTCGGCATGACAGTATAATAGCTGGTTAGAAATTAAATACTGTGCACACTGTTTACACAGCGCTGTAAAATGAGAGCTTTCAGGTGTCAACCCAAATTACTTTAATATTTGTAATAGGGCCTGGGATTTATTATGCTACCGCCATTTTGTGTCCTAAATGAAATGAAGAGCTTGAGACACAAGGCGAAGCTGGAGCCTTTCTTCGGCTTCGACACATGGCTTAATCCCTTTGTTTAGTTTTTGTGGGCCTCAAATGGCGGTAGCAAAATAATTATCAAGCCTAGCCTCAAGCCAGGTTTCGTAAAGGCCCCTAAACTATTGTTTGCTTAATTGTTCAAAGAAAAGAATAATTGTTCTCACAAGCTAAACTAAGTATTTTACCCTTTCAGTTGTCCCATTTTTTTCGGGGATTTCTTTTTGTTGTTGACATTTTGCTGGGGAAAGCGGAGAATTGTCAACAAAACTATTAGTTGATATTTTGAAGCCTTTAGCAGAATTCCACCATTTAATCTTCACATCCTTGTCTCGTCGGTTTGATTTTGCCGGGCAGATCCTGGAGTGCATGTACATCCGTCAGGCCGTGGACCTCTTGACCGGTCTCATTCCCAGCGAGGATAGCAACCCGTCCCGCGAGCATCTGGAGAGGCTCTTTGTCTTCTGCCTGATGTGGTCCATCGGTGCCCTCCTTGAGTTGGACGACAGGAAATTGGTAAGGAATTCTTCTTCTTCTTTGTCTTCTAAGTCTTTTTCGTCTTCTTCTTCTTGGCCAAATGATGGCGCCATTCAAAGATGATAATTATTTAGGCCCTCTACGAAACCACTGCTTCGGCTTCGGCTTGGGATCCGTCATCTAAAAGCTGTAAATACAGGTTATGGTTTTCCCTGAGGTTGAATCTCTGTTTTCTTGTTCAAAACAGAGTATGTACCTCGAAACTGTACCCCAAAACCTCTATTTTGATACCTGTTACTTTAAAATGGATGTAAGAAAGGGAGCCGGAGCCCATGCCGAGGTTTCGTGAAGACCCTCATCAGTCTAGGGGTATCCTGCATGAGAGGTTATCAGTGAATATGACTTTTATTTGACTGCACTTTTGTAGATGGAAAACTGGATGAAGGAGAAGGGAGGTCTGAATCTGCCCCGCATCGACTCCTCCAGCCAAGAAACCGTCTTTGAGTATGTGGTCAACGATACGGGCAACTGGGAGCACTGGAACGATAGGGTAAGTCTTTCCAAATACTAGCATGATCCCTCATCACTGAGTTTATCCAAACTGCCTTGGCCTCGGTAAAAGTGATCGGACACAGGTCTGCTATACCCAGATGCTCACTCTCACTCAGTCCTCTTCTGAGCCATCTGGCGCTTGAGGCAACACAAGGGATCTCCACCTGGCTCTATCTGCAGCAATTCTGGGGGCTGTCTCAAGGCTAAGTCCCCTGCTCTACAGCTCTTTGGCAATTCTCCTCCGCTATGTTTCTCTAGGCCGTCCTGGGTACCTTTTTCCCTGTGGTGATGCATTACTTTGTGAAAGAGGCTGCCTGGTTTAACTTGGTCAAAAAGTGTGCTGTCAGTGTACTGCACAGTTTTGGACGTGGGTAAATTAATAAAATTGTAGCTCAAGAGGCTGTATGGGTTTATCTACAACTATTGATATTTGTTTCTATTAGACAACTGGAAAAGCATCTTTGAGTCGTATTATCCTTTTGAGAGTTTCAGCGTATGAACAGCTCCGTTCTGTTTGCATTTTGTGCTCAGTGATCAGTTTTGTCCTCGTCTCTGTGTGTCTGTCCAGGTGCCTGAGTATATCTACCCGACTGACAGCACGCCGGATTATGCCTCCATCCTGGTACCTAACACTGACAACGTCCGTACGGACTTCCTCATTCACACCATTGCCAAGCAAGAGAAGGCTGTTCTCCTTATCGGTAAGTTTTTCCGTCAAACAATCCCAGCATTTGTTTGCCGAGTGTGAAATTAGTTTGTTAAAATTACAAAATGTTGATAATCAACTCATGATAATTGTGGACGTTCTGTCATTTTTTCCTTGATGTCATTTTTGTGCCAGCAGCTTCTTGGTGAAGGCTGAAATTTGGCAAAAGAATCTCAGCTAAGGCTTTTTTGCCACCTGTTCGAATCTGGAAACTTGTGGGATCCTTCAAAATACCACTCTGTGCAGTATCCACGTGACACTTGGACTGAAGTCAGGCTGTCACGTTCCCGTTGTAAATTATGTCTACTCGGCCATTTAGTTCTGTGACGTGAAATAACTAAGGGATGGATTTTGTATTTGGCTGATGAAAACAAAATAGCTTGACATTAGTAAAGACATTTTAGACACCTTGTTCCCACAAAATGTCCTGTTTCTCTCCACTGAAAAACAATTTAGAAGCCCCCAGCTTTTTGTGAACTCGAGTCAATCTTGATCTCCTTATACTTTACTCATGACAGGTGAGCAAGGTACAGCCAAGACCGTCGTCATCAAGGGCTACTGCGCCAAGTACGATCCTGAAAACCAGCTCTTTAAGAGTCTGAACTTCTCCTCAGCCACCACGCCCAACATGTACCAGGTGAGCAACAAAGGGCTGGATTGGAACCCGGCACTAGCGGGTTGGCAGTTAAGGTGGTCTACCGACTGACTTATGAATAGTCATCTTTCCAGTGCATATTGAAGTTGATTGTAATTTGGATTGTAACCCGCAACATCTGGATTGATATTCCGGTTTTACACCAACCAAGCAAAAATGAAATGCCTGTTTAGGTAGCTCAAGATATCATCACTGCCAACTTTATATTTTTGCCTGATAAAGGTTAGCAGTTCCAGCAGCCGAAACGTCGCTACCAGCAACATGACATCACATGACATTGATCACCTTTTTTCCTTGTTTGATATTTTTATTGTGCATTATTTCTCTTAACAGTCAAATTGACTGATTATGGATTCATTTCTAAAAAGCCATCAATTTGCTTGATACTTTTGCACCACTCAAGCTTTAATGACGATGACACAAAAATACTCATAATTTCATATTTTTGTTCCTTTGTTTACTAAAGCGTACCGTTGAGAGCTACGTGGACAAGCGTGTGGGTACAACATATGGTCCACCGGCCGGCAAGAAAATGACCATCTTCATTGATGACATCAACATGCCCATCATCAATGAATGGGGAGATCAGGTAGGATGCAGCATCCAATGTAACCATTCATGACAAGTATTGTCAACCCAGTTTCTTTCGTCTCCTGATGTTGACGACCAGAGCAGGCTAGTCAAAATTCTGGCCTTTGGGTATTCTCAGAGCTTAATCATTACATCTTGTTCCTCAGATCACCAACGAGATTGTCCGCCAGCTGATGGAGACCAGGGGCTTCTACAACTTGGACAAGCCCGGTGACTTCACCAACATCGTGGACATCCAGTTCATGGCGGCTATGATCCAGCCCGGCGGTGGTCGCAACGACATCCCCCAGCGTCTCAAGAGGCAGTTCAACGTCTTCAACTGCACCTTACCCTCCAATAACTCCATCGATAAGATCTTCAGGACCATCGGATGCGGTCATTACTGCAAGGTTCGCAGTTTGTCTTTTCCATCCCGTACTCAATCCCCCGCTTGTTCATTGTCAGCGAAATTTTCATTTGATACCATCGCCAGTTGCCTAATTCAGGAAGAAGAAAGACAAACGAAAGAGGGGATGTAAATATGAGAAAGGAAGATCAAAGGTTTGGGGGAAAGGGGAAGGGAAATAAATACAAAGGGAGGAGGATAGATGGATATAGAAGCAGGGGAGGTCAAAAGAAGGTTGGAAGAAGTGTAACATTCTCTGTTTGGTTTATACAGACCCTGGGTGTCAATCTGTGATACCTGGTTTCTGTACTATTATGAAGTTTTTACTTTAAGTAAAAATATATGGAGCTAGTAGGCCTATGTGGTGTAGGAACCAAATTTGGGGTTCATTTATCGAAATCGGCATCCATGCGAAACAATCCGGTCCATAGAGAAGAGTGGCAGTTTAGATGACGGGATGTAACTCTGCAATTCTTTTCATTTTCTAACCTTGTTTAGGAACGTGGTTTCTCTGAGGACATCTGCGAGCTGGCCAGTAGCCTGGTGTCATCCACCCGTAAGCTGTGGCAGCGCGTCAAGGTCAAGATGCTGCCCACTCCGGCCAAGTTCCACTACATCTTCAACCTCCGTGATCTCAGCAGAATCTGGCAGGTATAGGCACAACTTGACATCTTTTCGCAGTTAAATTAGCTGGATTAAACTTCAATTGATTGCTTAAATCTCGGCTCTACTAGATGTTTAAAGGGCCTTCCATGGTTTTTATAGATTTTTTATCATATATTTAGTTTGGAAGGTCAGGAATGTAAACAATGTGGTAATTGGAGCAAGTATAGAATGCAATTGTGTTCGCTTTTATATTCCTTAAAATTTTGGAGTAAAGTTCATGCAGAATACGTCTGCTAGGAATCCCTGTAGTGCTTAGTAATAGGCCAGTGTGAACTTTGTGCCGTGCCTGTACTTTTTGAAATAATGACTTTCAAATTGAACAAAAACAAGTCATCAGACTATGGAAGACTTTGCGTAAGTAAACAGTTGTTATCTTATGATGTAATGCTTCAATGATTCCCCGTTTGTCTTTTCAGGGTATGCTGAATGTCATCTCTGAGGTAGTGTCTTCCACCTCTGTCCTCTTGGATCTGTGGAAGCATGAGTGCCACCGCGTCATCGCTGATCGTTTCACCAACCATGAAGACAGGGACTGGTTTGAGAAGGCTCTCACCAAGGTACACACAGATCATCATTCTCTTTGCTGTCTCTCATGGCCAGAGTAACAAAAAAATTGATGCAAATTTATTTTGTGGGATAATATTTACAAAACACAAATTCACAATTTCCATGTTCAGGAAGGCTTAGTAAAGATAATATTTTGAAGTAAGGGTTGGGTTTTATTTTACTGACCTTATGAAGAGAAAACATCACTTCAGCCAAAATCATCCAGTTCTTCAGTTGCCTGATGAAGGCTATCTGTTCCAGCAGCCGAGACATCGCTACCAGCAACACGACATTGCATGACTTTGATCACCTTTTTTCCTTAGGGCGCCCCTTTTTAATTATGCGGTTCTCATTTCCGACCGACCCATATTTTGGGCTCAGACCGAAGAAAAAAAAACTTTCTTTTTTGCCGCCGACGCTGTCAGAATGGCATAATATAAAAAAATATGAAAAAAAAAAATTCCCAGAATTTCTGGAGACAAAATTTGTCTCCAAACATTCTGGGAATTCTTTTTTTTTTTTTAATACTTTTTATCACTGAAATAATACAAAAATATTCAAACGCGATTACAGTGAATACAATGAACATCATTTTCTTTAGGTTTTTGTGTATTCAGCCAGATTTTTTTTTTTCTACCAAACTTTTTTTTTTTTTCGACCGACCGACCCTCCCTCAAGGTGAAAAAGAAATGAGAACCATAGAATTAAATGGGGGCGCCCTTATCAACATCACTTCTGCTGAGCAGAGATCACAGTTGGTAAACACTCACAAGCAGTGTATGTATTGATGAGATTTTGCCGGTACCCTGTGCCTGCTAAGCCAAACTGTTTTCTTCCAAATAAATCTCTTTTATACTAATATCCAGTTCGTGAAACTGATCACGTGGTTTTGAGTATTATGGAGGCTAATAGGACTCTTGATCCTACTGTGTTTGTTCCGCAGGTGGTCGAGGAGGATCTGGGAACAGCATTAGCAGAACAGGTGTCCAAGGAACCTTACTTTGTGGATTTCCTCAGGGAAGCGCCAGAAGTTACAGGTAAAGTCAATGATTGCGATGGCCACAGGAAAACAAGTTCTGAAATTGGTCTTAGTTACTTAAGCTCTTTGCCTCCCTAAGGAGCTTAGGCCATCGACTGCCCTTCTCCAATTGACATGACTCTGAGCAATCTTCAGACTCCCAAAAAGTTTGTGTAGTGCCACAAATTGGATCCGTCTCCACTGATCCTGTTTTATAAATCTAAATTGATTCTTCTGCAAGCTCAGAGCCTCTGAGACTCTAACAAAGAATCCTTTCTTGTTCTGTTCCAGGTGAAGAGCCTGATGATGCTGACCTGGAAGCGCCCAAGATCTACGAACCTATTGAGGACTACGACCAGCTGAAGGAGAGGCTCAACTCTTACATGGCCATTTACAATGAGGGCGTCCGGGGTGCCAAGATGGACTTGGTCTTCTTCAAGGTCAGTTTGGAATCATTGGACTACCTCTAGGACAACCTGTCCTTAGGACTCTTCTCTACTTGTATTAATAGGGAGCTTAATTTAGATTAGTGTGAACATGGACTTCATTTATGTTTACCACAGATGCGAGAACGTCGTGCTGAATGTCAAAACCGTAGTTAGTGCGTCCTCGACTCACTCAGACAACGTTGGTGACGACTTGACGCATGCGCAAAGACTCGGCATGATACAATTCCGTATCAGTCGACATAGTCAACGAGAAAATCTAAAGCTCCCCATTATCTGTAGTCAGAAGATTAACCAATACAAATCCAATCCAATAGTCCAGGAGCCTTGCATTGTTTGTATAAAGGTTTATATTTTGGATTCGATGGTAGACTGGTATTTTAGAATCGATGAAGCGAATGATAATAATATGAAGTACAGTCAAAGCTTGTTAATAAGAGGTCCTTCAGATTTTGCAAGAACCTTATTTTATCAGGAACCTTGTATTATCAGGAATGAGAACAATATAGCACAAAGGATTGGAACCTGAAATATCCGATGTTATAAGCAGAATGTTCAGTTCATCTTATTAACTAGGTTCCACTGTAGTGAATTTTAGTATCAGATCGAAATGTAAAACAAAAGTCTGTTCTTGTTTTGGCAGGATGCCATGGTCCATCTGGTGAAGATCTCCCGCATCATCCGGACTCCTCAGGGTAGCGCCCTCCTGGTCGGTGTGGGTGGCTCTGGCAAGCAGAGCCTTACCCGTCTGGCTTCATTCATTGCCGGATACAAGATATTCCAGATCACCCTGTCCAAGTAAGTCTTTGCCAGCTGCTTGTGCATCCCAATTGCTTCCCTGTGGATGCTCCATTGTATTGAACACTCTGTTCTAAGGCTGAGTCATCTCGGAATTTTTTTGTTCCGGAACCCGACCGAGTTTTTTCGGTCGGGATCCGGTGTTCCGATAAATGAATTCACGAACAATGACCTACTTTGGTGACCCCAAAAATAAAGAAAAACATAAACAAAATCCCGACATCAAACACGTGGTATCGAGGTATCGAGTGTTGTTACACCGATGTACGCTTGTAATTTAGTTGCGAGATCCCTGTTTAATATTCCTTCCGAAAATCCCAAGTACCAAAAATCACGTTTTCCTGATCAGCTATATCTTACTTGAATTTCAATCAGTCATTTTTGTCCTATTGGCCGAGTAGAAACATCGTAAAATCCTTCCGAAATCGACGGTCGCACTGTGACAGTGTGAGTATTTCTTCCATGGTAAGACGTAGACGTAAACAATTATCACGCACGCCATGCCATTGCATTTCCCATGCATGATACTGGTACTCCGCGCAATGTGCACCAGCACAGCGAAAGTCTCAACCACGTGCGTCGGCAGGAAGCTTTCCGTACATGTACACATCATGTACATCAACATGTGTACAGTACACAACGTGCGTACGATGTGTGTATGTGGCATGCACGGTGAAGTAGCGCTCGGACGGACCGTGGACCACGATCGGGGGTCGGCAGCGGTGGTCATTAAAATGCAGTGGTGGTAGGCCTACGCGTACGATCCGATCGACAGGACTTTTGACATCGCTAGTTTTTCGCTACAGAAACTTTAACTTTACGATTGGTAAGATTAAATAAAAGAAACGTGATTTTCATTCAGATTTGAAGAAGAAAGTTAAGAAAAAGTATTTCTTATGTGTTTTATTGTTTCATCGGAACACCGGAAATGGAATCCGATCGCATCGGTCGGAAATCGGCATTCCGACCGTTCCAACTCAGCCTTACTCTGTTCCATTTTTTTCCTCCATGCATTTATTTTTAAGCTTATGTTGTGCTTTGATCAGCAAGTCTTTGTGAAAGATCTTGTTAGGATTGAAATGTCAAGCCCTTGTAACTCTGAGCAATTTAACCTTTGCTGATTAGAAACAAAGTTATGCCTAAGTGAATGACTTTGTGTCCTGAGCAAATTTCTATTTTATATTCTTTTCTGTTGTACGTTCTCTTATTTCAATCTGTGGGGTTGTTGTACGTGACGATAGATCAAGTGGACATGGTGGTTGCCATTTGCTTTGTAATACTTTGATAGAGCATGCTGCAGCACAAGTTGGAGACATATGGCAAGAGATTATGCTGAGTGTTACCATTGAAAAGCATGCTTGCTAGTGGACGTTGGTCAAAACTCATCAAGTCGTCACTGTGTTTGCAAGAGAATGAATGACTGATCGAGTGCCCTCCTATCTGTTTACCAGGTCTTACAATGCCAGTAACCTCATGGACGACTTGAAGTACCTGTACCGCACTGCCGGCCAGCAGGGCCAGGGAATCACCTTCATCTTCACCGACAATGAGATCAAGGACGAGGCCTTCCTGGAGTACATGAACAACGTAGTGGCATCCGGAGAGGTACGCCATTCTTTCTATGAGTTGAATCATCTCAGGGAGAGAAACTTTAAAATTGGTTGAGCCCTACCACTGAAAAACCAAGCCAGGTGTGGGCTTTACCTGGGGTCTTTGGCTTCTATTATCCCTCACCTTGAACTATAAACTTCATGCCCCTGTTGTGTCTTGGATCATAGTTGGCTTAAACCCAATTGACAGATTGAATCCACATCAATTATGGGCAGTATCCAGAAGTCAGGCTTTATTCATTTTAAGCCCCAGGCCTGGCCAGGGTTATCAGTGTCTGGGCCCAACCAGTATTAAAGATTCTCTCCCTAAATTGGGGTTTTCTACCTTCTCTTTAACCCACGTCTTTGGGCGTCAAAGATGACCGCAACAAATAATTATAACTCCCCAAAACCCTCTCCTATTTCTGATGATGGTGTGGAAGGCCTCCCTCTTAAACCTTTCCTCTCATTTTCTCCTCAATGCTTGTCGCCCCCTTCCAGGTGTCCAACCTCTTCCAGCGTGATGAGATTGACGAGATCACCGGCGAGCTGATTGCCGTCATGAAAAAGGAGCACCCTCGCCGTCCCCCGACCAACGAGAACCTGTATGACTACTTCCTGACTCGGGTCCGTCACAACCTCCACGTGGTGCTGTGCTTCTCCCCGGTAAGCAATTAGATTCTTCCAAATTTACCTCCGCGAATTATCCTGTCATGGGCTTTTTGAGCAAATCCTAGTCATCAATGCATCCTTTGAAGCTTTTCCTCCCTTTAGATTTTGCAAAACCACAGGCTGCCGTACATTTTGATGTCTTCCATTTTGATAATCTACGTCATTTCTTACTTTTGGTTTTCTAATTTGTGACACAAGGTCGGAGAGAAGTTCCGCAACCGCTCTCTGAAGTTCCCTGGACTGTTCTCGGGCTGCACCATGGACTGGTTCAGCCGCTGGCCAAAGGATGCCCTGATTGCCGTCTCCCAACACTTCCTGTCCTCCTTCAAGATTGAGTGCACTGATCAGGTCAAAGCCAACGTTGTCAACACCATGGGAAGCTTCCAGGTACGTTATGCAAGGGTTTTATTTCTCAAAGGATTGATCTTAAGTGTAAATCAACCTTTAATTGCTGAGCAAATCCCGATGTCACAATGTAAATCAAAATTTTCAGACCGTTGATTCTTTTCTTTTCCTCAGGACCTGGTTGCAGAGACCTGCGTGGAATACTTCCAGCGCTACCGTCGCCAGACCCATGTGACGCCCAAGTCATATCTGTCCTTCATCGACGGCTACAAGTCCATTTACAACGAGAAGTTGGCTGCCATCGGTCAGCTGGCTCAGAGGATGAAGACAGGTGCCGTCAATTTGCATCGCTTTCCTCAATCCCCCTGACTTTCCCACATTCTCCAAATACTACCACTTACAACAAAATTTGACGATAGTCTCAAAGTCAGAATCTCAATTTGACCATTCTGGGTTTTTTTCTCCCCTCAGGTCTGGCCAAACTGGTTGAAGCTACCACCTCCGTCAATGAGCTGAGCAAGGAGCTCGTGGTCAAGGAGAAGGAGTTGGCCGTAGCATCCAAGAAAGCTGACCAGGTGCTGGCCGAAGTGACGGTCAGTGCCTCAGCTGCCGAGAAGGTCAAAGCTCAGGTCCAGAAGGTCAAGGACAAGGCCCAGGCCATTGTGGACGACATTAATGTGAGTTAATTACCTTGATGTCTCACTCCTCCACAATTTCATCTCTTTTCCCTGATGATGCCTAGAACTTTAAAAAATTCTAGCATTTATGCCACAACCATTTTTATGAGAAGTCTTCAGTGTCTTCCCGAGGACCCTAACATGAAATCTTGCTAGAAAGTCAAGTTAACACATGGTTCTTTCTTTAGAGCCTCACAACTCTAGAGAAATTGGGTGGTGCTGCCACTAACTTGAACCATCAGCCCACACCATGAAACAACTGGATGCGGGCAATTCTTTTCCCCACTCCGCAAGGATTTTACTCAACTCTTAATTCTTGCCTCCTGCTCCTCAAGGTGGACAAAGCCCAAGCCATGGAGAAGCTGGAAGCAGCCAAGCCGGCCCTGGAGGAGGCCGAGGCAGCTCTGAACACCATCAAGCCTGCCCACATATCCACCGTCCGCAAGCTGGCCAAGCCTCCCCATCTCATCATGCGAATCATGGACTGCGTACTGCTGCTCTTTCAGCGCCGTCTGGAGCCCACCAGCCTGGACCCGGAGAAGCCCAGTCCCAAGCCCTCTTGGCCCGATGCCATGAAGCTCATGGGCGGCAGTAGTTTCCTGAAGGATCTGCTGTCATTTTCAAAGGTAGGTTTTCTCCATACAGCTAAAAATTCAGTGAAAATGACAATACAGAGGACATGGTTCAATCCACTACGTGGATTTTTTTCAGGAAATTCTCTTGATTGTTTGAAATCATTGTTGCTTGTATTTTTCAGTAGCTTTGACAATATCATTGATTTGGTAATTTAGTTTGATTCAGATGATTGCAATGAAATGACTGATTTCACTGATTTCCTCAATTTCCTTCATTATAATCGATTCTCAGGATTCTATCAATGAGGAGACAGTGGAGTTTCTCCAGCCGTACCTTACCATGGAAGATTACAACCTGGAGTCGGCCAAGAAGTCCTGTGGTGATGTGGCCGGTCTGTGCTCCTGGACTGTGGCCATGGCCTTCTTCTTCGATATCAATAAAGAGGTTCTTCCTCTGAAGGTGAGCAATCTGGCACAAGTCTTATGTTTTGGTCAGAATTACCTAAAAACAGATAACCTTGGAAAGATTGTAAGTTTATTGAGGCTGCTTTATCTTGTAACCAGTGTTAGTATGTACCATTCATAGATGGTACAAGAAGGCATTTACACTAAAGAAGAGACCAGCTGAGGGAAGTTAAATAGGAAACTGGATGTATACAAAGGTACCACCATTCTCAAGGACCAAAACTCATTCAAATTTTACCGCAACAGAGTACTTTAACCTCCTGTGACTGGAACCATTAATTCTACCTTAAAACACAATTAATGCTGTGACTATGACCAACAACAAACACGGACCAATTAGACATGTGCAAGTCAATCAACAACAAAAAAGACACTTTGTGACAACATGGCGCATCTGAGGCATGCTTCAATTGACAGAAAGTTCAGGTTGCTATTAGATGGAGTTTGTGAGGTTGAACAACCGGTGTTTTTAGTCAAAGTGTGATGTGCATAAGCAGTGCCCTGTGTTTTTTCATGATTGCAAGATGAAAACACAGTTGGTTGATATTTCATTATAATATGCACTCTTGTTTATTCGGTCCTCCTCAGGCTAACTTGACCATCCAAGAGGCACGCCTGAACAAGGCCATGGCCTCCCTGACCCAAGCCCAAGAGCAGCTTGACGAGAAGCAGAAGGAACTGGACGTGGTTCAGGCCATGTACGACGCGGCCATCTCTGAGAAGCAGACCCTCCTGGACGATGCTGAGAGCTGCAGGAGGAAGATGAACAATGCCACGGCTCTGATTGAGGGTCTGGGAGGGGAGAAGGTCCGATGGACTGAAGCCAGTAAGAGATTCCAGGAGCAAATTAATAGGTTGGTCGGTGATGTTCTCCTGGCTACTGGTTTCCTGTCTTACTCCGGACCCTTCAACCAGGAGTTCCGTAACCTCTTGCTCAAGAATTGGAAGAAAGAGATGTCCATCAACAAGATTCCGTTCAGCGATGTGAGTGTATTAGTTTTTCACAATCAGGTCTTGATTGAGTCTAACGTAACCTTTTAAAGACTAGTTATGTGGGTTGTGCACTGGCCGTATTTCTCAAGGATGATGTTCAAGCCCTAATTCCGTCAAATTTTGACTTTTTAAATTGCAGGAACTGAATATCACCGGAATGCTGGTTGACAACACCACCATCGGTGAGTGGAACCTCCAGGGGTTGCCCAACGATGAACTCTCCATCCAGAACGGTATCATTGTGACCAAAGCTACCCGCTACCCACTCCTGATGGACCCTCAGGGTCAGGGCAAGGTCTGGATCAAGAACAAGGAGAAAGCTAATGAATTGCAGGTAAGAGAATGGCACCTGACCAATGTTAGGTTAGGTAACCTGACCAATCAATTATGTGGCATGACCAGTAAAGTCAAATAATGAGGCTGCATGGTCATTTGAGATAGTCGGAAGATAGTAGATCAGTGATTGACAAATAGTGAACATTATTGCAATTGACCTGTACACAAAATTTCTTTAAGCATGTTTAACTTCATTGGTCTTACATACATTAACTTTCAGATTGTGAAGCCTCTTATCCAAGTTCCAAAATTTCTCTCTATTTTTGTGCTAGGTGACGTCTTTGAACCACAAGTATTTCCGAACCCATCTGGAGGACAGTCTGTCCCTGGGGCGCCCTCTACTGTTGGAGGATATCGGTGAAGAATTGGACCCTGCACTGGACAACGTTCTGGAGAAGAACTTCATCAAGTCTGGCTCCACATTCAAGGCAAGAATGATGATTCACATCAGTTGATTGATGAATCAGTTATTTGTGGTTGATCAAGTCCGTTTAATCTGTCGAATTTCACTCTTAATCCGATAGGTGAAAGTCGGGGATAAAGAGTGTGACGTTATGAACAGCTTCCGTCTGTACATGACCACCAAATTGGCCAACCCTGCCTACACGCCTGAGATCAGTGCCCGTACCTCCATCATAGACTTCACCGTCACCATGAAAGGCCTGGAAGATCAGCTCCTGGGTATTGTCATCCTGACTGAGAAACAGGTGCGTAATCAAGAGGCATAGACTAACTGCCTTGTCAGCTAAGCCTTGCCAAGGCGTGGGATGCTGTCAACTAGACTGTCAACCCAACTCATCACTGACTGCCCCCAACTGCTCTTAAACCTTCTCTCCTTAATAGGAGAGAATATTCCTTAGGAATCTGGACAAGCCAGGTACTGAATGGCTAGAAATAACATCAAAACGTCTAAGAACTAAACCTCCTAAACAAATACCTTTTCTCTGTGGAAGTTCAACCTTAAAGTCTTGAATACCTTTTAGAATATCCTCTTGATCTCCTGATTCTTTGGCCTTGTGTAGGAGTTGGAAGCGGAGCGCACCAAACTGATGGAAGAAGTCACAGCCAACAAGCGCAAGATGCAGGAGCTGGAGGACAACCTCCTCTTCCGGCTGACCAGCACAGAAGGCTCCCTCGTGGAGGATGAGTCGCTGATCGAGGTGCTGCGCGTCACCAAAATCACGGCCGAGGAGGTCAGCGAGAAGCTGAACACAGCTGCTGAGACAGAGATCAGAATCAACACGGCTCGAGAGGAGTTCAGGCCAGGTAATTGCCCGACTGACCAACTGAACAACTGACCATCTGTACACTGAGTCAAGTCTAATAACCCTGCACCTGTCTTTTTAATACAAATTCTGCAACATAAGCACAGTGGCTCATACACGTTTCACTTTTTTGACTCTTCTGATTTCAGTGGCTACCCGAGGCAGTACGCTGTACTTCTTAATCACTGAGATGAGCATGGTGAACGTCATGTACCAGACTTCCCTCAAGCAGTTCCTGGGCATCTTTGACATCTCAATGGCTAGGTAAGAGTCTGAGAAGTCAGATCAATGTCTCCAAGCAACAATCCAAGATCAAATGCATCCTGCATTGAGGCGTATAATTGTACCTTGTGAGAAGGTTTGCAGTTTGCACAGTTGTTACTTGTTAAAGCTGTAAAGCTCAGTGATGGCATTCAGATGGTATGGTGCGGCTCAGTGAGATAATAATTTGAAAATAGCTTTTAGCACTATTAGATGTCCCTAAGAAAACAAAATGAATTCATAGCACCACGCCATGGATCCTACTTTGACTCATCTCCCTGCTCCACCACAGATCACAGAAGAGCCCCATCACCTCCAAGCGTATCGCCAACATCATCGAGTACATGACCTATGAGGTCTTTGTGTACACGGCCAGGGGCCTGTACGAGAACCATAAGTTCCTCTTCACGATCCTCTTGGCTCTCAAGATCGACATGCAAGGAGGAAAGATCAAGCACAGCGAGTTCCAGACGTTCATCAAGGGTAGGTCTCGGGTTTCTACACTGTCTCCCACAAGTTCTTGGTCCTTCATTTAATATTTTGTGCTTCTATCTCTTAAGCAGAGCCTACCTCACTCTTGATATTTGTTCCTTGGAACTTGGCTTGTCTTTATTCCAGGTGGTGCCTCACTGGACCTGAACGCTGTGGAGCCCAAGCCCAAGAAGTGGATCCTGGACATGACCTGGCTGAATCTGGTCCAGCTCAGCAAGCTGCCCCAGTTCAACCAGATCGTGGGACAGGTGGCCCGGAACGACAAGGCCTGGAAGCAGTGGTTCGACGAGGACTCCCCTGAGGAAGCCACCATCCCAGACGGTTACTCCTCTTCCCTGGACGTCTTCCGCAAACTCTTGCTGTTGAGGTCCTGGTGTCCGGACAGGACCATCCCTCAGGCCAGGAAGTACATTGCTGATTCCATCGGTGTTAAGGTTGGTTGCAAATTCCTCTTGTTATTAAACATTCCCATTCTCCCTCTTTTAAAGCTTCTAAATTAAGCTTCTGCTGTCATGACTAATGAAAATAAGAAGAGCTCATCAACGAAGTAGAGTAAATTGCTGAGAGGGCATCATCAAAAGGGTCGTCAAGCTTATGGTGCCTTGGCTACGCAGTATTTCAAAACTATTGGAGGGAATTTGATGGATTAAGGATGGTTGGGGCCTAACCTTTACTCCTCAATAAATCAGTTAATAGACCTTAGAGTACTAGAGCGATCTGAGGTGGTATTTGTGGGAGCTCCGAGATCCCTGTGGGTTGACAATGACAAGGTATACTCTCTTTCATCCATAGTTTGCCGAGGGTGTGATTCTGAACATGGAGAAGATGTGGGAGGAGAGTGACACCAAGACTCCCATGACCTGCTTCCTGTCCATGGGATCCGACCCCACGGCCTCCATCGAGGGTCTGGCCAAGAAGATGAGCATACGTAAGTGATTTTATGATACACGGAGGCTGGAAGTAGACCAATGATACAGTACTGATGGTGATAGTAACAAAGCTGCAATCTGTCTTGTAATAGCTGTAAGTGATAAGGACTTGACTTGTGAGCAGTGTGTGGAGAGCTAGCTTTGGCATTCTGGGGAGAAGCTGCTTCCACTTGGTGTAAGCACAGGTACATGACGAATCATGTTGGAGTTGAGTGCCACGACTGAGTGATCAGATGAGTTGGACTGAAGATCGTGTGTATAATTCCACGAATTGTGGGTTCATACTTGCGATTATGAATGCTTGTGTCCTTGAGGAAGACACTTTGCTAGCAATTGGTCAAGTCCACCTTTATGCAAAATGAGTGTCTGCAAGGTTATATAGGAAAAGCCATTTGCTTCATTAGCGTTTGGGGCTTTATACCTCATCAAGGAGTTGAGAAGGTCTCAGGAGTCAAACATTCTAGTAACAATCTTGTATTAAGATTTCATTCAGCCAGAAATTTGGCCAAGATCATGACTTCAAGAATTCAACATTCCCAGTGGGTGAATCTCTCCCCTAATCACTTGCTCCTTTTATTTTTTACCAGGTTGTCGCTCCATCAGTATGGGGCAGGGTCAGGAGGTGCACGCTAGGAAGCTTCTCAGTGGCTTCATGTCTGAAGGGGGTTGGGTCCTCCTGCAGAACTGCCATCTTGGTCTGGGCTTCCTGGACGAACTTCTGGACACGGTAAGGCATTAACCATTCCCAGTGTATCAGTATATTGCACTGAGTGTACGGTCGATTATAGCCTGGTACCATCACTTGATACATCAGTTGATTTGTAATATCATGCATTTTTAATAATAGATGGTTCTTGGTGCATGACTGTCCTTGCTGTTTTAATTTGAGAATGATTTCACCAGAGATCTAGACAGCCTGCAACTGCTGATAGCAGATGCAAATCAGCAATTGGTATGGTGTTTTGGAATAGCATACTAGAAGGTATAAGAGAGGCTTATTGTTAGCTATAAAATGTTCATTTGATCATTGAAATTGTTATGTTCTCCAATGCACATTATTAAAATCTCCTTGAATTTGTTTTGTTTCCAGATTTTGAGTGGTGAGAATGTTCACGAATCATTCCGTCTGTGGATCACCACAGAGGAACACCCCAAGTTCCCCATCAACCTTCTGCAGGTGTCTATCAAGTACACCAATGAACCTCCACAGGGCATCAAGGCTGGCCTCAAGAGAACCTATGCCGGAATCTCTCAGGTAAATTAAACCAACTTGATGAGAAGTTGCAGTATGCAGTCTGATTCATCAGAGAACCCTCACGGTGTATGGAGGCTCAGGCTGGCCTCGCAAGAACTTGCGTAGGAATCACAAAGGCATGTTGAAAATAGTCCTGTGAAAAAGAAAATTATTCCAACTTATTCATCAAACGTTCCTAGTGAGCAAGTTCTCCTCACCACAGAGAAACACCTCAAGTTCCCATCAATCTTCTGCATGCTAAACTCATGGTAGTGAGCAAGTTCTCCTCAGAGGACACAAAATACTATCGAGGCCTGAAGTTTGCCTATTTAATGGGAAGCACACAAAACTAAAAATGGATGGATTTTCTTGAGCAGGTTGTAGGAGCAGGGTAGCATATTGCCTTAGATGTTTTAAATGTTTGCCTGTGAATGTCTGAAGATCTGAAAATCTCCTAATAATTGGATTGTCTCTATTAAACAGGAGCAACTGGAGGTGTCTAACTTGCCACAGTGGAAGCCCATCCTGTATGCCGTGGCCTTCCTTCACACCACCGTGCAGGAGAGACGTAAGTTTGGCCCCTTGGGCTGGAACATCCCTTACGAGTTCAACCAGGCCGATTTCACCTCCAGCGTGCAGTTTGTCAACAATCACCTGGATGACCTGGATCCCAAGAAGGTAGGTCTGTGTGTTTGTTGGACTGTCTGTCCAGTCAAGTGTTGTCTGTGGCTTTGTGTGCTAGCTTTTCATCTGTTTGTCATTCTGTTGGAAAAATTGTTACGATGTTGTTGCTTACAAGAACAAGTGTTGTTTGTTGTAAGCGAATTACAAATGCTGCCTTTGAGCCTTAATAGGGCCTGGGGCCAATTTCATAGAGCTGCTTATAAGCACCACAATTTGCTTAAGCACCAAAAACCTTGGTAAATAAAAGCAGCATGCCAGCCAAAACTTTGTGTGAATGTTATGCTCAGCAAACAATGGCCGAATACAAGTCAATAGCAGTAAACATCACATGAAAATTTGGTTGGTAATCCTGTTTGATCAAGGAAGACTTTTCATGCTTAAGCAATTTGTGAGCTTAAGCAGCTCTATGAAATTAGCCCCCGGTCCTATTTGTCTTGTCAACACTAGTGCAGATCTTTCCTTCATACTTTCATTTGAGTAAAATTGGTTTTTTATTATCCATATTAAGGGTGTGTCATGGAATACTGTGCGCTACATGCTAGGGGAGGTGCAGTATGGTGGCCGAGTGACAGACGACTACGATAAACGTCTCCTGAACACCTATGCCAGAGTCTGGTTCAGCGAGGACATGTTTGCCGATAAATTCAAGTTCTACACAGGTGAGTAAAACACGCCGGACCTCCTAAAATATTCTGACTTACATTTGGCAGGATTGTTTTCGCTGTGATATTTCTGTTAGATGGATCTAAAAACAAATCAATCATTGGAGTTAATACCAGGAGTGTATACTTAGGGTGTTTACGAAATGTCCGGAGGTTCAGGCTCATGCTCTGATTCCATTTCATTGAATCCATTCTAAAATAACGGGTTTAAAAAGGCTTTTGGCTGCGGTTTGCAAGTAGACTCTCTGGTTTGAAAAGGAAAGCAGAGCTTCAGCTTCAATGAAAATCCACATACCTAAATTTTTAATAATATGGATGACAGAGATGAAGCCTGAGCCTAAGCCTGAGCTTCCATTTCGTATGAATGAAGCCTTGGTAAAAGTGTGTATATTGTAAATACCGTATTTTGTTCATGGCAGATCAAGCGGTACATTGTACACATTGCTGGTAGACCTTAAACTTCACTCATATACACTGTTATAATGCACCAATGCAATCATATTGTGTATATTGTCATGATTGTTCTCAGGTTACACCATTCCTAAATGCCGTAATGTGGATGAGTACCGTAGCGCCATCGAGAATCTGCCGTTGGTGGACTCGCCCGAAGCCTTTGGCCTGCATCCCAACGCCGACATCACATACCAGACCAACATGGCCACAGAGGTACGCAACGCACAGACAAATATTTTACCAGCTCAAGCTTGGCATTTAAGATGCCAGGGGTCGATTTAACGAAGCCCTACGATCGATCGTAACTCGAGTTACGAAGGATAACCCATTATATCCTACGTAGGGTTGCAATGCATCATAAGTCCTATGGTTGATAGTAAGTTACGATGAGTTTATTGAAATCGACCCCAGATCATTTAATAATGACATCATGTGTGATGTGTTTCAATGAACCAGTTGTCATTGGAGTATCCTGAAATCAGGCCAAATCTCCTAGATCAGAATTAATTCCCTTTTGCGAGTATATTTCTGAGGAGAACAACAATATACTAGCAAAAGAGTCATTCGTGGTGTCACTGCAAACAAACATCCTGATTGTGTTATTTGACTCACCAAAGTCATATACTTCAACTTGATTCTTGATTCATGCAACAGGTGTTGGACTTGATCGTCAACATCCAGCCCAAGGACAGCGGCAGCGGAGGAGGGGAAACCAGAGAGTCCTTCGTCTACCGTCAAGCCGATGAAATGTTGGAGAAACTACCTGGCAATTATATTCCTCACGAGGTATGAAATAATTCCTCATCTGTGAAGTCCCCCCAAAAAACCTGTCAAGATTTGTTTTTGCCATTTTTGTGCTAGGGAAACGTTAGCCGGTTGTGAATAACCAATAGCCTTAGAATGACCAATTGGTTTTTTGCCTGTCTGCCCCCTTGTAGGTCAAAGCTCGCCTGCAAAAGATGAACATCCTGGCTCCGCTCAACATCTTCCTGCGGCAGGAGATTGACCGGATGCAGCGGGTCATCTTCACCGTCCGCTCCACCCTGATGGACCTCAAGCTGGCCATCGACGGCACCATCATCATGAGCGAGAATCTGCGTGACGCCCTGGACAATATTTACGACGCCCGTGTGCCCGGGAGCTGGAAGAAGGTCAGAAATAACTTTTGGGTCTTGTTTTTTTTTAGTGACAATTCTTGAACTGTCAGAGAAGAGCAGGGACTTTTAATTGGGAATCTAGCTTCTCCTGGTCTCCTGATCATGACTAGAGCAGGCTAGTCGAAACGTTGAGATCTTACGAGAAGTGCAAACGAAACAGAAGTGCGAAAGTACGAACGATTCTGACATGGTGTTTTCGCAGACCAATCCACATAATCTAGCATCTCTCCTGCATCTCTTGAGTGTTGCCATGTTTGAAAAAAATTACCTTGTCCTTCATACTTCTTGAGATGGGTGGAAGGGTGAACAGATCCATTGTGGATATACAGCATGATGCTCTAAGAGAAGCTGAAAAATGACCTCCCAGTGGTACATGACTCTTTGGCTCCAACCATCCTTCAGTCTGTTGAAGCTAAAACTTTGTTGCCTATTAGCTGCACAGTCTGACACCAGGCATCTTTCAAGTTATTCTGCAGTTATACCAGTTTATATCGAATCATATACCGTAGTATTCAAAAGTCTTGTGCTAGGTTTATTTCAGTAAATTAATGAAGAGATCCGACATTTAGGCTTAATGCCGACCTCCTGACTGATTGATATATCGTTGGCTCATCTGTAGATCTCCTGGGAGTCGACCACTCTTGGCTTCTGGTTCACCGACTTGATTGAGAGGAACGCTCAGTTCCATTCCTGGTGCTTTGAGGGTCGACCCAGCGTCTTCTGGATGACAGGATTCTTCAACCCCCAGGTGAGTTCCTTCATAATCTATAGCCACTCCCTCACCCTTCAAGTCCCTCCAAATTTACCAGCTACTTTACACCGACCACCCAAAGTTAAACTGTATTGTAGAAATAAATTGATAAATTCCCTGACCTGAGAACAAGGAGCAAAGGGTTGATGAAGAAACTGAAGCAGGGTCTTAATGAGTTTGGTTTTGTGTGTGTATCTCTTTGCAGGGTTTCCTGACAGCTATGAGACAGGAGATCACCAGAGCCCACAAGGGCTGGGCCTTGGACAGCGTGGTGCTTCACAACGACATGACCAGGTTCATGAAAGAGGACATCAGTGGCCCACCTCCAGAAGGTAAAAGGAACTATTTGAACTATGTCCAGAGAAGGGGTCCAAGAACATCATACAGGGTTGCCCCCAAAGCCTGAGTAGAGTGTTCAAAATGCCCATGACCAAATTGTGTAATCTTCTCCTTTCTTGTCTGTAGGTGTGTATGTCTATGGCCTGTTCTTGGACGGTGCTGGCTGGGACCGCCGTAACTGCAAGCTCATCGAGCCCCCGCCCAAGGTCCTCTTCACACCCTTACCCGTCGTCCACGTCTACGCCATCAACGCCGTCGGTGCCAAAGACCCAAGACTGTACGAGTGTCCAGTCTACACCAAGCCCCGACGTACCGATCTGACCTACATCTTCCCGTTGTACCTGAAGACCGTCCAACACCCGGATCACTGGATCCTGAGAGGAGTGGCCTTGCTCTGCGACACCAAGTAGAGATCAAGCCCAATTTCAATACGAGCTTCTTCACAGAAAACATTACCCAGCGTAGGTTTATTCACAGCACAAGAAAACAAAATCAGCAGATATTCCATTTGAGAAACAATTGAAATAAAAAATTCACATTTCGTGGACATTTTGATTAAAAACTAGTACATGTATTTGCTACATAGCTGTTTGATACTAGGGATTTGGGTCTGTACTCAGAATATCTTTGGGCCAAGCAGACCTATGAAATTGGAGGTATAGTGTTTGGGTTTTTAATTTGATGTTGGTCACACTTCGAGATGTTTTATTCAAAATGTATTGCTTTACTTTATTTTATAAGTGCATTTCAGATTTGTTTATATTAATGTTTGGGTTTTTGTTTCTGTTGCAGAATAATTCTGTTTTTGATTATTTTTCTGGCAACAGAAGTATAATACTAGTCATTAAAGCATGCATTAAGTTTAGTATATACATTGTAATAAATTAACAAGCTTTGTTTTGTAAAACTGATATAAACCGTCCAAGTTGTATATCCCAAGAAAAAAATGTATTCATTATATTTTGAAAAAAAAACCTTAAATGGACCATTTTTTCACTTTTCGTACTACTTTCCTGATACTTAAAAGAAAAGTTGCTTGAATTTTGTTTTCGTTTTGAATACATATATTGTGAATTGCTTATTGTAAGAAATGTGTGATTTAATTAATTTAATTTTGTGTACTGGAAATTGTTATCAAAGCCGTCCAAAAAATGATACTTTAATCACAAACGTCCACTTGAATTTTTTTTAACGCTGTTGGCTTCCATTTTGTTTTATCATAAATTGCCTCAGACTTATTTTTTGGTTGTAAATTTCGTAGTTTGAATTTGGATTTATTATAATATCACCATAGAATGACTCTATATGTAGTGTTCATTGGGAGAAAAAATTGTATTTTCCTATCTAAATAATATTTAAAAGTATTCATGCATTGTATCATATGCTGGGAGAGGGTATAATATGTAACTTTAAAATAGAATAGTTCTGTATTCAGTGGTATATATTCACTATTTTTTAATGTGTGCAGTGTTATGCGTCTATTGGAGAATTCGGCCAAAATACAGTAGATAATATTTCAGAATTTTGAAACATTATACATTGCATTGGACAAGGACTTGCAAACGTGCACCTATAATATATAGCAATATATATCAAGTATTATGTATTTAACCATCCGCAAAGAGTAACCACAGTATATGCCATTCTGCCTTTTTAAAAGCTTCATATTTCATTTTTATTTTCTGAAATGAATCTTCAAATTGTATTTTCATTCTATAATTTCTGCCAGTATTGAAGTAAATATATTTTTCATCAATAAAAGAAAGGAAATGTTAGGTATCTTACAAAGTTCCGTCCAATTTATAAGAGAATTTTGCCTTTATAAAATACCACAAATTTACTATTTTTTCTGGATAGACTTTATTTTTTGTGGAAAATTTTAGAGTGCCTCTTCAGATGTTTTGAAAAATCTGTTCTCGCTCATTGGAAATAATTCTGATTTATCTGTAATTTCTTTCAAATTTCTTCCTTTGTTAATGAAATAACTTAATTTAAAACAGAAAAGATCAATTCATGGCATTTTTCATTTGAAGTATTTGGCTTTTTTCAGCTTGAGATTTTGGAATATAATCACAATTTTGAAATATAGATTTATTCATCTTGCATGACGATAAAACAAGAAAAGATTGAATTCTTATTCCGTCCTAAATTGTACATCAAATATATTCAATTTTTATCTTTTGCTTGCTTTTCTTTAATTAATAAAGCTTTTTTGTTCATATATATCGTAAATAATTTGCTTGACTCAGCATGCCTCTGAAGTGAAATAAAATAAAATATTAATGTGCTTAAATTTCTTGTAATATTGTGATTGGTTATTTTATTTAATGCTATTATATCTACCAAGAATTATCTGCTACTGAGGTTAAAGTGACATCTATCATTTAATTTCACCAAATTACCAAGTAAAGCTCGAGGTGCATAAATTACATAGGACTATTACACAGATTTTGGCTATCACATGATTAAATGGGTATAAAGATGGTGATGGTGATGGTATAGAATTAGAAACATCCCTTTGAAATTTGCGATGACTTTCTGCAAAATGGTTTCCATACCACCCGCCATAGCCCGGCCAACCGGTCTAATGAAACAATTAGCACGATTTTAATTAATGGCCAAGAACTTGGATTTTTGACTAGTGGGCCAAAACCTGTGTTGTGTCTCCTATGCGGCATATTTTAAACTCTGAATTCAACTTTCATATTGTCTCTCTGAAATATTTAAGTTGTAGGAAATTATATAAATTTATATTTGAGACCAATTTCGAGGACCTTCCCCCACCCACAAACATCTTCTGTATGGCCCCACCCACCACAACCCTTGTCACCACAACCCCCACCCCACTCCATCCCAACTCAACCCAACCATACCCAGCCCCCCCCCCCCCCCCCCCCCAAAAAAAAGAACAACCCGCCTCCAACTTCTAAACGCGAAACGACGACTGTTCAGTTTTTGCCAAAACATAAACAGCCGTCGGTCCTACACAGGAACCAACCTTTAAAATTACCCACAATGCATTGCTTGTTGCCAACGACCCGAGAAGTAAAACACGGAGGTCTTGAATAGTTTTCATAAAACCTGCTTTCTGACGCAAACTTATTGATAAATTTTAAAGAAATGGAAGAGTACCAAACAGCGGAGGAGGTGAGGCTTAGAATGTTAACATTTTTCCAGTAGTGTTTTATATGTTGAGGGAAAAAATGGGCGAAATGTGATGTGACATTTTGAAAAAAAAAAGTCGAGAGGTCGGCCTATTGCCTAATTGCCACGTTCTTTTGACTTACAAGATTCAGTCTAACGTAAACGCAGGGGAAAAACACGTGACAATAGACGAACGGGGCGCGAGAGATTGAGAATGAGTCTTGGTTGAGAGGGTTCACTTTCGACTCAAATTATTGTCAGGCCTGTCATTCGTGGCATATCAAATATGTTTAACTGGGAGAGAATTCCACTGATGACCATTACGGAAAAAGGATTATATCCTCCAAGAGTTAACTTAGGCCCTATAAGTTATTGGATACAAATTATGTTATGATGAACTTCAATCTCAGGTGTGGAAAACTTGGTTAGCATATCTGAAAAGTGAGTTTTCAGGGGTTTTTTTACCTACAAATTGTACACTTCCAATACAGTGGGTCACTGGGTGCCATTTTGCTCAAAACGCCCTCTGTTGGTTCCATAGAGTTGTGCACAAATTATGGTCATCAGTGGAATTCTTTCTGTTTAACTGTTATACAAGTTACATAGATAAAATAGAAGATAAAAACTAAAAAGAAATAGGCCTATGGTGTTACTGACACTGTCACTGACACTGTCAGTGATTGTTATAACAATCACTGACAGTGACAGTGCGTGACCATGGAGGAAGGAAAAGAGGTTCCTTTCTCCATGGTGACACAGACGAATGCTGGTCAACTCGTACGCCGACCAACTCGTACGCCCCAACTCGTACGCTGACCAACTCGTACGCCGACCAACTCGTACGCCAACCAACTCGTACGCCAACCAACTCGTACGCCACCACCAATATAATTAAGACTGTAGTCTGTACGAAATAAATATTTATTTATAACAAAATAAATAAAAAATTTATTTTGATCGAGTGGAGTGAGTGTGGGAAGCTTAGCTTTTTATAGTTTGTAATAACGAAATAAATGTGTGTTTTTTTAGAGAGACTGGAAACCTTTTTTTCTTCTAATTATTTGTAGTTTGTAATAACGAAATTCTTTGTGACTGGGTACCTTTTTATTATTTTATTATAATTACACCTCTCCCATGTCCGCACTACAAAGCAGTGTGAATGTGATGCGAATTTCCAAATCTGTAGTATACGGCAGTAATTACCTTTTTTCATAATGTACTGTAAATTGTAATCTACTATATTATCAGGTATGGCGCTCCCCTGCCGCCAATTTTAAAATACTCCCCTAAAATCTCCTGGTGCTGGAAACCTACCAGCTGGTCAGTATCCTCCATTTCAGTCAGCTTACCGTACAAATCACATTTTTAATTGATTCTGTAATTGCGCCTTTGAACATCCTCGGATGGAAATGGCGCACAAGAAATGCAATAAATTATTAATTAATTAATTGAAATTAAAATCCTACCCAACATTTTTTTTTTGCACTTCCACATACAGAATGTTTCCTTTTATTTCCTTTTATGTTCACAAACAACATCCAATTCCACGTACATAATGCTTCCTTTATTTCTGCTTATTTTCACAAATGAGTTCCACATAGTCAATTTACAGAATGCTTCCTTTTAATAATTTCCTTTTATTTTCACTCAACATGATAAAATCCGTACTGAAGAAAAAAAGGCCAACGTTTACAAACTACAGGCTTAATTATACGTGGCGTACGAGTTGGTCGGCGTACGAGTTGATCAAACGGCGTACGGGTTGGTTGCCGTACGAGTTGGTTGGCGTACGAGTTGACCAGCTTCGACACAGATAGCCACAGTCAGCAGTCACTGGCCATGCTGCCACTGCCACTGCACTGCCCAGGCCCCGGTCACTCATACTAACGTTAGGCCTACTATTACTAATTAAAATCAACTTCGGCGTCAACTAGAAAAAGGCGTCAACTCGACGATACCATTATGTGTGGGTGTACAAGTAGGCTAATGCAATTATTCTATTTCTAGGACTAGGGAGTTATAATTATGCATCACTGTGTATTTATTTTTCAATATTTCATAATTTGTGATGAGTTGACGCCGAGTTGACGCCTTTTTCAAGTTGACGCCGAGTTGACTTTGATTAGTGTGACCCCCACTGGTGACTGCCTGCCTGTCTGTCTTGTCTTGGTCTGTTGCGCTGGCCAGACCAGGGTCAGGGAGGCAAGTGAAGTGGCAGAAACTTGCCACACTCCTTCAACTCTGTTGAGCGCAATCTTTCAACCTGCGCAATCTTTCCCCATCATACATGTATGTCCGAAGTGACTTGTTTTTATAATTTTAAAGAAAACCTGCAAGGCAGCGTCCAACATCTTTAACCTAACGAATAACGTAAGTTAGGCCTAACGTTAGGCCCTAACTGAATTGAAGGTAGCTATAAGTATAAGGTCACGGTTAAAAAAAATCCAAAATGAATGTTAAATTCAAAATTACGTACCCTATGGCCCAGTTTGAAACTTGCACAGACATCATAATTGTCAAACCAGGTCAGCTCCTACACCAACCGACCCGTACCCCGACCAACTCGTATGCTGACCAACTTGTATGACCGCTTGTACACTACATGTATACATGTGTGTACGCCTACCAACTGGTACGCTGTCCTATTCATATGGTGTTTGGTAAACTTGTACGTGTTGGATTGGCTGGGGGTTTTTTTGGTACCAGGATTTTTTTTAATGGATGAAGTTGATGAACTGTTAATTGGCATTTTTCAGGATTGTAAAATCTTTCAGGATTTTATTTCAAGGGATCATGATTGAAGTTTTTAAGAGGAAAAAACTGAGATTCTCATTTTCCTTCAAAAAGTCATAATCCTTCAAATTCAGAAGAAAAGTCATTTCATAATCATTGGAAATTGCGTGAATGGTGTAGACTAGACGTATGAGTTGGTACGAGTTGGTCAGCGTACTAGGTGGTTTGTCCAGCATTCGCAGAAACCTGCCACTCCACATATCCAAATCAACTTGATTCAAGTCAAGTTGGTTGTAGGCCTAATAATGAAAGTGATAAACACTTTTTAATAGATTCTTCAGTGTACAAAGCTAAAGAACAACTAATGGAGTTACATGTACTTAACATGCTTAATAGTATTAGTAAGAAAAGAGCTGTGGGGAAAATGCCAGTGGAGACATCAAAGTAAAAGAGTTAGACTAAGTAAGAGTTAACTTACTAGATAGTCATAATAAACTTCAATCTGACAGCTGTGTAATACTGGGGTAGCATATGCCATATCTGAAAAGTGAGTGTGATTTCCAACAAATGTAGCTCACAAAACTCGCCCCATTATTGCTCCAGGAATTATTTGTTAAAACAACATGTTGATTTCCTTTTTGTGTGTGTGTGTTTGATCAGACCTCATTTGTGGTGGACGAAGTCAGTAATATCATCAAAGAGGCTGTGGAAGGAACGATAGGTGGCAATGCCTACCAACACAACAAGATCAACCAGTGGACTTCCAACGTGGTAGAGCAGTGCCTCAACCAGCTGACTAAATTGGGCAAACCCTTCAAGTACATCGGTAAGAAGAATCCTGTTGTGTTTATGATGGTAAAAGGCACTGGGCTGGGCAAAATAAGACTCCCTGATGTGCACAGGAGGATTTAGAGAAATAATCTTAGGCAATACGAGGCCTTTTCAAACTAGATTGCTCGTTCCTGGGGTGAACTTGCCCCGGAGATATTCCAGGCCGCACCAATAATGAATCCTGGTCCCGAGCAGGGTTGAAGTCACCCCGAGAAAGGGCAATCTCAGGGTTGATGGCTGGGGCGAACATTTCAAACGGGGAACGTGGCTTTTTTTTCAACCCCGCATCATCCCGGGGCCACCCCTGAGATTTGGTCGAGTGGGAAGAGGCCTCCTGACATACAGGGAAACCAATGATATGACTGTCATTGTACAATGAGTTGCCTAAGGTTAAGACAAGACCTTGAAGTGTAGAAACCACTTTGTTAATACATGTAGGTCTTTGATGACACCAGCCAATACAGGGCCCAATTTCATGGAATCCATTACGCGTATGGCCTATTTTTTTGAAATCTATTTCATGAAATCTGTAAGCAAGACTTTCGCTTAGCGAAGAATTTCTAGGGTAACCATGATTATTTTCATATGCATTCTGCAGAAATTCCTTGCTTACCGTTACCAAAAAGAAAACTCTCCCATGAAATACGCTGATATATAACTTAAAGGGAAAAATGTTTGGTATAAACGGTAACGGATTCCATGAAATTGGACCCAGAGCTGCTTTAAAGGACCAAACTGTTTAACACGAAGATTTGTGATCAAATTACTGGCATCATTCATTGTTTTTGGACTTTATCAAAGAGATGGAGGCTTATTGTTGATGATTTAATCATGTCATTTTGATTGTTTGTCCTTGCCCTCTGTCATCAGTTACATGCGTGATCATGCAGAAGAATGGCGCCGGGCTCCACACAGCCAGCTCCTGCTATTGGGACAACATGAGCGACGGCAGCTGCACAGTCAGATGGGAGAACAAAACCATGTACTGCATTGTGAGCGTCTTCGGCCTCAGCATCTGAACGCATTCCTGTGTCTCCGTTAAAACCCATGTAAATATCCATGAAATGGTCAATGGTCAAAGGTTAGGGTCGGAGTGCTGCATCATGATAATAAGTCCAAACGGGAATATTCGCCCCCACCCCTCCCTTTTTTGTTTTATTGGCAATTTTAAAGCATTCGTGAGTTGAAATGTGAATGGACACAGCCTTTGATTCAGGTTCCTCCCCTCCCCCCATTTAAAGATAATTAATGCAATTTCAACTAAGAATGAACTTATAGGGTCAGTGCATTTGACATTTTTTTTCAAATTGCCATCAGTGTTTTAACTTTCAAGTAACCCAATTTTAATGGGTATTGTATCTCATCTACTTGCATGAATACAGACGTTTCACAATTGTGCCCCAACGTGAGTTTGCAAAGCATTGGCTAATTTGTCAACAAACTGCGCATCTTTGCACATGCGCAGTTTGCGATTGGCCCACACGTTGCAAACTCATGGTTGTGCGCTATTGTGAATAGCCTGTATTGCAGATGTTTATTCCATAACAATTTACAACCTTTCACCCAAAACCAGAAAAAAATAATTGGCTAGAATTGTACTGTTATAAAGTAGGCTCAAGATCAATTCTCAGCTTGAATGCAGCTTGTTTAAGCCTCAAATATGCCGACACCAATTTGCATGCATATTTTGAACAAGCTGTTTGGTAATACAGACAACTTGTTTCATAAGTAATTTACATACTGTACAAGTTATTGCAAATATCTTTCGTTTGGAGCCAGATTTGTTAAGGGGGACACTTGTTCGTAGTTGAACATCTAGTTAGAAAGAAATTATAACATTATTTCAATTTGGGAGTGTACAAGATATGTAAATTCGGGTGTCGAAACCTTTCTATTCGGTTTATAAGAATGGCTTAGCTTTGCCTTTCATTTTAACTGATTGTACAGTGAACTGCAATATTTCCACATTGGTGTTATATAATTTTTCCGTCCCCAGCATGCTCTTGAGGTTAAGCTAAGTTAGCTAACATTTTTTTTTTTTTTTTCAATTGTCATAGGTACTATCGTAGATTTCTCAACCCTTTCTCAAAAAGACTTCTACTTTGTTGGGTTGTGGTCCGCACTGTTTATGAATAATGTTTCGGTGGGATCATTTTTCATCTTTTGCTTGTTTGGTTTAAACAAAAATGTATTTGTAAATTTTTATTTACATTGGGTGGTTAAATATGTACAGTCACGACCTCTGTAAAAAGTGTGAAAATTTTTTCTGTTTTAAAGTAGTTTCCTCAGATACTGTTAAATGAATATCTCTTCTGTGACTGATTCCTTCCTTGAAGATTTAGGCTGCATACGAATCTGTTGTCTAGAGCTAGGTCTAGGTCTTCGCTCCATTGGAAATACGCGGAGACACCAAGACAATAGACCAAGCCATTGCTCTGGAAGCCCGTTTCGGGCACGGCCTTAGTTAGATTTGTGCTCTTGCAAGACTTGTAGATGTAACTGTGCAAAGAGCCACAAGTTTCATTACATAAATGGCAAAGAAAAGGCCTGGAATTTTATCAGAATGGTATTTTTTACTATCATAATGAGTTTTGTGGCTGAAATGTTCAAAAGAAAGAAAGATATTGTATAGCCACTACCTCTGTGAAATTCCAGGCCTCAAAAAAGAGAATAATAATGGGAGACTTTTGAGAACCGGTCTTCAAGTCAATTGCGTGTGCTGTTGACTTGAAGACCGGTTCTCCAAAATCTCCCATTCTGATCCTGATTTCAGGCAGATTATGCCTATGCATGTTTATTTGATCTCAATGGTTTGGTTTATTGTCACAGATATTGAACAACTAAGTATATTATTTAATATATTTGACTGCATCTTTGTTTCATTTTGCTCTTTAGTTTATCAGTAGATCAATGTATTTGATTTCTTTTTTTCTTTTTTTTGCCGTTTCATTTTGTTTTCTATTTTTTAATTTATATTTCTTTTGAATATGAGTCTATGAGAAAAATAAAAGTCAAAGTCAACCAAATTGCTCTGATTCACACATTTAGATTTATTTGATCTTGTTTTATAATCTACTTGAATATTACACATTGTAGCTACTGCAAAAAAACAACGGTTTACTAAGGTAGTATCATACTTTGGTAGCATACCGAAACAGAAATCTTAACAGATTTACCTATAACTTGCAGGGTACTACACGTATGTATAAAGATGGTGATAGTAGAAACATACCGTTAAACTTTTTCTGCCTGAAATGCTGTATTTATCCAGAAAAGAGTAAACAAGTGACCAACATTATTTTTGATCTTTTAAAGATCAAAAATAAAAGAGAAAATACTTAAGAAATACTGTGGCGGTTTTCTTTGTTTTCTAAAAACTTTTTTAGTGGGCACCATATTGGACTGGAATTTTCACAGATGACTCCCATGAAACTGTTTTTCTTTGACAAAAAACAAAGTATGATATTACCTTTAATCTGATAAGAAATGACCATAGTAATATTTTTACCCGTTTCCCACATTCACAAAAAGTGTGAAATGTTGCCTGCCAAGAACAATAATAATATTGCTTAGGCAAAATCACTTTCCCTTCCACCATGGTTTTTCAGTGCAGGTCGATTGTCTGTTTCTGATTTAACTTTTGTTCGCTCCCGAAAACCCCAAAACAAACAAACCCATAACCAAAACAATAACAACAAACCAAAACATTTTGTCTGGATCGGATGAAATTAATTTTAAACCACTTGCACCCCTCCCATCTGTGCCAATTATGCCACGCCCTCACACGATACGAAAGGGCGCCACCAAGTGGCCAGAGTAAGTAAGCAATCGATAAAAGCAACATGTCGGAAGGAGAGTTTTACTTGCGTTACTACGTGGGCCACAAAGGCAAATTCGGCCATGAATTCCTCGAGTTTGAGTTTAGACCAGATGGTGAGTTGTTCTAGATGTTTTCATGACTATCATGGCTTAATTTTAAGAATAAATATTGTGCATTCATGCTTTGAAGTCGTATTACAATTTCACGTTGCTTACACACAAAAACACGCTGTTATTTGTGGCCGGCCGTTGGTGGCGTCATATAAAGACAGGGATGAGCTTTTTTTTATGAAGAAGTCCTAACTTGCTATGAACTTGTAATTTGCATGATTTATTTTTGTGTTACGTGTACAAAATAAATGAGGTTGATTAAGGAGTCTGGGTGGAGAAACCCAATATAAAGTTGGTAGCCTAATCAGTAATTGTGGACAAGTGGTTCCCAAAAATAAAGGAAAGGACAAGTGCCGAAGTGGTTTCTAAAACTAATTTAGTAATTAAGTTTTAATAGATCAGTGTGGACATCCGGGTACTTTCATTCTCATAACTTGAGTTGTGACGTCAATCCACGCTGATCTACTATAGTCTAGTTCCACTGGGAGTACTGCTCCCAAACTATATTTTTGACTATTCAGCAAATGTTCCCGAGTCCTTAAAACCCTAGATTGAAGAAATTTCTCAATTATATTTGCAATTTAAGCAGTGCACACTGGGCCTGGGGATCTGCAGGCCTATATTATAATATTTTACAGTACTACAAGTACATTATATCAACTGTTGATTTCCTTTTCATATTCTTTCAGGCAAGCTGAGATATGCCAACAATTCAAACTACAAGAATGACGTCATGATCAGAAAAGAGGTACAGTAATCGGTACTATTACATGTATTTACAAAATGCTTGGAGTTAGGAGGGCCTGATGCATTTCGATCCTAGCAAGATCTTTATCAAAGGCTCGATGAAGATCCTGCTAGGATCAAAATGCGTCAGGCCCTCCTAAGTCCAAGCATTTTACAAATTTGAGGTCATTATTTTGACTGATGAGCAGATTTCAGCAGTTCACATTACCTTGTCATGATAGATCTGTTTGATTTTAGTGTGTAGTAGGCCAGGAACCTTCTTGGGGGAAATTGAAATGGCCGGTGGAACATTTGAAGGGGCCATTGAGCCAATTACAAGGGACACCGAGGTAGTGGCCTTGTTGCCTCTGTGAAGTTCCTGTCCCAGACTATAACCTCTTTGCACACCTTAGTTAGACTTGGTATTGCCACCATCTTCTTAAGTTCTTATCAGTGTTATAGCTAGCCCATTTTGAGTGCCAGCTAAATTTACTTATTGTGAAGCGTAGCAAGCGGAGCTCTTGCTCCTCGCGGCTGGGGTCCAGGAGATAATACATGGTAGATAAATGCAAGTCTGTACGTACGTGAGCGTATCAGCAATATTCTGTTTTGTTATCGGCGATCTGGTCAATTCATCTTTCCAAATTTGTCTCCAAGTCAAAATCCTACCTTTTCATCTTGAGTGCTGGTCAGAAAGGCTCAGTACCGGCTGTCCCCGACCGGCGTGGCTAGAATACTGGTTCTTATGTCCTTTATGTCTGTTCTGTCAGGTTGCTCACCCCGGTGAGTCAGGCTAGTGCCACAATCATCTAAATCTGTCTGTCTGTCTGGTTGTTTGCCTTTCTATCTCCCTCTTTCCTGTGATCTTGAACCTTGAGTGGCCTTCTTAAAGGTGACTCCAAAAAAGGCTTTAAAGGTGACCACTCTTTTGACTTGTTGACCCCACTCCAGGCCTATGTCCACAAGGCTGCCGTTGAAGAGCTGAAGAGGATCGTTCAAGACAGTGAGTTGATGCAGGAGGATGACGAGCTGTGGCCACAGCCAGACCGGGTGGGCAGACAAGAGCTGGAGATCGTCATGGGCAACGAGCACATCTCCTTCACGACCAGCAAGATTGGATCCTTGATCGACGTCAACAACAGCAAGTACGTTCAAATTACATGACGCGATTCCCAGAGCCTGTTTATTTAACGCACAGGATCCCAGATTTGCAGATCCACGTCCTATGCAGGGTACGCTAAAATTTGATCCGGATCAGTAGAATCCGTGATCCTGTGCGTAAAACTAACAGGCCCTTAGTTGAAGGAGAAAAATCTATTTATAAAGTCCTCCTTCCCCCAAAAAGGGTTAAAGGGGCTTAGGTGTGCTGAGATGTTTCAGCTATTTTTAACCCAAAACTTGTTTCATGTTTTGCCCTATGTTGAGGTTGATGAACCATCCATTATTTCAAGTTTAATGAAATCTGGAATGTGCTAAAAAGAGCTTATAGTTAGGAGGGCCGGAAGTTGCAATCTTTAATGGGATCTTTCCTCAGTTACTTAAATGAGAATGATCCTGCATACTTCAAAAATATCTGGCCCTCCTTACTCTGACCATCACATATTTCCAGTCATTCTTTAGGTTGATTTATAGTAGTTTGTAGTAGTTTGTATCATAATACAGTGGAACGCCACTATAACTATCACCACTTTATCAAACATTTGGCTACACCGACTATCATCCTTTGCTCCCAATATTTGGGTACAATACATACCGAATATTGTTCTTTTATCACTGTAACGAACGACCACTATAACAGACAATAAACGTTATAGCGGCGTTCCACTGTAGTGTGAAACTGAGGAATCAGCTGGCATATTTAGTGGAGGTTTTTAAAATAGATAATAGTGCATTTACCTTTGTTAGAAGGGGACACCATGTGCAAATCTTGCTCCAACTTGGTGTTGTGACTAGTCAAATACTCGAGAAACTGATGCAACTGATGCTGTATGTGATGATATTAACAGTTATTCCATTTTTTCTCGTCTTGTCTTCGTCTTGCAGAGATGCCGAGGGTCTGAGAATCTTCTACTACCTCGTCCAGGATCTCAAATGCCTCGTCTTCTCTCTGATTGGTCTACATTTCAAGATCAAGCCCATCTAACCAATCACAATACGTTTGATTTTGGTCTTTTTAATCTTTACTTTCAACATTTCGTTTGGGGTGTTTTTATAGCATTTCTCCCATATTTTTTGTATTTTTCCGTTGAAAATCATTGGCAAAGATTAGTTTGAATAATCTTTGGCTGTAACTACCCGGTAGTTGGATTTCAAATGATCAAAGTTCAGGTTTATAATGTTCTGCCCTGGCATTACAAACTGCGCGGAAAGGCAAAGCTTAGATAGTATCACCAATTGGAAAGGAACTATCAAACTTTTTAACGTCCAAATGAAGCCTTCTCTTCCCTTTTCTTTGGTCTCTGCGATTCTCTGAGACCGTAGTTAACAGCCAACCTGGAATTTGTAGTGGGTTTTGCCATGGTCAATGCCACAAAAACGCGACACTTGTTCATAGCGATTAAGACATTATGAGGACCTTTGATAATGATAAAATAGGCTGTCTGATGTCTTCATTTTGAAATATGTATTGATGCCGGAAATCGTAAATCCTTTTTGCTTTGTAAACCATGATCTGTGTGTTTAAAATCTCTGTAGTTGTGTTTTGTGTAGAATTTGTTTTTCAAATATAAAATACTGAAGTTCCTTGAAATTGCTGTGTACTTTGTGTTTCTGTATGATGTGCTGATGATTTGTAGTCTATTTTCTCCCAGGATTGATCAAACGGCAACACTTACTCCTTGGTGCAGCGTTTTTGGACCAAATTTCCCCAGGATTAATCAAATGGCAAGACTAACCCCTTATCACGCCGCTTTTTGGACCAAATTCTCTCCGGCTTGATCAAACAGCAAGGCTAACCCCTTGTCACGCCGCTTTTTGGACCAAATTCTCTCCGGCTTGATCAAACGGCAAGGCTAACCCCTTGTCACGCCGCTTTTTGGACCAAATTCCTCCAGGATTGATCAACCGGCAAGACTTACCCCCTTGTCGCAGCGTTTTTGGACCAAATTCTCCCAGGATTGATCAAATGACAAGACTAACCCCTTGTAGCACCGCTTTTTTACCAAATTCCTCCAGGATTGATCAAACGGCAAGACTAACCCCTTGTAGCGCCACTTTTTTACCAAATTCCTCCAGGATTGATCAAACGGCAAGACTTACACCTTGTTGCAGCGTTTTTTTGGACCAAATTCTCCCAGGATTTATCAAACGACAAGACTAACCCCTTGTAGCGCCACTTTTTTACCAAATTCCTCCAGGATTGATCAAACGGCAAGACTAACCCCTTGTAGCGCCACTTTTTTACCAAATTCCTCCAGGATTGATCAAACGGCAAGACTAACCCCTTGTAGCGCCACTTTTTTACCAAATTCCTCCAGGATTGATCAAACGGCAAGACTAACCCCTTGTAGCGCCACTTTTTTACCAAATTCCTCCAGGATTGATCAAACGGCAAGACTTACACCTTGTTGCAGCGTTTTTTTTGACCAAATTCTCCCAGGATTTATCAAACGACAAGACTAACCCCTTGTAGCGCCGCTTTTTGACCAAATTTGTCCAGGATTGATCAAACGACAAGACTAACCCCTTGTAGCGCCGTTTTTTGTACCAAATTCTCCCTTGTCACACCATTTGGGTCCGATCCTTCCCGGCTTGATCAAACGGCAAGACTAACCCCTTGTCGCACCATTTGGGTCCGATCCTTCCCGGCTTGATCAAACAGCAAGACTAACCCCTCATGGCACCAGTTTTGGGTCCGATCCTTTCCGGCTTAATCAAACGGCAAGACTAACCCCTTGTCGCACCAGTTTTGGGTCCGATCCTTTCCGGCTTGATCAAACAGCAAGCCTAACCCCTTCTCACACCAGTTTTGGGTCCCGATCCTTCCCGGCTTGATCAAACGGCAAGACTAACCCCTCATGGCACCAGTTTTGAGTCCGATCCTTCCCGGCTTGATCTAACAGCAAGACTAACCCCTTGTAGCACCAGTTTTGGGTCCGATCCTTCCAGGCTTGATCAAACAGCAAGACTAACCCCTTGTAGCACCAGTTTTGGGTCCGATCCTTCCAGGCTTGATCAAACAGCAAGGCTAACCCCTCATGGCACAAGTTTTGAGTCCGATCCTTCCAGGCTTGATCAAACGGCAAGACTAACCCCTTGTAGCACCAGTTTTGGGTCCGATCCTTCCAGGCTTGATCAAAAGGAAAGACTAACCCCTTGTCGCACCAGTTTTGGGTCCGATCCTTCCAGGCTTCATCAAAGAGCAAGGCTAACCCCTTGTCGCACCAGTTTTGAGTCCGATCCTTCCAGGCTTCATCAAACAGCAAGGCTAACCCCTTGTCACACCAGTTTTAGGTCCTATCCTTCCAGGCTTGATCAAACGGCAAGACTAACCCCTCATGGCACCAGTTTTGGGTCCGATCCTTTCCGGCTTGATCAAACGGCAAGGCTAACCCCTTGTCGCACCAGTTTTGGGTCCGATCCTTCCCGGCTTGATCAAACGGCAAGACTAACCCCTTGTCACACCATTTGGGTCCGATCCTTCCCGGCTTGATCAAACAGCAAGACTAACCCCTCATGGCACCAGTTTTGGGTCCGATCCTTTCCGGCTTGATCAAACGGCAAGGCTAACCCCTTGTCGCACCACTTTTGGGTCCGATCCTTTCCGGCTTGATCAAACGGCAAGACTAACCCCTTCTCACACCAGTTTTGGGTCCCGATCCTTCCCGGCTTGATCAAACGGCAAGACTAACCCCTCATGGCACCAGTTTTGGGTCCGATCCTTCCCGGCTTGATCAAACAGCAAGGCTAACCCCTTCTCACACCAGTTTTGGGTCCCGATCCTTCCCGGCTTGATCAAACGGCAAGACTAACCCCTCATGGCACCAGTTTTGAGTCCGATCCTTCCCGGCTTGATCGAACAGCAAGACTAACCCCTTGTAGCACCAGTTTTGGGTCCGATTCTTCCAGGCTTGATCACACGGCAAGGCTAACCCCTTGTCGCACCAGTTTTGGGTCCGATCCTTCCAGGCTTCATCAAAGAGCAAGGCTAACCCCTTGTCGCACCAGTTTTGAGTCCGATCCTTCCAGGCTTGATCACACGGCAAGGCTAACCCCTTGTCGCACCAGTTTTGGGTCCGATCCTTCCAGGCTTGATCACACGGCAAGGCTAACCCCTTGTCGCACCAGTTTTGGGTCTCGATACTCCCACTTTTGGGACAGATCCTTGCAGGCTTGACAGAATTGCAGAATTAATCATAATATTTTGGAAAGCTTCCAAATCAAGACACAATTTTTTGTACATTTAAAAACAACATTTTCACAGCAAAAGGAAAGTACAAAGGTAAAATATCATCATTCTTTCTGTCAGTTTTTTGTTTGTTTTATTCTTTTTAATACAAAGCACAGATACATACATAAAGTGCTTTTTTAATTATTTTGTAATAACCCATAAACATGTCAATAGTTTTGTACCTTACAATCGTGCTTAATACAGTATGACTTATTCCTTATTCTTAGTGGTCGCAGATTATTAACGTTTCTTTTTTTCTCTTTAATTTCATTGTTCGCATTAATGTTATCATCTGTCTTGCAAAAAACGTGGACTGCACGTCATTCTAACGACAGCCATCGGACCAATCACGGAAGGGGTTGAAACCACGACAACAGTCAGTGACACACAGTTATCTAATTGGGACATATGGCTGCAACAGAGAGACACATTCCTCAATTTAATTACACGTATTTACTGACACTAACTCCATAATACAGTCATTATTTGCATTTCGACGACTTTTTAAGGCGCACACAAGTCAGCCATTCCTCCGAACAAACAGGTATAAACCTACAATGACAGTGTATTACTTTCTTTTTTATATATTTGTGTGATAAATTTTGCTTTATCTTTAATATTTGCTGAAACACTTTATTCAGTTATTTCTTGCTGTACATGCTAAACAATACGTATAAGGGACACTCACATAGCTATATTGTATAAAAAAAATTCTGACATTTTTGTTGTAATATTATTTTTTTTTTTTCAAGTAGCAAGTAGCTTTTTCAAGTAGCAAGTAGCTTTTACGTACCGCAAAACCACAACATACACCGACATCATTCCATTTTCTGAAGTACACATTTAGGAGAATTTGATGCAAGCACAATAGATTAACTGCAGAGTGTTATCATTTTCTCGAAAGATAACAAGAGAGAATTTTAGTGTGTGTGTATTATATTATAGATATGATCACAAAACCAGCACCCATATTGATTTTTCTCTACTGGTACCCGGCACCTGGTTTACCAATGTACATGAACATGCAAGCACCCATTACATTACTTACAATGTGGGGAAAAATTATAAAGAAAGTGTGGTACTTTTAGAAGAAGCATTCATTTCATATCAGTGAAATTTCTACCTTTGATTAAAAGCGTCACCGTTATGCATTACACATTGCACATAAAATTATCTTACTATCTATGCAATAAACTCCTGAACACAGCTCCTATGATGGTTCAACGTAATATTTGGGCCCTATTACTGCTCAGCAAGAAAAAACAAATTACTATGCAAAACAAGTTTATCTTCAATATTTAAGCCCAAATCAGTTTTGAAATTGGTCACCCATTGAGGATCAGGATTTGTATGAACAGAACAAACTGACCGACCCTCCAATAATCAATATTGCTTTGTGTTGACGAAATGAACCCCAAACAAAACGGACTATAAATTGTTCAAAATTCATTGTAGAACAAAAGATTTCTACATAACAAAATCCTACAATTTGTAGGACAAAAAATTTAAACTGCAGGTATAAAACTTCAGACAATAATGAGTTCAATTACAGTGGAGTCAAAATAAATGCATAATTATGGATGAAAAATGAAATGAATTTGAAATTTTTACAATTAGGATATTTGATTTTTGTCATCTCTGCTTTTCTTGTTTGCCTCATTATCAAGAAAATCATTCCAGCGACGTTTGGCTCATTTCTAGAAATAAGAAAAAGAATTTTCACCCCCAAATTCATGATCTATATTCGTTAAGGATAACAGTCTTTTCTTGGTTTTATTTTTTACTGGTAAATCTTTCTGCAGTATTCAAATGCAAATGCAAAAAAAGAAAGGAAAAAACACAAAAATATTATTACCAAATTATAAACACATAATAATTTAAATTAACGACAGCAAAAAAACGTTCCCATATAAATTAATGATCAATAATTAGAATAATTTTAATACCCATGGATAATACTATAATTTTTTTCTTAATCTTTTATAATTTCATATATAATTGAAACAAAAAACTTCATTATTTGAAACCATTGAATGAACGTTCACAAGACCATAAGGCAATTAATTAAAGAATTCTCAAAATCGTTTCAAATGTGTCACAATGGAAATTTCAAAGAACAAAAATGATGTGGAGTTTGATAAACAGGATTAGCTCATTGCTTAGAGATCATTTTCTTTTTTCAATTTTATATATATTCTCCTCATAATTAGGGCAGTATTGCCTAAGTACAAGCCAATTATATATTCTAATATTTTAGAGAAATTTGGAGCAAAATCCGTTTAATAGTCAGTTGGCTTGGTTACCAAATAGTAATAGGCATGTACACTATATATCTGACGTGCAAAGGAGTTGGGTAGATGGTTCCCTGCATGGCAACGCAGTCACTGGTAACCAGCTAAACTATGCACTGTAGAATGGTCCCAGACATAACTCCATCAACTAGACTTGATTTTGAATCAGATTTTTCAAATCCAACTGTCTTAATCAATTCTTGATCAAACTCACTCGATTATCCACCAATTCGAATATCCACGTCAATTTCAAACAGCTGTGATTATAAATCATTTTTATCATCATTTTTTTCTCTACAAAGCCACTCATGCAAACTTTCGCATCTTTCATCCTTTCGACCGCGCCCTACTCATTCTCGCTCGTATCCCAGCAACTGTATGAACACGCCTAAAATCTACAATCTATATACAGCTAATGAATGTGAATTTGGACTTTTTTTAGGGTTAATAGCTGATTTTGGCGTTCCAACTTTCTCTTTCCACGACAGGTCGCTAAAATTCCAGAAGCTCACCCATCAAATCCCCAAAGCATTTACATTGTATTTACAAAAGGACAACAGGACATGGGTTAAGCATTTAAATGTTTCGTTTTCATAATTTTGTTTTTGTATACATGTACACGAGTTCAGAACTATGCACTTGAGCCGTGGCCCTAAATAAGTTACTTGAATGAATTTCAAAAACATTTATCAAATGACGCTTTTATTTGTTAATCTCATTTTAAATGTTTCTTTAGGGGGAGAGTCGAGAAGGCGATAAATTACTCAAAACGGAAAATGCTCCTCAAAAAAAAAAAAAAAAATTGACAAGTACGTTAAAACCCACACAAATGTTTATAATAGTGCAATAAAACTCAGCAAATTTCAGTAGGCTTTATAACAGTGATATGCTAAATATGCTTGAAATTGATTGCATAACATGTACCGGTTGACAATCTTACATTTTTTTGTATAAGAGAACATTTCTCATTTTGGTTTTGTTTAAACCAACTCCACAAATATTCCAAACAGACTTTTATTGATATTTCATCTCAGACATAGCTGTCGTTCAGAACACACATTTTCTTTTTTTTCAATTTTGAACTGTTGTGTACCACGTCTAGCAGTGTGCATGCATTTGATGCAAAAAGCAGTTTTAACAAAAATTGCTCTCATTCTAGAAATTTTAACTTTGGGGATACTTGCCCCGTCATATCTATCAATATTACATTTTAATTTCTATTGTTGATAATAAATATTTTTTAGTTATAATGTCGCCACTAATTGCTGTTTTTCTTTTTCTTTTTGGGGTTGGTATTGAAACCAATATGTACAAGAACCATAAGACGAAGAAACTTCAGTCACAAAGCACACTTATTTTTTCTGAATCTGTTTTCACCCTCTTTTTGGTGAGATCTCATGGGAATTTCGAGCGTAAGATTGGCTTATAAAGAAAAAATGATTTTGTGATCATTTCAAAAAAAGTGAAAAACCAACCAACCGACTTGTCGTTTGCTCCCTTGCCAGATTTGACCTTTCACCTTGAGTCCGGGACACTTTTCCAAACGGGTATGATCTCGGCGTTTCCAACTCCATTCATGCTTCCCTTTTTATCAACAGAGGGCGCTGTCCGTATCACGTGCGACTCTGTACCGTTTTTCTGCAGACCTGCGAGATTTTTCAGATTGGGAAATTGAGTCCACGCTCAAAGTTATCGATGCTTGTCCTCGCTAAGCGTTAGTCTCTTAGATTATTCGGTTAGTCTGTGTTAATGGAAGTTTATGATGAGATTTTAAGTTGTTGGTGCACTTTCGTTATTCCTATTTCCTCTCTCGTTATGAACCAGCCACCACCACTGTGCGTCTCGCATTTCTGGTTAGTTTCACGGTGCACAAGTGTGAAGTAAACAACAATAAAATCCCGCGTAAAATTCGCTATTATTCCAGTGATTTATCGACGGCAGTGTTCTCTCCAATTCTTGGCTGGTCGAAGTCCTTTCCATTGCGACAGAGCCGAGAAGATTCCATTTCCAAAGAAGCAACGAGTTCATGTGACTTGTCATGTGACGCGGTGTCGAGAGACAGTGGTCCGGGATCACCACTTTACGCGAAAAACCTGGGCTGTTGCCATGCCACTAGTTGCCATGCAACTAGCATCACATCACAGCTGTGAAATGAAAATGGCCGCCTTTCATCAGGGTTTCCGTGTCTTGCCACACCGGGTGCAGTCTCAGTTTCCACAGAACTCCGGAGAGAGAAAAAAAACACCAAAAAAAAACACCCAGGAAAATTCATCCGCAACAATCCAAAGGGATCTATAACCGCTGTGTACATGCACACCATTCCGCTGAGTTTATACGGGAGTTTCGGTTCGGGATAATGCAGTCTGACATCCAAATAGATTTTTTTTTCTTTTAGCTATTATATATAGTTGTAAAAAAAAAAAAAGACGACTGCCAACTTCAAACAGCATCTGAAAGTGGAAGAAATATTAGGTTTCTGTTAATGGTGGTTAGTTACCAAACAAAACTCATGGAAATAGCTTACTTCAAAATATTTTAGTCCAATTGTAAATGGCTTTTTTTTTTATATAACAACACCATTTTTCATAGAACATATCATGCTCTGTGAATACTTTCATTTTACATTGAAAACACAGCAGTTTACGTAAAATCAGCAGTTTTTCTAAAAGATGGCACTTTTCGTGACAAATTTGGCCATTGTTATCAATTTTAGCAAGCTATTGACACATAACATTAAAAAGATTGTTACCAATAGGAAAATAGAATATATTAGTAATTTGCAGGATTTTATTTTTTAACAGCTGAAGCTGCATTTTAGGGAAGACTATTACATGTATTATGCTAAACAACAAATGGGTGAAAAGTCTGACCTACACGTAGCACGCATTTCTTTTCAAAATATTAAGGCATGGACATTTCACATCAAAACTTGAGCTGCTTTTTAGCATTCAAACAATTTCAAAAGCAGCAAACAGACAATATTTGTTTGCATCTTGGAAACAAAAATTAATGCACTCCGTATTGCGTTCAAAGTTTTTCATAGCACAAGATGCACATTCAACTTGAGTGACTAACACTCAACTAATAGAGCCAGATTTAGAGATAGATTTCACAAAGCGCTAAGATTTATCTTAAGATGAGTCGTCAATATTACCAGAGTGATTTGCATTGTGACATCACACTTTGCTTAGCAATTAGGATTAAATCACACTTAAGATCAATCTTAGTGCTTCGCGAAATCGCCCCAATCGGACAGGAAAGAAACATGTTGTGGTAACTAGTGCATTCTACCATGCCCATGCAATTTACCCCCCTTTATTGACTCTTGTCGATCCTGGATTTTGTGTTCATGGTTTGCCTGCTGTTGTCTGGCACAGTTTATTAAACCCTAACCCTCTGTTACCACACAAGACAAGAGCTGTTTACCACACACTACCATAGTCTCCACAGGGAGAACTGGAGTTGATTTCACCAAACTCGTCATAACTTAGTTACTATCAATCGTAGGACTTATTTGCAGCCATACGTAGGATATGATGGGTTATCTTTCGTAACTCGAGTTACAAAACTCGAGCTATGATCGATCGTATAAAAGCTTCGTGAAATCGACCCCAGGATCATAAACCATGCATTACCAAACAAACCACACTGTGGAAAATGGCAGTATTTAGGATACCACACTTACCATAAGAATAAACCATGTGTGGTAAACTGTGGTATGCAGGTGGGTTAGGGTTAATAATACAGGACTGATTTTGTTTAGAGGATGGACAAGAGAAACCAATGTCCTCTAAACTTGGCTACAGAGAGGAAGGAATTGGCAGAGTGGCAGACATTATCCTCACAAGTTAATCGGGAGGAGTAGAGGTTGGTTTGTGGAATGCATTAGTTAGCACAGTGAACTGAACTGTAAAAAAGGGGTGGAATACAGGGTTAAGGGGTAGCATGTGAACAAGGACAGCTGCTTACCCCGGTAATCATTCTGTCCTTAATGCCCCCCCTTTTTAAAGTCGTGTTAAATAAAAACTTTACACAGGATGGACAGAAATTGTGTAAACATTGGACATTTGGGTAATAAAACCAAATAGCAGCATTTGCAAAAAGAAATAATAAAAACAACCTGTTTCATGGTGCACAAACATATGAAGATGAAAACAATAGAAAGAAAAATGGAAATAAAATAGGAAAGTGTCAACGCTACTGGTCTACGTCGTCTGCAAACTAAAGTGGAAGCGCTGTAGGGATGTGAACCTCAAACATGTACGTCCGAGAACAAGAAAGCAAAACAGAAACATGGACAAGAGGCTTGTGGCAAAAACTCAAAAACGACAAGCTAAAAATAATAACTACAGCATAACAGCACTACAGTCTCATTTTGTGAAGAGAAAGCATGGCCGTGATTAGTCACAAGAGGGCGCTCTACCTTCGGGCGTCACACAGACAGCCATGGGCTGTTGCTGCTGCTGCTTGTCCCCATTGGCCTCCAGCTCACCAAGAGGGGAGAAAGAGAGGGTCATGGAGGTGTCGCCCTTCATGCCCAGGTTGGCATTGAGTTTGTCACTTGCCGAATCGGGGGAGAGCTCCTGGCCGACTTCTATCCTCTCCCCCTGGGCGAGGGTGCCCCCGGCTAAGTCAAAGTCCAGCAGGGACTTCTTGGTGATGATCTCGGTGCCATCTGAGATGAGGGTCTCCCCGTTTGCATTGTTAAAGTCATCGGAAGCAGGCACATTGTTGACCGGTGGAATGATGGCTCCCACCGGAGTCACTTCGTTTCCGTTCTCGGAGGAATCCTGGCTCTTCTCGTCATCCGTGCTGATGTCCTCCTGCTCTTCAAGATCCGCATTTCCATTTCCGTTGGTGGTTGGGTCAGTCACACCCTCCTTCTCCATGTCCAAACCCAATTCAACAACCAAACCCTTGTCAGTGACCTCACCGAGAACCCCAAAATTGTTGGACACTTCCTCGTTGATTTCTTGTGGTTCCTCCAAAATGCCCCTTGATTCAGTCTCTTCTTCAGCGATGCCTTCATCCTCAACAAAGCTTTCTTCCTCAAACGTGGCTTTATCCCCAACTGGGCCTTCCTCTAAGACCACAGCTTCTCCTTCAGCTACATGCTCTTTCTCAATCACACCTCCTTCCTCAGCCACATCTTCATCAACCACCCCTTTTTCCTCAACCTTATCTTCTTCATCGACCTTGCCTTCTTCCTCAACCATACCTTTCTCTTCAACAAGGCCTTCTTCCATTGCCTCTTCTTCCTCAACTAAGCCTTCTTCATCAACCACAACTTCTTCACCTACGCCTTCTTCCTCAGCTATGCCTACTTCATCAACCACAACTTCATCAGACAAGGCTTTATCCTCACCACCAACTTCTTCCTCTACCATGGCTTCATCCTCAACTTTTTCAGCATCAACTTCTTCCTCAGCAATGACTTGTTCCTCAACCAAAGCTTCTTCCTCAACAACGTTTTCCTCAGCAACAACTTCTTCGTCAACCAAAGCTTCTTCCTCAGCAACAACTTCTTCAGCATCAACTTCTTCCTCAGCAACAACTTCTTCCCCAGCGCCAGTTTCTTCCTCAACCTCGCTTCCACCCTCAGCCACATCTTCCTGAGCCACGTCTGCTTCCACGGGTGCAGCTTCCTCCGGCACTACCTCTTCAGGTATGACTTGCTCAGGCACAACCTCCTCAACCAAGCCTTCTTCCTTAGCCAAGACTTCTTCATCAGCCTCAACTTCCTCTCCAACACCTTCATCTTCGGCCACAACCTGATCAGGAGCCACATCCATATCAACCACCACGCCCTTGTCTTCGTCATCTAGAGATTCCTGTGACGGTTCCAGTTGCTCAACATCCTGCTTCTCCCCTGGTTCCCCTTCTTCCCCAAAACCCTCTCCTAAATCTTGATCAACAGGCAGTGCCTCTTCCCCAACGGACACTTCTGATTTTTCACAGACGAAGGCATTCATGCCTTCCTCAGACATCTCCTTGTCTTCCAAGTCGCTGGAGCCTGAGGCCTTTTGGCCGTAACCATCATCATCATCATATAACATATTGCTGTCTGAATCTTCGTCCTCCTCGCCTGATAGAGGGCGGTATATAAAGAACGGAGGAAAGAGCAGAAGAGAGATGAATTTTCCATTTCAAATCAATGCAACTTGGGGTCTTTTTAAAGAACAATTTCACTCAAGTTAAACTTAAAAGGCTATTATATCAATTGCTGGAAGATATGGACAATCAAATCCAAGAACAAAAAATTTTAGAATTCTTTGAGTAACTATTGGAGATCACACTACTTCATTTCTGGCTACGAGTTTTCCACTCCTTAATAATAAACCACAAACAAATCATTCAAAACCCAAGTTTTGTTTGAAAGAGGAAATGCTGGAAGAATTAAAAAATAAATGGTAATATTAGTAGTGCTACCAGCCACCAAAGAGAAATCATTAATCATGTGCAATGCACGTAAAACCCTTACACCACAGGGTAAAAATGCTATCCAAATAAAATATTTTAAAGGGATGCAATTTTCATCCCATGAAAGACAAAAGACTGTCTCCATATTAAGTTTGAGTAAAAATCAGGGAATATACAAATGATGAGATGCATCAAATAGATGAATGTTGGTTTGACGAATGAAGCTTTCAAGAAAAAAAGATCTACACGTGTCGAGCACTTAGAAAATTACTGCAATGACTTTATAACTAAATAACATAACAGCCTTCCTACCAAAGTTCCCAGATAAGCGAACAGAATCTATGGTGAAAATAATAAGCTTGTTGCATAACCATATGTGTGCATTTATGTACACAAGGATGGGATGAACTATATGCCTGTTTGTTTCAAGCACGTGATCGGTGATCTTGCAAATCCATGTCTCATGCAGGATACGCTAAAATTGGATCTGGAACAGCTTTTGCACACAGGATTACTGATCACATGCCTATAACAAACAGGCCCTATAAAGGACCTTTAGAAAAATGACCCAAGGCGACAGTTTCCTTTGCACTGCTTCAACAATCATGATGAATATCAAGAGCATGATCAGAAAAGTAACGAAGCATAATTAGCAACGAGGTCTCTAAATGAGAAGAGTCAATTCATAGGAATCTGACCTACATACCTGATAATTCCGTCTTGTTGCGATTGAACAGTAGGCTGCGGTATTTCTCACTGTTTAATAAGCTGCTGCTGGCCAGCACACTGTTGTTGCTGACGCCGTTGCTTTTCCGGTCGGAGCCCGAGCCACTTTCCGAGCCGCTGTCGCCATCTTCGGACGGATCATCCTGAGGAAAAAAGTTGCAAAAAATCAGGTTTCTATTTTTGTACGCAAAGCTGAATTACATGTAACTACACAAGCCCCAGTAATCAATGTACAAACGGAAGACTATTAGCTTATTAACTATAAAAAAAAATACTGCACTGCCCCCCCTGGCGCAGACACCAACTATGCAGTGTAGAAATGCCTCTACAGACTAAGACCACGTGTTGGACTTCCAAAAGCCACTCTTGCAAAATGGGGATACCTAAAGGATGGAGCCATTGTATGTGACTGTGGAACAGAGGCACAGACCTTGGAACACCTCCTGAGATGCCTCCTGCTGGTACATCCCAGCACAATATCGGACTCGGCAGAGTTTAATGTGGAAGGACAACAATGTGTGGAACTGTGGATGAACCACAGCTAACCGAGCTCTCTAACTGTTACAGATACTTAACATATTCAGTGGACACGAAAGAAGAAGAAGACAAAGACGAACAACAAGCTTATAAACAAGGTGATACAAAAGGCCATACACATGGTGGTACACAATAGTCTTTATTTCCCTGCGTACCTTTTCTTTTGCCTGTGCTCCTCGCCGAGCTCTCTTCATGATTTCTTCAACTCTCTGCAAGAAACGTGAAAAAATTGTAAAACAAAAATCACAGAGTCACAGTAATAAGTTCATTAACACCAATTTTGACAAACTAGAATAACCACCATATTGAAGCTGAACCATGAATCAGGAGGCAAAGCAGCTCTGAATCTTATAGTCAGGGGAAAAATATTTAATTGTGCATCAGTAAATGAAACAAAGTCAGGTTACTGTGCATCATCTACATTAAAACATTACGATCTCTTCCCTCTAGTTTTTGTCTTTTTGTTTTTCGCAACCTCAGCGCCTCTTAAGACATTTTCTAGATAGACGGTGCTGGATAAATGCTGATTATTATTCCAATAATTGGCAAGAGGCTTGCTGATAATCAGTTTAACATCTTTGCATGCGTCGTGCGGATTCTCGCAAATCATCAACATCTGGATTCTTACCTTCTTACGAGCTACTCGTTCCTCTTCCTCCTTCATGCATTTCTCAGCCAGTTCCTCTTCTTGTCTCTTCAATTCGATCTGACGTAGTCTCTCTTCCTCAGCTCTCTGTAACGAGAGAATGAAACACAATCAATTCAAATCCCTTCAAGACACAATACAACAATGGACCGTTCTGGCTTTGCTCTTAAGCCCTGCCCACGTGTGTGTTTTACATACCACATGAGTTTGACCGAGGTCTTTGTGGTCGCCTGATTAAAAGGCGTCCTCAAATTGGTAAATGGCCACAGGCCGGAAGGGTCCATTTCCATGAATATGGAATTAACACATTAAAAAACTTAAACCTACATATTAAGTACATAAGCTAGCCTTCGATAAAGATCCTGCTAGGATCAAAATGCACCAGGCCCTCCAAACTCCAAGCATTTTATAAATTTCAGGTCATTATTTTGGCTGATGAGCAGTTTGCAGCAGTTGATTTCTTGTATTGATTATATTTGGAAATAATTGACTGAATTGAACTGAAGTGAATCGAAAACTCCCTACTTGAAATGTTGCATTACTGAGCCTTTGTGAAAGTTAAAAGACACAGGGTATACCGGTACCTCTTTTTGAGAAATGAGGATTTGAAATTTTAAAGGCGAGATGAATCGTAAAATGCTTGTGTGGATCCGACACAAGAGGGCCTGTCTCTGACCTGGGTACCCCTGTTTTCGAAAGATGACGATTTCAATTGTCTCCTGATGATGACTAGAGCAGGCTAGTCGAAACATTGAGACCTATAAACCAGAAGTGCGACGAAATAAGACATGCAAAAGTACAAACAAATATCACATGGTGTTTCCGCAAACCGATCCACATGCCAATTGTCACCATGCAAAGCCTCAAATCTTTCATGACAATTAACATTTAGGTATCTTTTCTAAAAGGGGACATGCATCCCAAATTGCTTAGATTCTGACCTGTGCTGCCTCTGCTTCTTCCGCTTCTTTGCGTTCTACCTCCATCCTTTCTCGCTCCTCATTCTCCAGGATGGCTTTCTTCAGGCGTTCCTCCTCCGCTGCCTTGTGCTCTGCCGCTAGCCTGATGGCCTCCTCCTCAGCACGGATTCTCTCCTCTTCCTCCAGACGGATCCGTTCTTCTTCTTCCCGCCTGCGAAAGAAACAAAACCCACCAATTCAAAAATGAGAAGAGAAATCTTTACAGCAGCAGGACTTGCACTTGAGACCTTTAGGTATTGGCACTGGTAGCCCAGGGGCCTTAGCTCAGGCTCAGACTCAAGCTCCATTTTGTGAATTCATTTTAAAATTATGGGTCTCAAAAATAAATGCTTTTGGCTACGATTCGGAAGCAGATTCTCTGGTTTGAAAAAGAAAATAGAGCTTCAGCTTCAATGAAAAACCACAAACTATATTTTCAGCATATGGATTACAGAGGCGAAGCCGGAACCTGAGCCGGAGCTGAGCTTTGAGAAAGGCCCCAGATACAGCCATCCACTTTTCACTTTTCCAGTTCACTTTTCAATAAAAAATAAAATCGACACTTACTTGAGTTGTTCCTGTCTTTGTCTCTCCAGCTCTGCCTCTCTCTCTGCTTTCTCCCTGGCCTGACGTCGCCTCTCGGCCAGAGCCTGTTTGGCTCGCTCCTCATCTGTCAGATCCTTGGCCGCTGCCTGGCTGGACGGGGCAGAGCCACTGGACGTTGACGGCGCCGACCCGGTCGAGGATTCAGAGACCGTCGGTGACTGGGACCTTGATGGTTCTGATTAACAGGGAAAGAGAACCGGACAAATAAGAAATCTCTAAGTTGTGTGTTCACCCGGAAGACAGTTAGAGCATACTAGCAAGAATGTCAGAATAATTATCTCTGGGGTCGATTTCACCAAACTCATCGTAACGTACTATCAATTGTAGGACATATAATGCATTGCAGTCCTACGTAGGATACAATAGGATTATCCTTTGTAACTGAGTTACGATCGATCGCAGGGCTTCGTGAAATTGACCCTTGGTATCATAATTATCATTGTAGACAATTTTGTTATCCTGCAGATCTGCTGGGTTTTTAACCCTTGAATCTTCCCACGTTCTCCAAATATCAGATGTAGCCCATTATAAACCAGTTTTGCTATGTGATTCTCACCATTAGGTTTGGACTCTTTTTGCTTGGCCTCCTTTGTGTCGTTCTTCTCCTTCTCTACTTCAGTCTTGGTACTAGGCGGCTTGGCTGGGGCAGGAGCCTGTTTGGCCGGTGCAGGAGCCGGCTTGGCCGGAGTTGTGGTCTGTTTGGCCGGTGTCGTGGCCTGTTTGGCCGGAGCAGGAGCCTGTTTTGCCGTTGTGGCCTGTTTGGCCGGGGCAGTGGCTTGCTTCTCCTGCGCCGTACCCGCTTTCTCCTGGGCTGCCGATGCTGCCTTCACGGCGGCTGGCTTGGACTGCTTGGGGAGCCCCTTGGGCGTGGTGGCCGACTTGGTGGCGGAGGCCTTCGGTAGGCTCTTTGGTGTGGTGGCGGACCTCGTTGGTGAGCTGACGGTTGTCTTGGCAATGTCTGTGCGTGGTGTGAGAGCCTTCTTGATAGGAGGGGCTTGGCCTGGCGTCTTTTTAACTGTGATTGAAAATCAGACAATCATACACATCTTAAAACTTTCCTTACACTTTCAGGACTTAACATAAATTTGGCTTTAGCCACTTTTTGTCCTACTGGTTCATATTTAGCTCAAAAATTTAAGCGATAAAGCTTTAAGAGACTGTTGGAATGGCAAACTGTCCAAATTCAGCATCACCAAATAGATGCTGACAAACATGTACCGGTACAAAAATTACTATGCATAGGCCCATTACTACATTTCAGACATCAGAATATGTGGCAAGTTAGTACTACAGTGGACTGCCACTATAACGAACACGCTGGGATGCACAGAAATTGTTTGTTATAGCTGTCGTTCGTTATAGTGAACAATTGTTCATAACAATTGGGAGCCAAGGATGATGTTCGGTATAGCAGTGTTCATTATAGTGGAGTTCCATTGTTTAGTAATACACTACAAGTTTACACAAAGTGGCAGTAATAAAACTGAGAAGAAGTGTGGTCTGGTGGCCACACCCTAAAATCACTATTAGCCCCGCCTCTGATGTAATGTAATACAGATGAAATTGCACACATGTGGTTTTTCATTGAAGCTGAAGCAAGCTGTTTTCTTTTTAAAACCAGAGGATTGACATACAAACCGCAGCCAAAAGTCTCTATTTTGATACTCGTTATTTAAAAATGGATTCACGAAATGGAGCATGAGCCCGAGCCTGAGCCTGAGCCCGAGCCGAGCTTTGAAAATTAAGGCCCGTTACCTTCCTGAGGCTTTCTACTGCTATCCCCATTGGTCTGTTTGGGTAGACTCCGTGGAGAGGGAGCCCTCTTTGGTTTGGCCCCATCCACTGTGGTCGTCCCGCCGATGGTCTTTGGTGACGGCACGCGAGCAGGAGGGGCTTTGGGTGTTGACGGATGTTGCCGTGGCGACGGAGGTCGACCCTGTACCGTGGTACGCGGAGATGGAGCTCTCTGCACCACAAATTTCAAAAATTCAACAAATGTATTGAAAAACATGAATCGACTGATTTTCATAACAAATTTTCTCAAAGGCACAAGTATTTTCAATACATATAAATTATAGTTATGGCACAAGATCTCACTTCGTAAATAATACACAAAACAACTGTTCAACTCGGCAATATACCATGTGAGCTATCAAGCCCTATGATAAGGCCTCTTTATAATCAAACATTTTTGCTCAGGGAGCCAGTCACTGCCACACTGGTGCTCCACCATCTGCGACATCCACCGTTCATGTAATATGATGGGGCCACCCTATGTTCAGCCATCATATGCTTAGGGTGTCAATCAGAAGCCATATGACCCATTGTTGCACCAGCACTGTAAAATATCCGCAATCTGGCCTCTATTTTTATATGAACTCCCTACAGTCTATCATCTTTGATCAGGGTGTCAGTCGATCAGAAGCCATTAAACACACTATCTGCCATGTCTGCTAGGTGAAAAATATGGCTCCAATACTAACACCATTGCAAGAGGTCTACGATTTCATCCACTGATCATGCAGAGAAATCAAAGACAATACGAATGGACCCTAAGACATGAACCTCAGAACCCAGGACGACTCCCCCTATGGCAGATCTAGAGGGGGTTTGGGAGGTTGTAACCCCTACGTTATATTATTTATATTGGTATTAAAAATGGAGAAAAGAACATATGGGCACCCTTTAACCAAATCATTAATTCTGAAGCATTTTTTTAAACCAATATTCACCCCTGTGATTTGATTGCTTGTCATATTTCATGCCGTATTTTTTTAGAAAAATCCCGACATCTTCTGTGTTGTCAAAGAATAATTGAAGGCCATCACCAAATTCATACTAGCCGTTGCACGTCCCTCGATAAGTTTTTCAGGCAAACCGTCTTCATGATTGCATGACTCGGTTTAGGACTTTATTTCATTGAAATGGCTCTTTTTGAGTTTCAACCTCCCTGTTTCCTGAAAGCTAGAACCTGGCGCCCTCCCCCTATAATAAAGCACAGAGGTTCTGAAATTTAACTCCACACTATCTGACCTTTTGAGGAGGTGCTCTTGGCTCTGACGTGCTTCCAGCTCCTGCCTGGCCCGGCTCTTTATCCAGCTTTGAATTTGAACTGGAACGTTTTGATGCCGAGAGGGGTCTTGAGACGTGTGTGGGTGTCGACTGGGCGGACCGGCTGTCCCTGTGAGGGTAGGTGGCTGCAGAAAGAAACCAGGCCAAAAACAAAAAAAGTTAAAATGCAACTCTTGTGATGTTCCATTTTACCGAATGATTTGCAAATAATAATATTCCCCCGATATATTCATTTTGCACGATAAGTACTACACAACCTCAACATCAATCAAATTATATTAGTTGATATCAGGTTTTTAACAATTCAGTAACTTTTTCACCAAAAAGCAGCATAAAAATTAAGATTTTTTTACGTTAAGCATTATTATTTTTTACGCTAAGCAAGTATCAGGTGAAACCCAGTTGCAAGCAATGTACAAAACTGTACAGGGGATTTTCAGTAGCTAGCTTGTTTATCGTTTTGCTCTTTGAAATTGGCCACTGGACTGATTGTGAGACCATGGAAATCACACAGTGAATGCCCTGGATTGCGGGTTACTTTCAAATGGCAATAAACTGAAAAGTGCGCCAGAACATTTGGTAACCATTTTTGTTTTGCTTGTTTAGGTTTGATCTTTGAAATTGACCATTAGTCTGATCGTGAAACCATGGCAACCACTTAAAAATTCCTCTGGTTTTCGGACAATTTCAAGTGTCAATAAATGTAAAAATATGCTCCACAACCTTTCAATATGACATTTGCACGAATGTGATACTGATTCATGCACTGTGTTTATGCAGTGTCTATGAATCATGAAACAACATGAAACTGCCAAAAAAAAAAGCCGCAGCAAAATGTTCTTAAAATAGCGCAATTGAAGCTTATGAATATAAATTCTAATGCAAAAAAACGAACCAGTGCTAGATCAACTTTGCAAGCCTTGTCATTGCCAAGGTGATTTATGTCACCATGGTTACGCACAAAAGAAATTTGCCATTTCTAAATTTTGATTTCATATGCATAGATACGATATTTGCTAGCTAGGCAAGTACTTTGCGTAGACCCCCTATTTTGGGAAGCCATGGGATTTGCAGATAAAGGACAGGACAGAAATACCAGTCTACCCACCATACCATTGAAAATGTTATAAATTTTAGGAAAAATCATGAAGATTATAAAATCTTATAAAGGCTTATAAAGGATCTATTTTCATAAAATTGCAAAATAATGTACAAGTGTCACTCATTAGTGATGATTGAATGTACACTGGGGTCAATCTATTCTAATTCAGGTAAAACTACATGCTGTATTATCTCGGCTTTATAATTAGTACTAATGGCTTTCACAAAATAGGTTTGTACTCAATATTTGATGAAGGAGGTAATTATGACTGTAAAAAGCATAAAATGTATTTAATGTGTATCATGAATTTTGTATGTGACTTAGTAAACTGCTCAGTGGAAAAGAGATAAATTCAAACATGAAGGTTTATAGGGAAATGGAAAACAACAGCATAGCAACAGGTCTGGTTCCTCTTGTGACATGCACACAGCGATGCATTCTAAGGCAGTGGTGAGGGCACCAGACTAGTTTAATAGCCCAGTGCTGTTTGACAAGGAATGACTATTTGACAGTCATTACAGCAACTTGACAAGTTACAATTTCATTTCCTTCCTGAACTTAATACTGACACTGAATTTGAGGAGTAAGACTAACAGCTTGCTCAATGAAAAATCATACAGAATTATGTAATTCATATGAATGTATGAGATCCAAATACGTCACAGCAACTACCAAATAAATAAAACATAAGAACAACCTTTGATTTTCATCTTCGGAATTCGGCTGACTTCAGCGGCCATTTTTGTAAAATGGCTACTCCAACAATCATGAATCCTACACAAGAACTGGCCACACGACGATAAGAGCACAATTTGATCGTAGAAAATGTCAGAACTGAGTCAATGTTACAGCTGTCAAAGTTTGAGCCACAGAAGAATTGTTCAAGTCAAGATGCTTGATCCATTCCGGTCACTTTTCAATTTCAAAACAAATCAGGCAAACAACATCCGAAGGCAATTCCACAGAAGAAGCCTCAAAGCAATTCCAACATGGAGGCAGGATAGCAGGAAGTGTTCAAAGCTTTAAGAAGAATCAGTCATGCCGAGCTGAAACATTATTTCAGACTTGAAATGAACTAAGTGGGCAATTACTTGTCACTTCCTGTCTAATGTGCAGGCTACATGCACTCTGTCACCCTATGCAGCCTACATACAGCTGTACGGAAAACGAAAAAACCAATCTCTAATCCCAAGCAACATCTCTTCCAACGAACAAACTCTGCAGATTCTTGTTAAGCCGGGTGGACTTAACTTCCCATGGGGAGTGGCAGAAGATAATCCCCCTCTCTCTCTCCGTGCTGTCGAATGTCCTGGACTCCTACTACCACAGCAGTGGACATGCTACTAGACAACCAACAAGTATAACCGTTCACCACTCGCACTACGGATCCAACTGCTTACTAGACAACCAGATTTCCCAATGACTCTCCCCCCTCAGTGCCTGCCAACAATACCAGACAACCTTCCTATCTATTGTCTGTGCTCTCTGTTTTCACCCTGTCCCTTTTGTTGGGTTCAGGAAACTCAATACTTCTCTTATAGTGCCAGGCCAGGCCAGGCCATTCAAGCCACTTCTATTGTATTGTGAATTTCTGAAGGGTTTCTCCCACCTGTTTGGTGAGCCCAGGAAGGAAACCTGTCCATTCAAGTGGAATTTCAAGGCTTGGAAGTTTCTCCAACCGTTGTACAAGCAACAACAATAAACAGACAAAAGGAGAAAAAAAAGGAAACCAGACCATTCTTGATAATTGTGTGCACTAGAGAAAGAGGAATAGACTTTGTCAATAAAGTTCACCAAAGGGCAAACTAACTTGCAGAAATGTCAACTTTGACAGAACTTTCGGTGCTGGTGGTAAAATGTCAACATGTGACTGACCTACAAAATCATCAGAGGCCAATTTCATCAAGCTCCTTAAAAAATGCTTAAGCACAACAAATCCCTTGATATTAAATTAAAATCAGACTGTCTGGTAATACCAGCTCAAAACTTCATGTGATTGTTACTGCGAGGCAAACCAGAGCACAACTATGAGTCAAAACTGATCAATATCACATGAAAAACAATTGATTGGTAATTTTTCTTTCAATTTGAAATTTTTTCTGGTGATCAGGAAATACTTGTTTTCTCAGAAAATTTGTTTGCTTATGAAATAAAATTGGCTAAAGTATTGGCATGTGCTTGTATGTATATGTGTAAATCCATAAAAAATTTCCTTGTATTTGCTACCACTTTTTGTTAGAATTTAAATAAAAGACACAATAATGTATGTGATTTATTGTAGTTTTGTACAATGCTTGGGGTGGAATACAATGAACGCTGAAAACTGTTCTTTTGTAGTTTGAAATGGCAAATCTTCAGTGAAAAAATACTTGCTAATAGCCTAAACATTTCTGACAATAACCTGTGTTTTCTACACAGATAAAAACATTTGCAGAAATAACAACAAGCAAGCAGACTATTAAAACGAAACATGCAATATTATCAGTAACATAATCGAGCAAAAATATCCCCTTAAGGAAAAAATAATTGCAGTAAATCTTGGCCGGGTTAAAATACAAAAAAAAATTGCATTTTCTTAAGGCGGGGAAAATGAAAATTCATGAAAGAGTTTTTTAGAAATTGAAATGAGTTGGTTAACTTGGCATCAGGCCAAATATTTGATTAATTTTTTATTTGTTATGGACTTAAGTCAAATTTAACGTATAAAAACAAGTTTTAGAAGGAAATCAAGGAATTATCACTTAATGTTAATAATTTGGTTCTTTGAACAAAAGTTAGTTTTTCTCAAACTTTGCTAATATTATCAATAGAGGGCGCTATTTAAGTTATATTTCAATTAACTGCTGTAAACTGCTCATCAGCCAATAATGACCTGACATTTATAAAATGCTTAGAGTTAGGAAGGCCTGATGCATTTCGATCCTATATTTTACAAGATGCAATTTGAATTTTAGATTAGTTAAATATTAAAATATCTCAAGAATTTTCAGGATGTAAACAAATGCTCCTAGAACTATCTCAACAATGTTTCACTACTGTACTACAAAAACTACACAACGTCTAAAAAACACTACATACCAGACCACTACCACCAAAAATAATAACAAAACTTGAGAAAAAAATATCAAGCTCCAAAAAAACATAGTCCATCACTAACACCAGCGGAACTTACCTCTCATACGCCTCCTAACATTGCTTGCTTTATGTTCAAACAAAAATATTACAAATTATTGATTACTTTATATTATTTTCCCTATTTCTTATATCTTTAATTTCTTTTATGACCCTATTTAAAGTAGCTAATATTTATTTAAATGCAATCCCTACTCTAATGTTCATGTTGCTTTAAATTTGAATGGTCTTAAATTGGATTAACATTTTTTTGTTTAAATTAATGTAAATTTCACAAAAAAATTTTTTTCAAAGTTCAACTGAGACGTTTTCTGAGATGATGAAAGTTTTTATGAAGGGAATCTGAAAAATCACAAAATATGATCTACGCTTAATATGTGAAACCTTTCATGAATGAAATGAACATAAGCAAATTAAAAATTCTGAAGCAAATAATTATGGGCAAGCAGCTGGATACAAATTAGCAAATGGGTAAAAGCACACAAGCCTCCCTCCCCCACAGCGTATGTTGATGAATATTCATTGAATAATTGGCGAATCCAATTAAAAAATAATCATGCCATGACTTAAACAAGTAGCAGCCATATTTGTCTGAATTCCTGACTCCATCGTGTATTAATGCCTGTTAATTCTGATGAATGTATCACCAGTCTATACTCTTTCCTTGATTCCATTTGGACAAAAAAAAGATAAGTGTCCAATTTGTGGTAGAAGTATTTGCATCTGTATGCATGGAGATCAAACATATGAAACATGCATTCTAGGAATATGATCAAGTTTGCAAACCATTCCTACAAACTTTCTCACCAAAAATCTATTTATATAGTGTGCTAATGATATTAAAGCAGATCTGTATGAAATGTGTCACTTCAATTGTCAAAACGACCCCTTACAATCCTGACATGTTTTTATCTGAATTTCAAGATGGCTGCCACTTTATAACAATGAGTAAAGCGCAACAATCGCTCACCACAAATGCCATGCACGCTTTCCACCACCACCACATGGGGAATCAAGCAAATCAGGATAAAAAAAAACGCCAAGGAAAAAAAAAAAGCCATAAAAATCATTCAATTTGGACAAACCTACTGTACTTGGATAAAGTCTTGTTTTTTTTTCTTCTGAATATAAGACCTTCACTTCTGGTGTTTGAACAGTGAATGCCGGTAGTAAATATAATTTTTTCTTTGATTTGGTGGTTTCGGAATCCGATGATGAATGTAGTGTATGTTTAGGACTGTTCCCTAGCCCAAACAAGGCCTTGAAAAAAAAAGTCAACCTCGAACAACAAACAAATGATTTGGAAAACTATTTTGGATTGACAGAAGGCCATCTAGAGTTAACGGCACCTGTGTCAATGTCAATTAACAGCACCTAACAAACATTTTTTTAAAACTGTAGGAGATCGCTGGTTCAAATCCCGCTCCAATCAATTTTTCTTTGTTCAACTTCCAATGACTTAAACATTCAGTATTTCCATTGAGGTTGTTTGATGAAAAAACAAAAACATTTTTGAGTGACAAGATGCATCACTTGTAAGTTGCATCAATCTGTGCCAGTTTACGCCACAGAGCTGCTTGGCACAAAACAAATTAGCTAAGCAGAAACCCGTTCCACTTAGCAAATACAGATATCCAAACAAACTTTCAATTTTAAACCATTGAAAAGTGAAAGAAGAAAATTGACTGGAGTGGGATTCAAACCTGCAACCCCATGGTATTTCAGGGGTCGCAGATTCGAATCCCGCTCCAGTAAATATAAATTTCTTTTTTCACTTTTCAATGGATAATTTTAAGTCATTTAAAGGTGAACAAAGAAAAATCGACTGGAGCGGGATTCGAACCTGTGATTCTGGGGATTCGAAACTACGATTCTGAGGGTAGCAGGTTCGAACCCCACTCCAGTCAATTTTTCATAAGTTCACCTTTCAAAAACTTCCAATCTATTACATGTTTTCTCATAATCATCTGATTTGTGCACAACATAAAAATCTGCTGAGCAAAATTTGTTTTGCTAAGCAGCTCTGTGAATGCCATTTGAATACAGGTCAACAGAATTCCTATAATTTGTTGGGGGTTGAAGGTATTGAAGCTGTTAGCCATAAATTAGTTATTTATTACAGAGGGTTGAAATGTTTATAACACCAGTATGGTTAATGCATTAAAAAGGGCTATTAATTGGACATCACTGACATGACTGGTGAGCCAAAGGTTAATAGTTGAAGCTGGAATTTGTAAAAACAAACCCATCCTAAAAAAAGGAACAATTTTTAAAAACAAAATAGAGAGTGATAGAGGAAATGCATATGAATGCAGCTTAATACCCTAAAACTGTTTTCCCTACGCTATAGTGTCTTAACTTTTTTTGGATGCTACTTTATAGCAAAACTGGACCATAAGAACTTGTCGGCAAATCAACATTTCTTAAAGGTTATAAGTCTGCCCTTCAACCTACCCCCTCCCCACTAAAAAAAAGTCAGGTAAATAATTGCTATGGTAACAAACCGGTGTGGTAGATAAAAGGAATGCAATCCAGTCCCTCTCAGTTTTTTTCTTAACTGGTGGCCGAAAATGCCAACCAAATGGACGCTATGAATAGGTCAATTTAGATCGGATAGCTGGCATAGTTTCCGTCTAAGTTGAGAAGGTCGGGTAACCGTAGCCCACTGCTCAGGATAGAGTAGCGCCGTAAGGATGGCTTGGTTTACATCATTAAGTTCCCAACACCTTCATACCGGGGACAGAAAGTCACACGGCTTTGATGTATCGCAGATCTAAACCTTTCAACCTGAGCCCCGTTCACCTGATAACTAGATTTACCTTCATGACAAAACTTATTCGCATTTAAATGTTACGAATTGTTTCGTGAATGCAATTTCTAAGGCATTGCATTTGGTAAAGATATAAAATGGTGATGTACACTGTATGCCCTTCATGAATTCAGAAATCTTCTTAACTGGAGATAAATAGATTTTGTTTATACTTGATGTTGTTTACTATAGTATCAAGATGAAATTAAAATCAGATATGGTCATCCCCAAAATTATAGGTACGGTGAGTGGCTACACGAAAATTTTCTGAAAATATTCTGTAAATACCAAGGAAAAAGATGAAATTTACAAAAGTTCCTATACTTTTGTACAGAGCAGGTGTATAAAAAGCGAACAGTCTGAGTTAAAAAAAATCAGAAATCAGATTAAAATCTGAAGTCTCACATCCCTGAAAATATGACCCATGGAAGATAAAATAAAAATAAATGAAAAATTGAAGTTGATGGTCCGTAAGATAATTAAAGGAATTTTTGTGAAGCACAATTTTCATGGACTGATAAGGGGATAATTATTTAATTAAATTATGTAAAACAAAAAGGAAACAAAACATAAAAGCATGCAATACAACTTTTCAACTGGACTTTTTTTCTTGAGGGAGAAAAATAAATTTCTGCTTATTAAAAACAAAAAGTGCTTTTTGTTCAATTGCTTTTGGTTTTCTTTGGCTGCTTTGGGACAACAAGAAAATAAAAAGAAAAGAATAAAACCAAATCAAACTAAGATGGATTTTAGCGTCACAAACGGTTATTCTTAGCTCAGGATTCACAATCCTAGGTGAAAAAATATTCATAGACAGAATAGCATTAATTGACTTTGTGAAAACGTGACTAAAAAAAAAAAATGAAAAGAAAACTGTCTTAATATAATCAAAAATTACCATCACAGAGACAAAGATAAATACTAGCCACAAATTCTGCTGAATTTAACTTGAGCCATGAGATGTTGTTTTCCTATGGGACCAAAGCTATTTCCATCTCACGTCTGTTCCATACGTGTACAATTTACATGTGCAATGCGCAGCATATAAAGTGCCATCCCTATATTTGGCTGTGAGGCCACCTAGGCTACTGAATATTTGCACTGAGGCAATGTCTGCAAATCTTATTATGTTTGTTTTGTTTTCGATGTGATCTTTTTTGTGTGATTGACAAGAACACCGTGGAAGGCTGGTACAGATTATCGGGGGGAAGTGGGTTATAGGTTCGAATCCCGCTTCAATCAAACTTTCAATGTCCACCATCAAATGATTAATACTGTATGCATGTATTGAGTTTGCCTCGTTGGGTATTTGATGATTACATTGTTTATATTATAACGATATACATGTAGACCTGTCTACTCTAGTTTTGTCTGTGTCCAAGTTCAAAGTTCAAAAGGTCCCTCAAGACAAAAGCAAATGGACCGAGGCATTTCACTGGAGGGTAAATTTAATTTAAATGAATCTGTAATTCTCCCAGGGTTGTACTATTTATTTTAGGGATTAAAAGAAAGCATGAATAAAAAACTCCCGATTAAAACGATTCAAGCGTATGCAATCTGACAGATGGTGCTCCTGCCTACCATGCCTACAATCCTTTTGTTTTCAATATCTAGTAGTGTCATAATAATTACGTGACAATGCCATAATTCGCTACTCTTTCTGTTTGTTGTTTTTGTTGTTGTTATTGTTTATGTTACTGATAAACTAAATTTCTACTTTTTTTTATGTGTATCGCTGATTTTTGGCATTTCAATGACTCAAGACCACAAAGGTTTCTTGATTCTTTGTTTGGGGTCAAGATTGGAAAATGGGGTATCCACATTTTTCCTCGACTGCAAACAATTTGTTATGCTATACATTTGTAATAATAAAAATAAAACAAAGTCTGGAGAAACGACATCCTTGAACCCCCCGAGGCCTAAAACCTTGATGGGCACAGTGGCAGTAACATAAGACGTTATGCAAGCTTGTCATGTGGATAGTGTTTGCTTTGGTTTGGTATAAAAACATCTGGTACTATATGACTTTATAGTAAAAAACTGTTTCCCTGACAAAAAACTAAGGGTTGTCTTTGAGGTGTTAGTAATCGTTCTCTAATAAGAGGTTCACTGTAACAATCTGTGGAAATATGACACTTTTTGAGTTTTGGATATAATCTGGCGTTTTGTGGAAGAAATCTAAAAAAGTACTATTAGTACATGTATTAGTTCTTGGAACCACACACACTAGAAAGTGTTAAGTCTGAACATCACTGCAAAGTTTTTTCGTTTGAAATTTTTTTAGTTGGTGATTCTTGTCACCATGCAGGCTGAGGATATTAATTTGGAATATAAAGCCTAGGGCTGGCCAGTGAGTATGGGATTTTGTATGTGAGTGATCCAGCTGGCCTGAGAACTAGCCAGCAAGTTGTCGTACTGTTAGGAGGTTTGTTCAAATCGATTAGCTTACATGCAAGGTTGGGTGAGGAGAGGTGGTGGCGTGGGGTTGCACTGTTACTGGATGCGGGCAAAGGGGTGGAAGAATCGGAATTCTTCTCATTGCCTGGTGAGGACCCGCGCCGGGGCAGCGGCTCCGGGATGTGAACCTCGAACCAGTCGTTCTCGTTGGGGCCCAGGCGGACCAGATGAACGGGCTTGTGCAGGGAGGTGACGGAACTGGAGAGCCGCTTGCTGGTGCCCAGCGGCAGCACCCCGCTGTAGGTTTGCCGCTCCGTCATTCTGTCCGAGCTGCGACCTCTCGGTGTCCTCGGTGTCCCGTTGCTGGGGACCGGGGATGAATGTTCGCGGGACCCGAATGCACTCCACGAACGCCGCTTCTCGCGGGCGTTGTCTGAGCGTTCTCTTGAACGACGAACAATGGCCTCTTTGCGTGCCTGTATTTAAAAACAAAATTCATTCAAGGTGACAATAATTATACAGTCAGCCAATCAGAAGCCCTGACACAACTGCCTTCATCTGAAATCAACCAATAGAATGACCTTATTCTATAAATGTTCTTTTTCATGTGACAAATCTTTTCCCAATTTGGAGAATTAAATGAAATGAAATGAAATAGAATTTAATTGCCAACAGCAATCAAGTTTGTATCCAATTTGCTAAATTCATAAATGTTAGTTTAGTCTTTATTAATTAAGCAATCACAAGCACTGACCCCCCACGCAAACAAAAAAATCTAAATTCAACCAATCATCACACTTGATATCACAGTCGACCAATCAGGCATCAGAAAGTGTCACGTCCAATTCAAAATCCACCAATCAACTGACCTGATCCTCCTCCTCCTGTCTCTTCTTCCTCTCGAGTATTTCGGCCCGGTGATCGTTGCCTTTGTGTCGCAGATTCTCGATTCTCTTCTGCCTGTTGTTCAGCTGGTTCTGTCTGAAGTGACTATTCTTGTTGTCTTTCTCTTTGAGCTTTGACGCATCTAAAACTGTGAGAGCATCGGAGAGCAGAAACACAAAAACTGAATCAATGACGAAGGTGGGTTCAATGAGTTTTCTGCTGAAGATTTCAACTAGGTGTAACCAAGTGAGTAATTACTTTAAATAATTAGTCTGGCTGGTCACATAGGGAAAGCCCAAAAATACGGCCTAGTGTCAAGCTGTAAATGTTCTGATCTTTCAGAATCCCATCCTTTTCATCAAAAGAATGTCAATGATGAATCATAAAACCTTACTATGAATAAATTTATATCTAATTAAGAGAATAACGTACAGCATTCATTCCATTTAGGTTCCCAAACCAAAGCCAGTACAATGGATATTTGTATGAAATGGAGATGAAGTCTGAGCGGAACCTGAAGCCGACATTTAGAAGAGAGCAACGTAGAAAGTAACTTTGACCATTAAACACTCTTGCATAGCAACCTTGATTTGGGTTCACCAATACCTGAAACCCAAAGAAAGCCAAAGGTCAATTTCACAAAGCCCTACGATCGATCGTAACTCGAGTTACGAAGGATAACCCATCGTATACTACGTAGGGCTGCAGTGCCCTACGTAGAGCTGCAGTGTGACATAAGTCCTACAATTAATATTAAGTTCCGATGAGTTTGGTGAAATCAACGCCTGTTTTGATATCAGTCACTTTAAAATGGATGTTCGAAATGGAGCTGAAGTTGGAGCTGAACCCAAAGCCGACATTTTGACAGGGCCTGATGGGAAACTTTGAGTCTTGACCTCTCCCGTAGTAACCTCTAGCTTGGCAACAATTCGATGCCTTTATAATGCCATTCTCACCAACTATAAACAAATGCATTCGTTCTGCCTTTCCCTTATTTAAGTATGCAACAGCTTGCTCTGAATCATGTGATACTACTGCACAGACCCCTAGCCTGGGGAATTAAAGTGCCTGGGGAATTTAAACGTGCACAGGTTAGCAAGTGTAATATACAGTGCACTATTCAAAGTGCTTAGCTTGCGTAGGGCAATTGCAGGGCAGGGCAGGGAATTCTACTGTGAAAAATGTGTGTGTACTGGGACATTCAAAGAGGCGACTAGGGCACCATGGGCACCAAGACAATCGTCTTCTCTTGCCTCTGTCAAGTGACTGCCCTGGTTTGGGTTAGATGCTACTTTGGTCGATCAAGTCTAGGGTCCGTTTTGGTCCGCAGTACGACTGGTTTGGACAAGACTAGTTAATGCTCATACAATGTTTCGTACATCAACCACAACACCACATTCAAATCTGGTAGTTGGTGAGGTACATGTTAGTCACCAAACGCCAATTTCATGGAGCTGTTAAGCACAAAAAAATTGCTTAGCACAAAAATGTCAAGAACTCAATAAAACAAACCACAATTAGAAATTCCATTTGATATTCATGGTCAGCGAACAACAGCCAAAGAACAATCACATGTATGTGAAACACAACACATGGAAATTTGGTTATTAATCCTGTTTTTATTACGAATTTCTGTGCCAAGCAGAGCCGTGAAATTGGCCCCTGATAACCAGTTGGGGATTTTCAAGTTCAGTGAATGGGCAGGGAGGACCTGTCACACATTTTACAGTCGTTGATGACTGACCTGGTTGTGCTCTGGTTCTGGTCTGTGGTTCGTCTCCTCTACTGCCCCCAGGTGACCCTGATTCCTGCCTATAGCTGTCTCCATTACTATCGGACGTTACTTGGCTAGTAGATGGGTCAAGATTCTCCACATCTAAAGAGAAACAAAAACATGAAAAGGTGGTTAAGTCTAGTGAGGAACCAACCATGTTCAACCTGGCAAAAAACAGAAGCTCAGTTGAACCCCTGTGGTACAATTCTTTCAAACATGGACCAAGTTGGACCATCAAGCCCAAAGATATGAAGTTACCATATTAAACCCAGGATAAACAGGCCTAGTGAATCCTGCAATACAGATTTTGGGTTGATCTACAAATTTGTTTTAATAACATGTAAAACATTATTTATGATCTCCTCTTACATCTAAAGAAATAACAACAAAACAACAACATACAACAAAATCAAAGGACAATTCAGCGAGTGATACATTTTGGAATCATATAATGCCATTTTTCCCCTCGCTAAAACCTTCTAAGTTTAAAGTTGGATTTTGACGTAAAAAAAAACAGAAAGAAAAGAAATTGTACAAATTGTAAACGTTTTTCATCCACCTCCCACTTATTGCCCCGCCCCTGTTTCCATGAAATTGACCTCATACAGACATTTCTCCATATATAACCCCCCCCCCCTTCAATTTCATGACAACATGTCCACCATCTGTACAAATCACCCATCACAGCAGGCATCCAATCAGGTCAGCATAAGTCACTGAACCAACCACGCCAAACAGTAATATAGAATGATCCCTTGTAAATCCCACTGCAACCACAAACCCTCCTGGGGGAAATAATATTGAACTAATTACTCATTTCTACCCATAGGTGACCTTGTCAACACTCCGCCGGGACAATGGGTGGGCTGTTCTCCAATCCAAATACTTTATTGGGAGAGTTTTTCCGTTTTTCCAAGGTTTTTTTTTACATGTGCACATACATTACATGGAATGGATTGAGTCACCATACAAGCAAATAAAGTGTATACATACATGTAAGAAAGATTTGAGGTTTTGCATGGTGACAATTGGTATACACAATTTGCAGAAACACCATTCGTTCGTATTTTCTTATTTCGTTGCACTTCTGGCTACCAGTAGGTCTCAACATTTCAACTAGCCTGCTCTAGTCACTTCTGCAGTTCTGGTTTAGGTCTCAACGTTTTGACTATAGCCTGCTCTATCATGTCTCCTGCGATGACTAGAGAAGGCTAGTCGAAACGTTAAGACCTATAACGTGCGACGAAATAAGAAGTGCAAAATCATGACCGAATATCACATGATGTTTCCGCAAACCGATCCATACACATACAGTAAATGTAAATTACATGAATGTACATGTAATAATAATAATAACAATAAAGACATGTATTTATAATGCGCAAAACAACATATCCACCCAGAGGGTGCTCAAGGCGCCAGTAACAAAAGAAAATACACATACACACAAACGGGCCTACATGTATATGTATTTCAAATTCATACAGCTTGCTGTTATTTTGCAAACAGGCACACTATGCTTGCCAATTATAGCAAGTGCATGGGTTCATTTCTAACCCTACATGTAGTTGTACAAAATGTGCATATTACATTATGTTTGCATACCTCCATACTTGATTACCGTATGTGTTATTGTTTTAGCAGCCCCCGAAAGTGTGTAAAACACATATACTTCACATCTTGCACACATACTATAGTAAACAAGTACATGTATTTCAAATTCATACAGCTTGCTGTTATTTAGCAAACAGGCTAGGCGCAAATTATAACCTTGCCACAAGTAGCGAGTACATGGGTTCATTTCTAACCCAAGTTGTTATTGTTTTAACAGCCCCCCAAAGTGTGTAAAACACATGTATGCATACTTCACATCTTGCACACATACTATAGTAGTACACAAGTGCACGCAGTACCGTGTACTTGTACATAACATTCAGTTATGACTCAACATGTCTCCACTTCCTGAGGGGGAAACAAGTGCTATCCCCTCACACATGATAACAAAATAAAATAAAGAGATAAGAAAAAAAAAAAAGAGGGAAAAAAAAGACAGCAACTACGCGTATGGATTATCAATAGACGCTGTACTTTGGCCCGCGTAGTTAGGTCAGAGACTAACAGACTTTGACACTCCGTAGCAAACGGGAGGAACCAAGTGCACTGTGAATCAGCACCAGTAATAATGAATGCATCACACTATTAGTTATTCCAAGAGTTAGGGTAAAGTGTGGATAAATATGTATAGCGTATCAACTTTGTGGATACTTGGAGGGCCTGACGTGTTTCGATACTAGCAGGATCTTTATCGAAGGCTCAATCCTGCTAGGAACGAAATTGGCTGATTTGCAGCAGTTTATTACTTGTATTAACTTAGTGGATAATTTAGTCTCAAGGGCAATTCCAAGCTAACTGAAGTTACCATACATTCTTCCTATGCATTTCTTTGTCTTTAAAAAGTTTGCCTGAATTCATACGAAAATTCTGTAAAAGTAGTAGTACAATGTATAAAGAAATTGCTGCAATCTGCTCATTGATCAAAATAATGACCTGAAATATGTAAAATTCTCTAAGTTATGCTCATAGTTGTTTTTGATCTCAGCAGGATCTTTCTACCAGGCTTTATTAGATAATTGGATTGAAACATCAGGCACTCCGATTCCAATTCTGAATTTAAATTCCGTTTACGAGCATTCCTAGTAATTTATCCAAGCATTAGGCCATTCCATCAAGCTGGGCTAGGAAGCCGCCTCAGATGTGTATGGTGTCCATGTAATTGTACATCACTACATGTAGCTTTAGCAAACTTGTATCGTCAAATACTTTGCCCTTCACCTGACGTTCATCAGCACTGCATGCTCATTGCTTAATCATGAGCTGGCTCGAGTGAGATTCAAAACTGAGGCCTCCTGCACAACATCACTGCAGATGTCTTACTGCAGATGTCTTGCCAATGGGAGACTTCGGAGCTGGGTCTTCAACTTGATAGCACAAGTGCACAACAACGCGCGCATGCGCACAACAATGCGTGCATGCTCACAGTTGCGCGCGCATGCTCAGAACTAGCAAAAAAGAGACTTCAGTCTGCTGCCGCCAACGTCTCAAAAGTTTCCCATTGGACGACCAAGCTAATGTTTTGCGATCATCGCTAAAGCCCAAATCCATCGTTAAACGAAAATTCCTACTCAAAGCAGCGATCAATTTTCCGTTTATCGATGGATTTGGGCTTTAGCAATGATTGCAAAGTGTTAGTGAAATCAGCCCCTGGAGTCAGAGAGTAAATTCAAATTTAATGTTGCAGATTGTGCTACAATTCATTACCACGGCTATGATTCTTTGTCAGGGTGAAAGATATATTTAAATAAGGACTTGCCCTTTAAGATAGATCTGGGCAACTGTGAAACTATAATTCTAGGGTATTTTATGTGGTCTACAAATTAACAGGCTTGCTGCAGCTGTAGTTTGAGTGGACATGGAATGAAACAGCCGGCTTTCTCACTGTAGCATACTGTAAGTTCTTTCTATAATGCACGTAATTAAAAAACACCTTCCCAACGTCTACAGTAGCCAAGGAACTACGAGGCAAGTCAAAAAGCCCATTAACAAGAACCTATCAGTCAGTGGGTCAGTGCTGCATGTCAGATGGCCAAACCAATTACTGTTAATCTATTCGCAGATCATATTCTGTAACAATCGCACTCAGTGTACAAAGGACACAATTAAGTGCTTCATTTCAGTCAAACAAACTTACGCGTGCACTGTACATGTATGTAGGCCTACATGACACAGTGCACTTTTTGTTAATAAACTGTCTAAAGTACAGCTTGGCATGGCCATGCACGTAGAATATGACACAGAATAGGAAAAAAAACATCAAAAAAAGTACAAGAAGATAAAAATGATGATGGATGAGTCTTGAATTTGAGTCTGTCAAATCACAAAGCTGTCGCAAGGTTTTCTTCATAGTCACCAGATGTCCTGCCAAGATTGTCTTGAAGATTTCCCTGGGAGTGATTTTAATAGTATAAGGGATTTCAGTAACACAGGAAGTGAGCTAATTTGGGGTCTGGAAAGCTCTCTGTTTTGCAGAATTTCCAGGAACTTTAAGAGACAACATGTTTGGTTTTGGGGGGCTGGACTGTTATGAAGAACATGGTTATGTTGCTTGGATAATTGTGCAAAAGAACAGAAACACTAGGCTAGAAATGATCAAATTCGAATTATCAGCAATCAAGACATCTGTGGAAACATACACAAATACCTTTTGTTCCTGTTGTCATAAATTTGAAGAATATTTCAGAAATTAAGCCAAAGTTAAAATGTTATTTTATCTGTAAGCAAAATATGGAGCACTTGATTTAAGTTGAAATTTAATTTTCAACAAGCTCCATTAATTCAGTCCATTTATTTAATTTTTTTTATTTTTGGGTTGCTATCTTATGGCTATAATACGAGTGGGACCCAATTGCACTAAAATATAACCATTTACACATGTATACAGTAGGCCTAGGCACCATGTGTATACATGCACTGTGTAAAATACATGTAAGAACCAATGGAGTGAATCACAGTGTATGGAATGCAGGCCAAACTAGTAAACTTCACCAGAATGATACACATGTACACGTCTGCAAATTCCCAAATTAAATTGCCAACGAATGCATTCATACGAATCCAATATACATCTACATTCCACAGGGACAATAAAGAAAAAAGAACTCATTTTATTAGTGTGTTTTTTTCCTTCTGCTGAGTGACCCTGGATGTTAACGTGAACATGCATGTCCCTGAGTAGTTTATTCAGCCGCCGCAATCAAAATTAAAACAGAAAATCTATGTGTATGGTAACAATCTGCATTTTGTTGTCATTCACTATTTCCTGCATATTTCTGAATTAAAAATTGCCCTTTTCAAACTTTTTTGTTACTCATGGAAGAAAAAGAAAAAGAAAATTTAAAGCTGTCACAAATCAAAACTTTCAATTGGTGGTTGAAGAATTGGGCTATCGGTACTTTAATTGTAAAAATAGTTGAAAAGTTTCATGTTCAAGTAAGCTGAATGATCATATTTTAACAAAAACTCCAAAATTCACATTCAAAAGTCTTGAATGTGAAGGACTGGAGTGGTACAGTAATTAAGTAGTACTGTACATGTACATGTAGCATCATGTGCCTATATACTGTGCATGTTTATAAGTTGAAGGACTGCCTTTAACAACAACAAAAAAGCAATTTCATGACGTAAATACATTTTTGTGTGGCGTTCCAGATTGACGAGGCAGTCGGTACACTGCACTGGAAATGTACCGGGTAATTCAATTTCTCTTTCAAATTCAGGCTGGAGGATTACCAAAGATACTGAGGCACAAAAGCAAAGAAATATCGGCCAATTGTGCAGGACTTAAAGGCCCTGAGAATCCTTTTTAAAACCGAACAAAGGGAAGAATTTAAGTCAATTTTCAAGACCCGCGCTCACGTACAGGTACTCGTTCATGTACACGTTCATGTAAAGATGTCATTCTGAGTTCACTCTGTCCTTGGTCTGCCAGGGTAATTAGCAAGTGTGTTTATCCTTCAAATAAAAGGCTCCGTGCATCTATGACAATATGTGGAGCCACCATTATGTACTCTCTCTCAATATTTAATGTACATTAATTCATTTTTTCCCAATTGTTTCGCTTTCGACCTTCCTGAAACCTGAAGACTGAAACTCCATTAGTTCAGTTCGGGCAGAGTCCATGTGTACTAATTCGTGACTGAAGATACAATATTGTACATAATATTTAAAATTAAGAGTGTAATTTTCGTTGTCTTTCATGATCACAATAATTCTTTCTGAAATTCTCAAATTACAAGCACATGAATCAATAAAGATGCAGCAAGGAAGATGACAATGAAATGTCCCTTATCTGACCTCTCACAATACACACAGGTAAAACGACGAGTACCGTTAGTTTAAATTGTAAGTGGAAATGGGTTGAAGTTCATAGCATCTGATTTACATGTACGGTTGCACAAAATAGAAGAGCAAAAGCAAATACGCCATATACTGGCAATATTTATGTACATGTACAGTATATGATGTACATGTACATGTACAGTATGTACAGGAATGTGTACGTGACTACATCAGTTTTCATCACATCTCCTGTAAGTGACCAATTTGAATACTGAACATGATGTAATGTACAGTACGTACATGTACATGTAGGTACCATCCATGTACTGTAGGTCTTTATTCCATCATATTATTACATACTGTACATGTATATAGCTCAATGTGAACAATGGCTGTCTGCATTACAGTATACACTGACATGAACATGTATTTGATGTTGAGTTTATAATGTATACATGTATTGTTTGCATAACGAAATTAAGTAAACAAAATCGGCAGATGTTTTACTACGCCCACAACTGTCTATATTTTCATACGTCTGCTAGTACGCACCCAGGCTGATATAAATAAAGTAAAAATAAATCCCTTGGAATTATTCAATATGTGTTTGTACTTATAAATATTTTGTATTGTGCAGGCATTTTACTGGTCTCGTGCGTGTATAGGGATTAATGTGGCATTCATTACAGCACAGTAATCCTGGATAATTTGAAGGATGATGGGCCAAATTCTGGGTTAATGCCATCCAACTGTTCAGCGTAAAATACAATTGCCCAGCCTGGGTAAATTTCACGAAGCCCTACCAACGATCGTAACTAGAGTTAAAATCTTAATTGCTATGCAAACTGTGATGTCACAATGCAAATCACCATTTGACCATTATTGGTGATATTGACAACTCATAGATCAATCTTAAAGTTTTGCGAAATCCAGCCCTGGTATTTTAATAAAGGTTAAAACCTTTAATCTTAAGACGAGTTGTGAAGATCACCATAGTGATTTGCAGTGTGACATCACACTTTACTAAGCAATTACATGTAAGATCGCTTCACATTTAAGATCAATCTTAGTGCTTTGTGAAATAGACCCCGAGTGGGCGTGTATATAGTATTGTGCGATAAACTGTACGAATGTGCATTTAACCGATATAGGCCTATTCCTCGCTTACTTAACGTCTACACACAGCATCACATCTTTTGTCACGCGACCATGGAGAGTTGAACACTTTACCCATAATTCCTTGGGGGCCCAGGCAAGGGAGGGGGGAGGGGGAGGGGAAATGTACCCGTCTGGCCGTCGTTTTGACACCCTTTTGGAAGTCCTGTTTCATCAGCCTTGTTTCAAAGGAACCTTACAAATTATACAAGTGTATACATTGTATACTATACAGCGTATTTGTGGTACCCTAAGCTTGTTACACTGTAGATATCCAGTTTTGGGCTTATCAAAATATTGTGAAGAAAATATCGCGATATCCGATATAATCGAGGTGACGTTCTAAAGGGTACCCTGTGTTTCAGCGCAAGCAAATTCTATTTTCAAATCCTTGGGCCTCACACATCTGAGTACGTGTGCAGTTTGCTGCCATGGAACAGGAATAAGCATGATGGCATACACTGTACACATACATTGTTACATCATAGGATAGCAAACCTCTGAGAATCGTGGGCTATCCAATGTGCATATATTTGCATCAGCTTTGTGAAGTGGTGCGGGGCAAACCGAAGCTCAAATTCAAAGCGAATACTAAACACTTTTTATACAGGGAGGCCAGACTACTCTATGCGCCCACTGTCTGGTTGTGCTCAACCCAACATCGCTGCCCACAAGTATGCACATAATGTATATGCCGAATAAGAGCGATGACGCACGAATTAAACTACATGTATGCTCATCATGTATTCTGAACATGAATAAGGGATAGCACTAGTACATGCTCTTGTACATGAATGCAGCGCATGGAAAAATTATGCTGAATCACCACAGAGTTAATTTAGGCACTAAGGAGAAATAACACGTTCTTTTGACGCTGCATGAAATTATCATCAAGGAATAAAACCTAATTAATGGCCACTGTGGCCTTCATTTTGGCCTTGGTGCTGAGAATGTGCAGTAATAATGTGAACATTGAAATTGTAAATAGGTGAAAAAAAGAAATTACAGATGTGCCGTTACTTATCAAAGAGGTCTCGCATTTCTGTGTTAGCCGCTGTTTTATACAGGAAAATCTAGTAAAATTCAGAGCTAAAAAGACAACTTGACAATTAGGCAGAAGCTAATGAGTTTAATCTAGAGGGGAATTTAAATATTTTCAGAACTTGGCTAAAAATTGCACAGTGCATTATCTCAGAAAGTTAATGTGCAATTAGGAGTGCATTGATAACACAAGAAGGAAGAATAAAATAACTCCACAATTCACCTCTGATCTTTGCGTTTTCCGAAGTGACGCTGCTTCCTTCAGAGCCCTGTCCGTACGTCCGACTTCCGTCCGAGGTTATATCACTGACGGAGTCACTTTCTCCGGTGACCACAAGCAAGGGAGTGGAGTTGGCTTGACCGGGACTGGGCTCGGGCGTGGACAGGCTGTCCTCCACTGCCGGCAGGGATGCGTTTGACTCGGAGTCTGCTTTCGAGGGGTCCTCCTGGGGAAGCTGGGGAGGGCTGGACGGAGGAAGAGGAGGCGGCAGCGACTGCGTCTGGGGGCTTTCGGTTTCGCTGACTTGTGGGGTGGACTCGGGGGTGACTGGTTCACCTGCTTCGACACTGTTGATGGGAGTGTTCTCCTCGTTTGTTACAGTTTCATTTTCTGCTTTTTGTGAAGGGTTTTTAAGGAGAAAAAAGGTGCAGAGTTTGTGCAGGAGAGCCAAGAGACCATGGGAAATGATAAGAAGGATTTGAAATTCAGTATCAGAAATGAAAAACAGCAAATGAAATGATGTTGGGATGAACATAGGGTGAAGGTCAAACAGAGGAAGATGGAGACATTTGGATGAGATCATAAAGATGAAACAAGACGCAGAGATGAGGAGACAATGATAAACAACGAGCAGGAGGGAAAAATTGACAGGGACACAAAATGACATTTGAAGTAGGTGATATCGGTGCACATAAGTTTAGTCCAGAGAGATCGAGCGGAAAACAGGAGGAAAGTAATCAAATGTGGAAGCGGGAAAGAGTGGAGGGGGTGGAGAAAACAAGAAAAAAAGAAAAGACAATTTGTTAAAAACTCCCACAACCAAAGCAAATTCATCTGATAATCTACGCATAATTAATAGTTTGTTAAAGTTCTAAGAAGAGAGAAAAGTGCATTGCAGATTGTGCAAATGAGCAAATAGAAATTATAATATTGCAGATTAGGTTTGCTCTTCAATATGCTTGCAATTTATGTCTCGTCTGTGATTATTAAAGCTAAGCATGTAGACATACACTCATGTATGTAGGATCAAAACTACATGTATATGTAACTCCGCTTTTGCACATAAATATTTTATATTCATGATCAACAACCGCGCCACAGCACAACCTAGAAGCTTACAGTATGTCTCTTGTGGCATACACGGTACTTAAGGAAGCAGAAATGTCAACCATCTTTTACATGTACATTAGTTTACCCGAAATATCTTGTCTATTTATGGCTGTATGTTATTAACTACAGTACGCCACAGGCAGAGTAGTCAAGATTGCTACAATGTTTGAGGTAAGCAACTTGCAGTGCCTACTTTTCATTTTACATTCTTCTGCCCAATGAACCGTAAGTGCCAGATTACTGAATAACAGCCATTACATTTATGTGCATTTACATGCATGTACTGTACGATAATGTACATTAAGAAATTAATGGATACTAGTCTATCATAAATCATGTGCAGGTCTGAAAAGACGTCAATTTCTACTTAGCCAGAGGCGTGCCACAACATCTTAATGGACACACTGTTTCTCCAGGAATTTTCCTTTAACGTGTTAAAAGTGAATTATGTAAATGAAACATCTGGATAGTCTGGCTTTACTGCATGCCAAACTTGAATGCTGCATTTTTCACAATTTTCATTAAAAATGTGTGTCACAATGTATCCAACGAATTTGATCGGGAGTACAGAAAATTGTTACTGATCTTGTCAACATCATGCAGTCATGTGTACAGTGCATGTATAATTATCATAAATGTACACCGTTTCTTTACTTGCATATAATCTTGTTTTTTTTTGTCATTTAGCCTTTGAGAAAGATCCTATTACTGTAGGATCAGAATACCAGGCCCTCGTACATACTCTATTAAAGCATACACATAAAAAATGTTATTTATTCACATTGAGAAATGTTCAAATCAAGAATTTTACAACTACCGGGTACTGTAAATTGCAAATAAACAGCAAACATTTACACAAGTTACCGCCACAATCCCATGTTATTGTTTTAAAAAGAAATCCAACAAAAATGTACATTAAAATTTTGGGCCACTATTTTTGCGATCAGCCTTCTATAGGTTTACAAGACATACTGTGCACTACAGTGTATAGGCCTACTTCTTTAAATGTACAGGGCCTACATTGTACACAAGTACTGTAGATGTAATACACATACAAACTGTCATACTGTGTATACAGTAATTTGTATGTCCAGTGTTTGCACTGTATGTAATCTCTGCAAATATTCAAGCCCTTATTGAAATATTTGGGATTATCATATTAAGCTCATACATACAACGCAATGTACATTACTTTGAATTTTAAATGTTCACATTAATTTTGATGCAATTCTGACCTCATCTCATTCTAAGACGGTCGCCATTCAATCGACCCAAAGTAAATATCAGTGCCGTCTCTAATAGTGATAAAAACCTCTTAATCCCAGACAAAAATATGCTAATGCGGCCATCAATCAGGGGGCAATTCTAGTGAGCATGTACACTGTAGATGATGATCAATCATACTAAAAGCCATGTGCGTGATACAGTGTGTACATTTCATCACGCAAATGACGATATCTTAGCATACAATTTATCCAAGTTGTAAACACGTCAGGTGTCATTTGTAAACACCGCAAATTATGGGATGGCTCTGTGGCTACATTAATGTTGCGCCATCCGTTGCTGTGAGGCGTGGCACAGGCAAGATGTGTTTGTTAGATAATCAGCAGAAATGTGCAGACATTCATGTACAATGTGCACATTAGTGTACGACTGAATCAGTGAATATTTCACTGTAGAGTACGCTCTTATCTGTGGTATATGCCAACATGCACAAGCACCAATACCAGTACATGTACAGTATGTCATACCATGGAGGTACATGTATTTATAAAAAGTAAGATGTTTGTGCATGACTACATGTACATGACAAGTACTGGTACACATTACACAACTGTATAATAAACTTCTTCTGAATACACGTACACACCTACTGTACATGTTGTACATGTACATGTTTTGTGCCCGTTAGTACAGTGTATGCACTGGTACCTGTATGCCAATTATTGGATCCCACATAATTGTATCATATACATGTACATGTAGGCCTATAAACATGAAAACAACAAGTACACATACAGTATGTAATTGTGCATACATGTACATGTACATGTACATGTACCAGTACATGTACAGTGTATGTTCAAACTGTAACATATGTACATGTATGTAAGAAGACATAACATTCGATTACCAGTACTGGTACATTATATACAGGGCCCAATTTCATGGAATTCGTTACTGTTAGCAAAAATTCTTCGCTTACGGGGTAGAAGACTTTTTTTGGTTACGGTTAGCGTATTTCATGGGAGGGTTTTTATATTTGATAACTGTAGTGTAAGCAAGGACTTTGTGCAGAATGCACAGTGAAAGTCTTAACTGAAAGTCTTGCTTACAGATTCCATGAAATAGATTACACGCGTAGCTACTAGCTATACGTAATCACAAAAATAGGCCATAATGGATTCCATGAAATTGGGCCCTGGTTGTGGTAATCTACAGTGTGTACAGTACATGTACATTGTTCATGTATGGACAGATACAAATGCAACTCGGAATTTGGCATACATGTATTGCTGATGGAATCAATTTGGCAGTACGGGAATACTTTCGTTCCAATATCCAACCATTTGTCACTTTATTATCTTCTGCGAAAATTGTTTATATCCACTGATCAAAGGCTTTGTACATCACTTTCAAGTTTCAAAACCAGTATGTTTTTCTTTTTCTTTTTTGTTTTGTAAATTGATTTGATATCGCACAGTATTTTGTTTTAAATTGCAATTTACAGGTAGTATTATTTCCCTACCTAAGATACAAACATTTATTTCATTCTAATTTGAAGAATTAAAATGTCAAAAATGAAATATTTGGCAAAAAAAGGAAAATACTGCAACTTACATGTACGAGCACAAATCCTGTGCCGAAAAGGCAGAATGACCCAGGAGCCAAACCATCATGTAGGCCTACATGTATCTAAAGACCTCCATTCAATGCACAGTTCACATCATGAACATGATGCAACGATGCAATTATTTCCATCACTGTTCTATCACTGTACGGTAATTATCGCAGTTGTCAGCCCATTCCAAAGATAATTACAATGTATGCTTTACAAGTATCGGATACATGTACTACATGTATGTATGTATTCATTTAAGACATGAATGCATCTTTTAATTAATCATTATTCATTACACAAAATTCCGATACATGTACAAGATCAGCTCTAACCTTTGTGTGTGCATAATTTTCATACATACGTTTGTGATCTACAGCCTACACACAAAGTGTGCAATGCGCTGATCATGAACTCACGTGTACATCTGTAGCTTGGTAAACTCCTTCCCTCATTGCCATGACAACCACAGATAATCAGCAACCTGGGCAACAGAGACAACTCTCATCATGCAATGGAATCCGTGTTGCCACATACACACACGTACATGTACATGTACAACCCAATGTAAATAAAAACATTTTAAAAATACGAATGCACATACTGTACGTGTACATATATGTACAGTGTACAGGGTGGTCTGTACTGTAACTGTACATAAAAAAACGTTTGTGTGCCTGTTTTAGTGTGTTTGTTTCTGTATCTATGGCTTGGGATGTTCGATTAAACTTTCTCCTATTGCCTGATTGTCTCTCAGACGAGAACTGTCTTCACTTCGCCGTAATCAACAACAACTTAGAGTGGGTGAAGATCCTGCATGGGACATGGATAGAGTCACTGATTGCGTGCCTGAAACAAACAGGCCCTTGGTTAATTGTTGGTATCATGAAAGAGTCGGGAGTCGGCGCACATTTTCTCCAGCAAGTCTTACATTGTATCTTAGACTATGTCTCGCCTCTTGGATTCCTTGAAGTAAAAGGCTTCTGATTAAAAGGAATGTCAATTCCTACCTTAACCTTCAGCTCCTATTCGCTGAGTTTGTTTCCTAGTCACTGAAAAGTGAACAAACAAAAAACTGACTGGAATGGGATTCGAACCGGCGACCTCCTGAATAACGTACAGGCGCTCTACCAACTGAGCCATCCAGCCCTACGTTGGTGGTGACCCCAAATGCAATAGACAATTATCTTTGTTCGCTTGGCAGTCAGAAGCCATGAAACCACGCACAGTTTTGAGTTTGTTTCTATTCTTTTTCTCTTTTTTGCTAATAGCCTACATTTAGCCTTATTTTTTTTTTGGGGGGGGGGGGGGGGCCATTATGCATTTTAATTACAACTCTTTACTAAGAACAACCATGGTTTGCATTTTTCAATGTACCGGTATATACTTTAATGCATTTCATCAAGAGGGTAATGACATGTTGTACACGTTGTGTCGTGTGGCTGGCTTGGTCATTTGAATAAAAAATTGCATATTTGGAACTTTTTCATTTTATTAATCTGATCTGATACCTGATCTCTGACTCCATGTATACCAAAATACATGTAATGTGATCTCACTGCCCCTTTAAGCACAGTCTATTTATAAACTGTACAGATCTGCGTGGATTAATGAATATTTATATCCTATTATAATAATACAATAAAGGCCCAACTAGGTATAAGGCCTTGACACACCAGGCATTAACTCTAGTATACACTCTCTGTTTATATCTTTCGCCTGGCAGATAAAGAAGTAGGCCTACCACTAGTACCAGTATAACACACAGATCGAGGTCCAAATGCTGGGATTGACAGGGCAAAAATATAAATCATGTTTCCTTTGTCGGCTGAACAACACAAACAGGCTTATGCCAACAGCCAAGGGTTTGCTGTAGATCTGAATAGCCTAGGTTAATCCCCCCAATATGAAGTGGGCTGAAGTTGTTCTTACCCAAGCATGACATATTTTCTTCCCCAATCCATTCTTTCAATACACAAAGCCTGCATACCAGCAGGTACTAGTACACCTGTATGTGTTTCTGGAGTGAGTCGAGTTGATCTGCAAAGAATTGGTTTGCAGACTCTGTATACAGTTCATTACCTGGACATACACTGTACACTGTATAAACGTACATGTATGAGACATTATCGCCTTTATCGGTATAGTCTTTTATGAGTATGGGTGGCTCTGAAAAGAGCCAGTTAACTCAATGTTCTGACTAGTAATGCTCTGGCTGTCTTCAAGACCAGTGCATTCTTCTGAAGACAGCCAAAGCGTACTCGGGCCATCCAGCACGTCCAGTTAACTGTCTCTTTTCAGAGCCACCCAAACTTATAAAGGGTGTATTTTTCGTTTAGCTTCCCCGGATCGACACCAGTCAACCTCGTCCCCATTCTCTCGCTTGTTCTGTGCAGTATAGCACGCCCATTCCCAGTAAGGGCTGACCCGTGTTAGCTAAACTAATGCACCCAAAGAGTGTCTCATTGTATTACCGCAAAACCCAGTACTTTATGTACTTCCGTGCGCCATGCAAAGCCTTTTAAATGTGAAATACATGTACCATACATGTACATGTATGTACCGTATGTACATTTACGTGTACATTGTACTAGATTGATTGATTATTGTCGAGGTACATGTACATGTATGCCTGGAACATTTAACTGACAATTGTTGCTTGATATATCCAGTTGGACGAGTGAATCTGGAAGATGGCAAAGGTTCACAACTTTGCAGATGGGAATTGTGTACTGTCCTGTCGTCTGTGCTCTCTTCTGTCCGCTCTATCAGCATCTACAGTGTACATTGCATGTACACATGTACAGTACAGGTTGTACTTAGCTTGACAACAACAGAAGAACTGTCCCTAAAAGAACCCCATTTTCTGGACCAACTACATGTAACTGTTTCAGACACCATGTTTCTAGAGTGACAGTTCACTGCTGAAGTAATAATTGGCTCATATTAAACACTGTACACTGTATACCCAATTTTTATAATTTCTGTCTGAGACCTTGTCTCCCCCGGTCCCCCCATCTAGGTTTTTTTTTTTGTGATGTGGAATTTTATTTTGACAGCAAGAATTGCTCAACACACCAAGCATACAGTAAATATTATGAAATATTAAATGCATTATTACAGTATTATGCACATGTACATGTATGCTTGTAATACATGTAAACTGTCCCACTTCTTTTGGATGACTGCACGTACTGCAACCAACATGTGCAAAGTCTGCTGTCAAATTATATATGGTACACACTGACCGAATGATGCATGACCATGCAAAGACTGGACACAAGAGGACGATTCAAACGGAATTTGACATTCAAAATTTGTTCCAGTGAATTGACCACATGTGTGAGAGGCTGAGAGGACTTCCTCTAGATGTAAGCTGTACATCACGGATATTTGAACACTGTATCCAACCAGAAACATAGAGCAGGACCCTTTTCCAAACCTCGGCTCCGGCTCAGGCTCCGGCTCCATTTCGTGAAACCGTTCTAAAATAACAGGCATCAAAATAGAATCTTTTGGCTATGGCTTGGAAGTAGATTCTCCATTTTGAACAAGAAAAAAGATATTCAGCTTCAATGAAAAGCCATTTTCAGCAATATGGATGACAGTGCCGGAGCCTGAGCCGGAGCCGAGGTTTGGAAAAGGGCCCAAGTTTGATCTCCTTGAGGAGTGAACAGATGCGGCTTTATAGGCCCTAAGGTGACTTTATAGGTCTATTGGACACCCGTTCACACTGGATTCTTCATTGATCTTGCATTGCAGGGTCACACTCATCAGGGCCCATGTACATATATCATGTACTGTATAAAACTCACAAAAATATGTCCTATATTCGTGAAATAACCACAAGGGAAACTGACTGAGTTATTTTAAGTCATTGAAAAGTGAACAAAGAAAAATTGACTGGAGCGGGATTCGAACCAGCGACCTCCTGAACACCTGTACGGTGTTCAGGAGGTCGCTGGTTCGAATCCCGCTCCAGTCAATTTTTCTTTGTTCACTTTTCAAAAATATGTCCTAGTTGCCAATAATCTTATCAGGCACAACATATGTACACCATAATTTTGAGAGTGGGTCAGTTTGAGTTAAATCTTACAGTTCTTACGTGTACATGTTGCACAGTGTAATGTGCACTATTTGCCCTCTGCACCTTTGTACATGGCCTACATGTTCATATAACTTCATGTACTACGCATGTGCAACCCACATACATGTACAACTCCGTCCTTTGACGATAACTTCATTAGTCACCACATGTAAACCATACAACACTTTCAATGTGCAGACTGGCTAGTTGCTATGATGTCATGCTGAGTGCCGGCTTTGTGGGTTCTAGTCTACGAGATAATGGGCCTACTGCCGAGAATCCGGCCAGGATCTGCGAAGGAATTATGCGCGCCACATGTTTAGCTGCAGTTGGCATTTACTGAAATGTGTAGTCTTTCCTCGGGTTCATGAATTTACATAATTATGTGCAATTGTTACAGGCAAATGTACTGTACATGATGTGTAAGTATACAGTTACTTTCCAATTGTCAGATAGTACAACAATATATTGGTTCATATGCACTTTGTTGGTGGTACTGTACTTTTTTTCCCAGACAAAAACAATTGCCACGACTTTGGATTGCAATATGGATGCAAAGGATATAAAATATGAACTGTATACTATGTGCAGTGTGCAATCATGTATACATACCTGTGTACATACATTGTACATTGTACACTTCAACACTTTTTACAACCAGTTTCACATACATGTAGCGTACAATTAATTTGTCAAAGAGTGAGCAGGAATCCATCCATGCAAATTATGTAATTTGCATGTAAATGCATAAATTAGCATAAATTAAAAACTCTCACCACGCAAAATCAATCAGTGTCCATTACTAATGGAGTATGGATCATCTGGAAACTTGTTAACGTCCACTGCTCTCGGCCTCGTGTCATTAGAATGTACATGTACAGTACATGTGGATGCACGCGAACCCATTACCGGTAATTTTTAAAAGGGCAACGATTTTCCACTGGATTGCATGCTACCACACATAATACCAGTACACGCATAGTGTGCAAGTCCGTAACTGTGTTGTGTAATTCTCAGTAAAGGGTTTTAAAAATAGATTGCTACTGCCATCATCTCACTAAACAACATCCCCCCCCCCAGTGCCATCAATGTACTTTGGAAGAAATTAATGTGGTGAGATAACTGTATGCGTGTATCAATTTCGCGCTACTGATTCACACACAGTACAGCTACATGTATTTTACAATTAGTATTACTACATGTAGCTTGCTGTACATGTTAGTAGGCATGGAAATACAAAGATTTTGTCATTTAGTCATCACATGTACAGTAATACTGAATTAGGCCTAGGTACAAGGCACACTGAACACAGGTATTTTTATATGGATCAAGTACATGTATGTGAAGTGCAGTACAGTACGTGTATATTATGTGTGCGGTGAAAATGAAATACTATAAAAACAGGTCACTGCTGTGTACCGTGCATTTATAACAGCACCTGCATACATGTACCTTGTGTATTGTCACATTTAATTTGTAATTATTTTCTGGCAGGATAATTCTATTTCTATCATTCCTCTTTGGGGATTAATATTCTCAAGTGATATTGATTGTGTTTCTCTCTAGCTCTTTCTGATATTAAAAAAAGTACCGGTGTGAATGTGCATACATGTACATTTCAAAATCAAATTCAAATTGTCCTTCATATCCAGCTGGCCTTTGATAACGCCAATCACATCTGACATAAAATAGTAAGGCAGACCTGCCAACCTTAAGAATCTGAAATGTGTATTCAAAGATGTCAAAATGTGTATTTTTCATCAAAATTTTGTATTTTTTAGAACAAATGCTTGGAGTTACATTGTAGGACAGCCTGACGCGTTTCGATCCTAGCAGGATCTTTCTCAAAGGCTATGACGAATGGTTCATCAGGCCCTCTTGTACAAGTAACTCCAAGCATTTGATATATTTCAGGTCATTTTGGCTGAAGAGCAGTTTGCAGTAGTTTATTACTTGTACATGATCATTTTTAGAACAAACGAGCTTGTTTGAGTTTATTCCTTACTAAGGAATGGTCCATGGATGTGTGGTTTTCATAATTTACATACAACCAATAAAAGGTCTTCTTCAAAATTGACCTGATGCACAAGTCAGCATCAAGATGTATGCATTTCAGTTCACCTGCTTACTAGAACTTTAAGTTAGAGTTAATGTAGGAGGGCCTGAAATTTCGATCAGTAGAATCTTTCTCAAACTACATGTAGGTAAAAAAAGCCTTTGAATAAGATCCTGCTCTTACACTGTAACAATTTCAGCCATTTGGGTTATTATTTTGGTTGATGAGCAGTCAATCTGCAGCAAATACAGTACATGTGTGTTACATTTACTTATTTATAAATGTAATTTTTTGTACAGTTCATTGGATAATTACATATTGTCACACATTCTTTCTCAGGTCTTACATTGTACATGCTCTTGATACTAATTACTAAAAGTAATAAGCCGTCGGTGGCAAAAACAACTTCAAACAATATGTTATGTTACATAATATTAAGTGAAGGTTCCAATCGCAAGTACCAGCCAAATGAATAGAAATTTGACCATCAAAACAACAACAACCATGTACATTTACAAGAGCTCTACATTTCATAGGCCTAGCCTATTTAGTAACAAAGTGTAATATTTCTGTACCAGTACACATGTATGTATGCCAACTGATTAAAAAGTCTGCATACAGTACAGTTGTACATACCGGTACATAAATATGTATACTGTACACTACACATACACGTATGTACATGTACAGTATGTACAATTTTAATTTGCTTAGTACTGCATGACCTACATGTACATGTACATGTACAACTGACAACTGTACATCTTCTGTGTGCATACAATTTATGAGAACATCTAGGGTGACTTTATTATGTTAGCGTTTAAAAATAGATTCAATTACATACAGTCACATGATATCTAAAGCTGTACCAAACAAACACACTTGTATGTACACGGTACATGCACAGCAGATGTAATTTCTCTCTGCTGATTCAATTTTTCACACACTGAACACGTCAATCTCCACCCAAACAAAAAATCAATGCGGAGTTTATGCACGCTGCAGGTGCAAGGCCAAGATTTTCACACCTCAAATGGGCTGGGCCATTTGTTTATATTTACCTTTCTGTAGAGATAATCGCAAGGTGTCCTTTATTTTGAGAACATCTGTTGAGGATGGTCAAGATCAGGACAAGGGGAGAGAGGATCAATTATGAGGGATGGCCTCTGAAATCTCTTTAAAACTGCAGGCAAGTTATAACATGCATTGAAGCAATATTAGCGCTCTGCACTTGCTCTAAAAATAGCAGGCTCAGACAAACATTGCAATCATGAAAATGTGTGGTGGGTACAGTATGCTTGTGTGCGCGTGCCTGTGTACATGTACACTACGTGTACAGTCAATGTTTGTCTGACATCCGGAGATTTTGCACATGCGCGCGCTGGCCAAATCACTCGTGTGTCGTCATTAGTTGCCTGATGAAGGCTAGCAGTTCTAGCAGCCGAAATGTCGCAACCATGCAGCAACACGACATGACGAGACTTTGATCACCTTTTTCCTTATTCAAAGCAATTGTAAATTTCCCTTAAACCACTGGATGTAACAAGAATTTTTTTCATTCAATTGGCTCAAGTTTTAGTTTTGCAAAGATTGCCTGTTTTCCCAATAACTTAGGGTCGATCACATGCACACATACAGTACATGTACAATGAACATTCAACTGCGTGTGGAAATATTCTCCATCTGCGCTACCTCCGTGATCCGAAATACGTGCGTGCAACATCAATCACAAGATGGGCGCTCAAGTGTGAAGCCTTGGCCAATTGATGTCAACGTGTCGCCGCAGATAACGCACCCCGTACCTGTTGTGTGCACGAGTCCCCGTTGCGTGTGTCCGTGCGTGTCGCATCGCCGCAGACCAAGGTCGGCGCATGGATCTGTAAATGAGCACCGGCGCCGGATTGTTGCGAGAAACAACAGAATGAGTGGGCGATGAAGCAGACATTGTTGTGAGAGGGGGAAAGGGGGAAAGAGATGCGCAGGGTATATTGTCCATATCTGTGTACATGTGTACACATGTCTCCCATCAGAGCACACTTCCACAACTAAGCATGAAGACAACATTACATTTTACTATGGCACATACGTTAGCCAATCATCAAATAACCACAAGGAAAACTGACTAGTGGTGTACGTGGCTTCTGACTGCCAAACGAACAAAGAAAATTGACTTATTAGGAAATTGACTTATTAGGACACCACAAACATCTAGAATGGATAGCTCAGTTGGTAAGAGCGCCTGTACGGTAACCTGGAGGTCCCTGGTTCGAATCCAGCTCCAGTCAACTTTGCTTTCTTCATTTTTTAATGACATGTTTAGCCAACGGAGCTTGGGAACCAGACTCTAAATTATTTGATTATTAACGAAGTCCTACATTTGTAAGCAGCATCTGAAAATGAAAATGAAATAAAAATTTCAGAGCTCACGGTTATGACAGCATGGAAAAATAAAATCTGACGTCAGATTAAAATCTGAAAAGTTGCATCTCTGATGTTTTGAAACATTCATTCAGTGTGTGGCTAGACTTATAAATTGCCTTGTGGCACAACCACAAACATTCTGTAATGGACATACAATGTACATCAGTTATGCTACTACTCAGGATCACTGTGCCCCTATTGCCCAGAGTGAATGGATGTCTGGCATACATATAATGCCTAAATATGGAAATCATCCAAGTGAGGGCCATGAACAACAATTAACAGGCTTTGTGGCTAATATGCTCACTGTCACTATGATCAAGTACTGTACCATTGTAAAGTACCTGTGAAAAAGCTAATGAAAAATCAATGGGAATGGCGCCTGATTCCTCATCCAAAAAAACTAATTAAATTGAGGTAAATGGATTCTGGCGTTAATTCTGGCTCAAGCCATTGAAGTTGAACAGAAGACTTGTGATTCTTATTAAGTGTAGACTTCAGCGTTAACAAATTATGGATTATCATGTTAATGTATCATTGTATCATTTTTTGTATCGTTTTGTATCAAAATTGTATCATTTTGGTTTCAGCATTGTGCCTTGGGCGTTGATTTGGGCACATTATAAATTCCCATAAATAATTATTAAATTATGATTTGTTTTTGTTTTACATTTTTTGTATCATTTTGTAAACAAATTGTATCATTTTGGTTTTGTATTGTGCCCTAAAGCATTGATTTTTGAACATTATTTATAAATTCCCATTACGATTTGTTTTTGTTTTTTGGGAGGGCTAAACCATCTCATCAATATCATAATAGAATTGAACGTTTTCATTTAATTTGTTTGAAGTGGAGTAGATGCAAGATCTTTCAATTTTCTCTTCATTATCAAAATAATATAAGAAGACTTAAATTGCGAGAAAATGTCAAATTAAGTCCACAACAGCATCTCTTGAACCAATAAAAGATAAATTTGACAAGCAACCTTGGGTTGTCTGCTTCAGCTGCCAAATTAAAATTACATTTTGGAACTTCTTCTTCAAATTATGCTTGCAACAACAACAATGTCAAGAGGTCAACGATGACCCTCGTTTCTGTTATGACACAAGGACAGGATTAAACTGTCAATGAGCCGCTTCCAAGGGAGGGGGGGATATGATTCTGACAGCTTGGCAAGATGAATTCCCTCACGGTTTCCTAATGACTCGTTTCCCATGTTTTGTCTGGGCAGGAACCCAAGCCCATTGCCTGTGAATAATACAGAGCACTAAATTATCTTCACTCATGAATAACGTGTACACTATTTGGTAGAGAAAGTGACTTTAGGGAAGATCCCTTAATTTAGAAAATTCACTTTTCAGCAGTATCCACAAAAAACTAAGAGAAAATGGCTTTTTTCTAAAACAGGTTTACATAATATTGGATAGATGCAGAATTGATACTGTACAGAGATACGTGTACGTAAGAAAAATACTGTCACTTGACTCCACTGATTACAGTAAGCTCCACCGCCCTCCAAAAAAAAAAAAAAGAGACATAAAATGAAATAAAATGTTAAAAATAAATGAAAATCATTTAAAGTATTGTAAGTCCGTACATGTGAATAAGAAAACAAAAAGCAAGCTTCCAAAATCAGGTTATAAAAAGTAAAGAATAAAATCAGATGATATACTGTGTTCATAAATTTACCACGTTCAGACGTTTACAATGTATGTATCATCATAGGGCTCAAGTTATCAACCTCCCCGCAGTGAGCCCTGTCAATTAGCAATTCTAGCCAGACTAACAACAACAACACCCAGAGCTGCAACATCAGCTATCCTACTGTAACTCATAAAAGAAAGACACACGTGCATATATGTAGATGATGAACATCTACATGTAAAGGCAAGCATACATTTCTATCATTAGTTACACCATGTAACTCTCAAATTTCAGATACGAAAAAAAGGTGATCAAAGTAATGCGATGTTGTGTTACTGCATTGTAGCTCTATTTCTACCTCCATGATAGTAGCGACATTTCAACTTTTCAGATTCCACTTAAATAAAATTCAGAGTTTATGAAATTATGCAGAAAACTAAACCAGGAACTATGTATTATAATTTATAATCAGTCCCAGGGTACGTGTATCTCGCCACATGACAATGATTCAGGGTTTATTTTTCAATTATTAACCATCTGTCCACAGTTCTTTCTCTGTTACGTGCGAATGTACAGGTATACTTTTTTCCCCCAAAACTCTGTATTTTTTAGAATCCATGGCAAATTTAACCCTAAAGTTAAATCACATGATACTGAATAAAAAAAAGACAAGAAAACAAAGATAACAAAAAATGACTTCAATTTCCTTGTGTTTTGTGCTGTTAACAAACAAACTTCAGAAATCATGCTTTGTTTAATTTTTAGAATCATTGGTAATTTTACCCAAAGTTAAATCTCATGCTTTGTACTGAATATTAAAAAAATACAAGAAAAGAAATCATGAATATTAAATTCCAGAATTATAAAAAAATAAAAATTTCCTCATACAGTATATATACATGCAGAAAATAAATGTCTTAAATTTCTTTCGTGTTTGGTGTGCAACAAGCAAACTTCAGAAATCATGCTTTGATCATTTTGTTTGTCTTTGATAACTGTTTGCGATCTGACCAGCACAAATAAACTCCAATTGATGTGTATTCTATTCTACCTGTATGTTTCAAATGGATCCATTTCAATTTTGGAAATAATTATCAGGCATGGATTAGTTCAAGCCACTAAAGAGCGAAAGTACAATTACTGTATAATTAAAGATTCAAGGCAACCAACGATCCTGATGCTTAACGTGTGCACTCGGAGAGGAGCTACTGTACATGTATGTTAGTGCATGAGAGATAAAATAATGAAGGTGTCAATAATTGGTAATTAACGTATGTGTGCAATAGTGACATTTGTGCACACAATCTGACTACCTACACCCTGTATAAATGTAAAGTGTGCATGTACTGTACATGTACCTTGTACGCTATGTTCATGTACACAGTACGGCAATAAATGTCAACTTTTACATCTAAGTTTGATCTTTTAAGCATACTGTACATGTACATGTACATGTATGTTCTTGTCCTTGTGCTATTTTAGTGTCTGAAAAAGATCCTACTACTGTACATCATACATGCATACATGTACCTGTACAGGAATGAAACATGGGGCCCTGCTTTCTCCCATAGGCTCATATGGATTTTTTTACATTGTATGTTACATTCTATTTCTGTTACTTTCATGTTCTATACAGTATAAATGTGTGTGTTACTTACTATACTGGTAGGCATGTACATGTACATGAATGCACATTATATTGATTATTTTCATTTAGGGTACAATTGTATTTGTCGAGGATGACATGCACCGTCAACTAGGGGCCCTGCATGCGTAAAAGCCTCACCCCTCTTACTGTACATGTACCCGGTATATGTATGTATATTTATACATAACATGTACATGATTATTAAGACTCCAGAAGTCCTGACCATTATCCAGGTACACTACCGTATTATACAAGAAGATGAATGTGGGAAGGAATAATGTAACCTTTCACATGATGTACACTGTACATGCACAGCCTTAATTTGTGAATCTTCATTCCAACAGCTGGAAGTGGTACGATGCACAGACAGTGTTATTGATTTGATAAGGTGAACACTTACACCTGGCAAATGGCGCCAGCATTTACCTTACGTTACAATGAACATGTCCATCATTTACAATCATGTATAATATACGTACATGTAGGCCTACAATACATACTTGTATTCTTGTACATGTATAGGCCTTCCTTTATGGTGCCTTATTCATTTCAATTCAGTTACAGTTGTGTCAGTATGGATTTAAGGCAAGTGCAAATGAACATGTATAACATACAAACATGTAGGCATCTGTACATGTACCGTTTTCGTTTTTAGGTATTGTATGTAATGTGGGAACATTCTTTAAAATACACATTCTGAGCTTCATATGTACAGTATTACACTATGTAGTACATACATGTACAGTATGTATACGTGTTGGATATGTGGACATGTGAACATGTAGGCCTACAGGCTGAGTACACATGTACAGTATGTGGGTATACATGTACGTAAGTGCACATGTATATATTTCATGTTCATAGTCATACGGTCCTAGTAGCAATGTGTTTTATTTCTCCATGTTCCTAAGGTGTAGGAAGGGACCTGCAATGTTTCAAGATAAACTTGGTACATTAAGCAGAAATGACAAAGGCAGGGTTCCTCACAGGACAGTGCAGGTAGTGTTGAATACCGGTTAGATGTACATGTTTTGTGCATATTATGTACACATGAGTGCAACATACATGTTCAGCAATTTATATCATCAATTAATGGTGCAAAGAAACCAATGCCTCACAATGAAACACGACAAAAAGTTCTAGCTGATTTTACACTACATGTAACTAGTATACATGTGAAAATAATTCTAAATGTCATGTATCCTACACTGTATATGACAGACCATAGGAAAAAATAAAGTGACATGTACCATGACACATCTGTAAAAGGTGCAGGAACTGTTTGACATCTTAATTGAGCAAAAACAAGCCTCGACAACACTATCAAGCACCCTCTACAAATTATTTTCATAATCGTCATGAGAAGCAATTAATTATTCGGGCAACGGCTTATATATGCGAGTTAGTGAAAACAAGTTTTTTTTTGCAGTAAACTTGGACTTCGGCCAGCTCGCGATGTTTGCTTTTCTTGCGGTTGCAGTTGCAGTGTGAACGACAAAACGAACGCTTGTCATTGCCATGTGACATTATTGATGCACGCAAACAAAGGGAGGTAGCAGATGGTTAGTTCCAAGTACCATGTGCTCGACTGCACGTGCACACAAAAAAAAAGAAAAAAGAACAAAACAAAATTAGAAGAAGATTCTAGATTCATTCATCGTTGTTTTTTTCATTTACAAATTTATGAAAACTCAAATTCATAGTGATTTTGGAATATTCTTTTTCTCAAGTTGCAAAAGTTCATTATTTGTCTTAAATTAACTTCTGTTCCATATCATACATAAAATAAATGTGCTGGTGCGTAATTGTTCATACTTTTTTTTGGTCCACCTACATTTTTATGAGTATTTAACTGCATGCAAAGAATAAGAGAAGTTTGACCCAGACAATTACCATTTCTACATGTTTGTACATGTACAAGGATTTGACATGTCATACACACACTGTACCATGTATGTATTTATGGAGAAATTGATGCACATACACACATGTGTTCTAACATATGAATCCATGCCACACGGATGGTGCTAGGCAGAAAATTAAATTCTGTAGTTGACATCGGGCTCAGTGTATCCAGCCCCTCGGCAATCCAGGTTAATTTCTGATGAGCTGCAGACATTCTGAAACATATTACTTGTCACCAGTCAGTCATCATGTAAATTTCCACATAACGTTTACATCAGGGGTCGAATTCAATTGAATAATGATATCAGGATAAAGTATAAAAGATTTGTCCTTCTAACAAGTTGTGACAATGCACTGAATCATCAAGTAAGTATAATGTACAGTGTTTGTAACAACTAACAACAAAGCATTACCGGTCTTGTTAAAACAACAAACACAAAACTATTTTTCTAAATTGCATATATATATTAGGGAGACAGGTTAGCGTTGGAAAGTGAACATTTAGGAGACATCAGTCAATCATGTCAATAGGGAGACATTTCAATTTTTTCTCAAAAACTAGAAAGAATTTTACTGTCGGACATGTTTTTTTTTTAATCTTCGTAGTCTTTAACCCTTTGTCTACATGATAAAGTTTGGTTCAGACGGGTTTCCTAACAAGTAAATAAAAAAGGCTCTACATGCATGTATTTGTCTGAGAATGTCTCCCATAATTTTTGGTCCTTAAAGTTTTGGCAGCCCACACTGGTCAATGAAAAAGCACTGCAATTCAAAATATAACTTTTCTTGTCAAATTCAACTTCTTATGTGAAATAACATTTTCAAAACTAGGTACATTAAATATAAATGCTTGTGTTTGAGTTGTAAAAGAAGTATTTTATAAGTTGTAAATTAAGTCATATTCCACAAAGACACTCGCTCCTTGTTGATTTACCTCAAACCAGCATTTAAGCATTTCCAATTTCGATCTCGCATTCCTTTCCCAGCCTAAAGGTGCCATAACAAATCCAATCCATCCATTAACACCTTATAATTCAAGCAATCAAATAGAAGACAGGGAACCACACGAGCATGGATACACCTTTAATCGTGACACAAATGACTCAAAGTCTGAAAGGAAACAGACTATGAATCGTAATTGAAAGTAACGTAACCAGTCACTTTCCTTCTATTCTTCCTAGACTTATTTAAAGTGAAAACAAAATGACATCTAGGCCCTCCCTATGGCCCTCAATCAGTTAACAACTCTAAAGAAAAACAAAAAAGGAAAGTTTCACGGAATTGGTTTTTCCAAAAGGTACCCTCACTTACATGTACAAGTACATGAAGGTTTAGCATAATCAACTAAATGTACTATGTAAAATTATTTCCACAATAACCAAAACATATAAATTGCAGTCAACAATACATGTAAGTCACACTGGTCTATGTTGTGGCCGTTACAAAATTAATGGATCAATTGGTACATCAACCATGACGGAATAAACACGTACACTACACATACATACCATGCATATGTACGTGTAATTTGTATGTACACTGTACTACGCTGCAACCATGAAAGGACGAAACACCCAAATGGTAAATTGATAGCATTTATCAGATGCAGACCGATGAGTCGGCCGAAAGAAACATTAGTCAGCCAGCGGTAGTTAACAAATTATGGCGACTCAAACCTTATTGGTGATCACATAATTTCATGCGGTACCATTTTGTTTATGTACCGGTATGTACATACACGTATGTACATGTACAGTGTACAGTAATTGCATACAATATAATGCATTAAGGCCGACATTCCTAAGGCATACATTGCAATTACAGTTTAGTCAGTGTGCATAAATGCTCATTTACATGTCTAGCACATTCTAATTATTAGATTATGTACATAGTGGTGCATATTATATCATGTTGTTGAATTTTGTTTAACGCAGTACTGTACGGTTACACGTAGTACTGTAAGATACACATAAAAGACACCCTGTACATGTACACTGTATTTTGAATAACATACAGTTGTACAATGTACATTCACAAAATGTGACTATAAAAGTTACCTTAACTGTACATACACACGTACACACACATACGTGGACGTACATGTACAGTGTATACATTTATGTACATGTACATAAATTGAAAGCTTGCAAGACATGCACAAGTTTTTGTAGTACTTACATTACAGTACATGAACATTACTTGTTTAAATGTTCAAATCAAAAGAATTCTGCACATTTGGCATGGGAAAGTGACATTGTTTTTGGAAGAAAATGTCAATTTTAGTAAAAAAATTCTCTTCACAATTATTTTAAAGAGTGCTCATCATATTGAAGTGAGCAAAAGGAAATGTAAAATACAATGTAAGATAGCAAAATACTTTTAAACAGTACCAGTAGTCACAATGACAAAATACACACATACATGTATCTGGTTCAAAGGTAACATACATGTACACTGTACATGAATGAGTGTAGGCTACATGGCTGACTCTAATTTCTTTCCCAAATCTAGTTACTTTTTCCCGAATTGGACTTTTCATATTTAAGTGTTACTCACATTACAAATCGCCGTAGTTCCAATCAATAATACATGTACCAGCATCAAAAAGTTCCCAAACTGAAAAATATTCCACAGTCGCAAAGTGAACGGATCCGACGGACAAAAAAATGAAGAAATGAAAAAAAACACAGAGCAAGGAAAATGTCGTTTGTTGTCGTTGCCGCCAAGTCACAGAGTGAGGGCTGATTATAATCAGCACAACCAAATGGGAACTATCAGGCGGGCAGAAAAAAATATCACATTATTATCAAGATTATAAGAAAGTCTATACCTGAATCGTTTGTATCAACACGGCGGTAACCTATGACTAGTCTAGTTCATGGACTGTGTCTGGCCAGGCAAACAATAGACTGGAGGCTGGTGGAGTAAGAGTTGGTGCACGTGTGCAAAGGGGAGGGGGCCGGGGTGGGGGGGGGAATAAACTTGTACCCTTACAACTTCATGTACTTAGTGCAGAATAGCCTGTGTACAGTTCATGCGATAAATCTTGGAGATTACTGATAGGGTTGTGGGTTCTAGCAATTATTGATGCTCTAATTCACTAGATGAACTTAACATTTTTATGATGTACACGCTCCCTACCTGTGAACTGTAATAAACATGATAAAATGAGTACAAGTACCGGTACATGTATGTACATGTATGTATGACAATTGTACATTTAGTACCGGTTACATACAAAGTGCTGTATGTTTCAAATTAAAGGCAGTAGGTAATGCCAGGACTCAAAACAGGCGTCTCTGTATTTTACAAAGAAAAATGACTACACATAGATATATAAAAAAAAAATGTCTGTATTACGTTTACCGGTAAGTTTCCTTCGGGGTATACACATGAGTATACATGTACATTAAGCACACTGCAGATTGAAGGAGTATGTGTGTACATGTACAGGCCAGGCAGTCCAATGGAATTCTTAAACATAAAACTTCAATATAAAATCTGCAAAACAAAACAGCAAAGATTTCCTTTTATTCTATCGACTCAAGGACACCGTCAACTCACCTTTCTAGAACTTTAGAAGTTCCTAGTCAAAGTCAAATCAAAATGTCCACAGATCTCAAACGAACACATACAGCTAATCCTCGGTCTTCACTTTCTGTCCGATACGCAGCAGAGTCAGTGACAGACTACCGATAATTCCCTGATTCCGTGACAATAGACCTTGCGGCCAGTGGTTATTCCACAGCTAATCAACCTCAGGTCACTGTATGCTTACATGTGTGTCATATAAAGTTGAACTGATTGTATTTCCTTATCAGCTGATGTATAGAAGCCTGTACGTGTACATTACATTTCCTGTGTAACATCCTTCTGCCCGGATTTTCTGGCTTTCCGCAGTGATCTCCCAACAACAAGTTAAAAGTTCCTTTCCAGGGGAAAAAAAAGCAAACAAAAATCCTTCAGCTGATTGGGCTCAGAAACTCTATGCAGCTGTGTGGGCAGACGAGGATTGGAAGTGGCGTACTGATCTTGTTTTATACACGTAGGCTGCGTCAGTGACGAGAGCGCAGAGTAGGATATGGGATGGGCTTACGTCAGCTACACGGTGACACTGACACTGTCGATGAGTGACAAAGAGTCATCTCCACTGCATTAAGTGGTATTTAAAATTAAAGAACTTTGTGATTTTTTTTTCATGAAGCCTTTTCCGTTGGGTTTCCTCACATGATAATTACCAGTCTCGCTCTCATACGACAATCAACCACAGAGCAGAGCAGGGTAGTCGCAGATAGGAAATGAATGCTACTGCTACACTGTACAACGGTGCCCAACAAATGGCTGTATTCATGTTTCCTCAACTCACCAAAAAACTCAAATCAACGATCAAGTTCAACTGATGACAAGAGAGATAGGACACAAGGTGCGACATACATGTACAACCGGTGAACAGTCCAAACGTGCTGAACAGTAAGTACTGCAGACCAGAGAAATGACTCTAATGCCTACCCGGTATTAATTATCATGCATGCACAAGGTGACACCCCTTTTTCTTTCTTTTTTACTAGCAAAACAACCAGCATTAATTTTCACAGGTGATACGTGTAGAACAGCACGCTGTATGATGATGATAGCCTGATAAAAAAACGATTGACCTCAGCCTGTACTTTTGTTTACTTGCCTAGCACAAACATGAATAGCCTGGCAAACAGAGTACGGTACAACCATCCCAAATTTAATTTCTATGTAATGACAATGAATGACAACAGCTGGATGAAGACTAATCCCCTAGAGATTGACTGCATAAGCTAAACAGCAGAAATTAATTTCAGGCTATTACAGTACGTGTAAAACTGTAAATTTATGAAAAAAAAGAACGTAAAAACAAAATCATAAAACAATAAACCACAAGAATCTAATTTTAATAACTTTACCTTAAGGTAGACAGGTACTGTTCTCATCATGCAAGCCCACACATGCACAGGGCCACTCCTTACTAATGAAGCATGTACGCGTAAACCTAGTCACGTTGACTGGGAGTATAGGGGATGGGTGTGGGAAAAACAACCTGTTCCGAGACTTGTGACTGTAAATTTACTAATCACTGCCTCGATCCTCTTCCACGGAAATTGAAAATGAGCCAAATTCATTATCGACACCGGCCGATCATGGCCGGGCAATTTTTATCTCCCGTCCTGTCGATCTTCCCCACGTCTAACAGGGAGCACGTATGGTTAACGGTCCGCGATCAATTGACCAGCATTTGCACATGGAGGACTGAGAGAGAGCACTGGTCTGAGCCTGCGCGCTACGTTGGGCATCCACCGTCCACATGCACGTACATTACATTACACAGACAGACCTGCTACATGTTCCGGTATGACGGCGCGGTATATAGTCTACTCTTGCCCAACCACCAACCGACCAAACGAGAGGGGGCATATATAATGAAGGATGACGAAAGGGTTTCTGTAACTAGATGCTGAAATCATAGAGTCAATTCGGCTCAGTGTCTGGGAATAAATTCAAGGCAATACATGTGTGAGCAGTGTGTGCTGTGTGGGTTAGGTGTCTCTGTGCGTATTATGGGTGTCCCTCTGATGACCTGATATAAACAGACAGCCTCATATCACCACATTTGAGCAGGGTTGATCATTAAACAACTACACAATGCTGTACTTGGTGTACGTGTATCATGTGTGCATATTATACATGTAGGTTCACGTTCAGGCTCCCCGAGTATTAATGATTTTGTTTAATTAATAATGGCACACTCACGAGAGGTAAACAGTTTCTGGTCTGCATATGACGGCTCAATATAATGACTACCGGTAGTAATGAGCATTTACTGTGTATCTCAGTATGTACGCTAAATAATACTATCGCTACCGCTAGGTGCAGTTAATCATTCTTGAACATTTTTTTATGGAAATGATAACTTATTGCAAACATAAGCCCCACCAATATTCCTTTGTTTAGTCTCCTTCTAACAGCAATTTATAATATATACACCTATGTACAACATTTACATGTACACACGTTAGTAATTTTTCAGTAGACTATGAGAACATGCCTACATGTACATGTATGTTGTAGCCTGTACTTAAAACAGAAAGTTAAATGGTACAGAAATAGAACTCGGACTGTAAAAAATAAAAACGGTCAACATAGCCTAATTGAAAATCTTTCAAACAAATTTTCCATCATTGTAATTTCTGTGATGTACATGTGTACATACATGCATGTGAATACAGGCACACATTCATCATGAATAAATGGTAAATGGTAACTCCACCCCCCTCCCCCCCCCCAAAAAAAAAAATTCAATGCCTAAAAAAGAAATCTATTTTGGTTAATCTATTCAAAATTAAGTTTGCTGATTGCAGCAAAATATTGACTGAACAGTTAGAACAGAAAGCCTTTTGTCTCGGCACTTAGAACCAATGGCATCTACCGTATGTACACAGAATGCGCCGGCTGTGTTTTTCAAGCATGGATTGAGCCGAGCTTCACATCGATATCCCATAATTCAACCAATTTCATTTACCGCAGACGGCCACTCAGCCGGATATAATGCAAAAACAAACCTCGCTGGAAGAATGTCCCTCATTACTGACTATTATTATTTAACTTGGATTGGCTGATGAAAAAATCGACGTTCATATTATTTTGATTCAAGTGTGACCAGGGGGGCCTGGTCACCACTCGCCCATGAAGGGCTGTTATTATTACGCCTTGTGCATATCAGCAGCTGTTAGGCAGTACCTAGTAGTAGACCTGCATCAGGGCCCAAGTTCATGGTTTTGCTTGCTGCATAAGTCTGCACTTACAGTGTACGATCCTCCTGATGATTGTTTCAGATCCTCCACCATCTTGGTTTGGCTCTCTGCCAATGGGAGACTTTGGAGAACCGGCCTTCAAGTCAACAGCACACGAGCAAGCACAAAAGCGCAGGCGCAAAACAACGTGCGCATGCTCACAATTGCGTGTGTGCTGTTGACTTGAAGACCGGTTCTCCAAAGTCTCCCATTAGAAACTTAAGTCACGTGTGTGTGGCGGAGAACCACACAAGATGGCAGACGATCCGAAAAAGTCCGAAACGATCGTCTGGATTTCTATTGGAAAACATTTTTACCACACAGAAAGATCATGAGCACAATCAAATATATGTAAGCTGCATTTTATTCTTGTCTTTGATGTCATACTGTAGAATCTCGTACAAACTTCACAAATTACCATTTAAGCAATAAGCAAAGCCAAGAATTGGTCCCAGATATGTGCAAATTGTTACATACTGTACACTGTGTACATTTTTTATACATGTGTACATTGTATGTACTGTAGCTCAGAGAAAGGTTGTGTTCATTTAAAAGTATTAAGATTTAGAGGCTCAAATTTATGTTATTCCCCACAAAGACTGCTTTTTACTACATACATGTATGTACAGTGTAGATCGTGTATCTCGTGATGCACACATAAATGAAGGCTCAGCTGTCTCGTTCTGTAAGAGATTATGGCAAAGATGAATCATGACCTTCTGTGACCTTTCCAGATAGACAGCATGAATAACAACCCACAAGGTTCTTTACACCATGTGCAGCATACAGTATCAAACCACAGAATGAGTCAGTGAAGTATGCATCACTTGTTCCCAAGTTCAAGTCATTGTGTGGTCGTCTGTCAAAATACGATCTTTGAACAAAACAACAAGAAATTGGCAAGCCCTCCATGTATGTATGTTACATGTACATGTATGTATGTTACATGTATAGTATGTTGTCGCAATTGGTCTAGACATTTTATGGGAAGTTCAGAGGCAATGGTTTCTGTAGTCTGGGGGCCAAGTTCATAGAGCTGCTTAAGCACCAAACTTTTCTTAAGCACCAAAAACCTTGGTAAATATAATCAATATGCCAGCCAGAACTCCTTGTGAATGTTATGCTCAGCAAACATTCCCAAACAATGACCGAATACAAGTCAAAAGCAGTAAACATCATATATGAACATTTGGTAACTGGCATTTGGCAATCCTGTTTGATCAAGGAAGACTTTTCATGCTTTTAAAAGCAAATTTTGTGCTTAAGCAGCTCTATGAAATTGGCCACAGGGTATTGGCATTATTGTGCTACCCCTTCGATCTGTTCAGTGTTCAACCATGGAACTACTGGCAGAATGATCACTGGATCTTCAAAAACTTTTAACTTTTCTTAGAAATACATGTACATGCAAAAAAGGCTGCATAATAAATAATTGCATAATTTGAAAAAACAAAAAATGACTAATAACGATTAATTACGGCACCCGCTGAAACAAGGATTTGAATAACGCTGCTGACCCCAGCTATCTTGGTTGCCTAGTGGTTTGACATTTGCACTAGTAAGCAGGAGTTCGTAGGTTTGAATCCCTCCTGAGCCAGCGCATGATTTTTTTTCATGAACATTCAATGAGCATTTAGTGAAGTGCTCATACACGTACATCGGTAAAGGCACTGAAGGGTAATAAATAATTTGCATAATTCCATCTCCCAACAAAAAAAATCAGTAATAAAAGACTAAAACAAAACTGAGCATTTCTCATAAAAATTTTAAAGCTAGTCTTTTTTAATCCCAAATAATATCAGAAGTCCTAACTGATCATAAATTATTTCCGATTATTTCAGTCAGAAACTGAGACACGTGTACACATCAGTTGTTCAGATGTAAATTTGATCTTCAAAGAATTTTTTTCTGGGAATTGTGAAACCTCATTAGCGGCTTTAGTGCATCTCAAGCAATTAACTGTATACATATGTTTTTAATTGATCTAACGACCTTACTACAAAGTACAAAGTACACACGTTTTTAATACCGTGCAACTATGATTCATAATTACCCAAATGTAACAAGGCCATCGCCCATCAGTGATAGCAGTGCTTCAAAACCTGTGTCCTCGTCACAACAAAAGACACCTTAAACCCTACAGGTCGCTTGCACTTTTTGGCTTGTCCGAGCGACTGGAAGCGGAAAAATTAATCGTTTTGTTTTTTTGACAAACGTGATGGATTAGAACGACAGGGCACAAAGAACATGGCTCCCTAATGACATGTTTCTTCATATCACACGAGTGCTCTCTCATACATAATTCTAGCCAACGCTAACGAGTAATTTAGCCAATCCGGTAATATAATTTTTTCTTGACAGCTGAGGACTACTATGTGTTCATTAACACAAAATCAAAGCAAACATGTGCATACATGTGTGACATACAGTACAGGTACATGTGCGAGAGTAGGAAGCTAGCCATAATTATGAACATTATGGTTAAATTGAATAAATTCCCACATAATTTTTCTATAATTTTGGTCTGCATACAATCAAAGGATAAATACTAAGTTAAGTATGGTACATTATGTACATGCACATTGTACATTATACATTATGTGTACAATAGGCTTACATTGGCCCCATCTACTATAGTACATGTTCATGTACACAAGAGACTGGAGCCTTTGTATAATTTAGCAGCGAAACATAAATTTTTAAAATTACCTTTCAAAAGGAAAAATGCCAATTGCCATGCTATTAGATTTTGATCTTTCAAATTCAACATGGTTTTTGACCACCAAATAGTGTATTAATTACATACTACCTGTATAATGTACACTGATCTGACGGCACGACGTACAAACAAAATGTACCATCAGCCATTACTGCGATGATGTCCCCGCCCTTTTCTATGAGAACAAAAGAATTTACGCTCCACCAAACTATTACTGTGGGATACACACCGCAGGGCCAAGTACATTAATTAATCGTTCGTCGGATCCGTGTATAGTTTCATACCTAATGTACAATTAAGTTGGGATGAAATATTCTACCACGGTTGGAAAGTGTAAAGAAAAAAATCTCAAGAATATTCTGAACATCCTTGGGATTTTTCTCCATATCCTGGCATATGGTCTCATTCTCATTGTTTTTTTTCTCAAAGCAGCAATAAAATAAAAACAAAAATAAAACAATTTTAACAAAACAGCTGAACCTAGACTAGAGTCAAATAAAAAATAAATTTCAACACAGCCATGGCTCAAGCATGATAAATTGACATTGGAAATTTTCTTGTTTTGTTTTTTTCTCTTTTTTTTTGACGGTCATTTCATAATCCAGCACCTAACATGTATGGCGCCATCAACAATACCATGGTAACCTTGACTTGCATTAAGGCAAATGGATGGAAAAGCCAACCAGAGGACAGCCATCTTCCCGTGAAGAGAGAAAAAAATAGAAGAACACCCAAACATGATAATTATAGACCTTCAACAATATGCAACGAAGGAAAAAAATGCTTTTAATTTGGACGGCATGGCATGCCAGACTGAATGAGAATATTGTATGCTACAAACGTCATGCCTTTCTACAAGTACTGCTATGGGTGTACTGTCTAGCAATAAATGCAGAACGCACACACAGAGAATACGGACAATGATTCAGTTGAATTTCTGTAGGGAGAGCTTTCTATAGATGCTCTTCCATGGCCCATAGCAACTGAGTCAACACAAAAACCGCCGTGCTGTGGTCACCAAAATGTCAAATCAGAAAGGAGTATTTCTTCGCATGAATTGCCATGGCAACATGGTTGTCCTCTGGATTTGGAACCCGATGAAATGGATTAAATTGCGATTGCTTCTTTAGGCCTCTCTGTTTTCTTTTTAACAAACATTTAAATTTAAAAACTGCCAATCATGCTTTATACATGTATACAGTGAACATAATTATGTGTACATGTGACAAAGATGAACATGTGCATGTGTGACAGAGTTGCTAAAGTAAGGCATATGTTATGTACATATGCTAAATATGTAAATAACTCAGAAATTTCATACAAAGCCAATTAATATGCACAAGCACAGAATTCCCATACACTGAACATGTATGTGTGCAGTCAGTGGGCACTGCACACCTGTATTTAAAACATGATGTGGCTAGCACTGGAAGTTTGTGAAACAATTTGTGGGGGAGGGCCTACTGAAAACAAGGTGGAAACACTAGTGTATGACTGTATGTGAATTAACCATGAGACAATCAAATTTTAACAGAAAAACATGGAGTCCCAATATTTTAATGTCCATGGGCACGCCCCTCTGAGGCTCCGAATAAAACTGACATTGTCAAGTGCAGAATACATGTACATACATTAAAGCCAGATTTTGTTGACCAAATGATAGGTGAACCAGTTCCCAAAAGATGTTGCCACTGTCCAAATTATACAATTACTGTAATTATGCATTCCACTTTTGTTAATTATGAAACTACTTTGCAAGTGAAAGTGAAATCATTATACCCTACATGTGAACATAAATGAAACGTGTACGATCAGATGTCATAGAAGTGGAATTTACCGGTAAGTAAAATTAAAACTGACACTGACAGTTTTTTTTTTCTTACTTTTAAAAGCATTACTGGGATCAAATGAAAAAGGCTTTTGCTTTTGTGTAACCATGGCGGCAGGTTTGGTGTTATGTAAACAATGTCATATTGATACAGTATTTAAATCAGCTTTATCCCTCAACCAGAAGGGTAGATCTATAGTTAAAATGCTACAGAACTGGCCCAAAGGTCACGTCCGGGCTTTTACTGTTGGCCAGTCAATGCAATGTCACAGGGCTATATCAAAAGTGCATATAAGTGAGTCTGACTTTATGAGTAAATATAGAAGTGTTTGGAAAACCAACCCACCAACTGTCAATAATATAATTATAATTTTAGCTAGAGTGAGCACTGGCTCTCTATAAGGACCAAATATTTCATCTGCACCAAAATATATTAATTGTACACTGTGATCAGTTTCTGTACTCACAAATTAATTGGGTATTCACCATGGTTGATCATGAGCATGGGGCAGATTTGTACCAACAAGTCTATCTGTGACCCAAGTATCCTTTTACCTCATAAATATTCATGATCTAGAGCCAAATCCCAATTGGTCAATTCACCATCAAGTGCCAGTGGATTATTTGATCACCAGCGAGTAAGCCGGGGAATCTCCGGAAGATATGTTACACTTGTAACATCTCACTGCGTATCTATCCTTGTTTGCAGTGCAAGTGTGTGAACTTCGCCCTACATGAAGTTAACGAAAACGAACGTTTTGCTACTTTTCTCGAGGAAATTGTGGACTATAAAGAATATTTATCACATGGATTATTAAGGGTGGATAGTCCGATTCTAGCTTCCCTTGGTGTTGGAAGTTGACAAAGTAGTTCATTCGGCACTATAGTTTGTCAACTTCCAACACCTCGGGAGCTAGAATCGACTATCACCCTCAAACCATGTGATATAATTTGTATGACACTCATTCATGTCAATGAACAACTTTCATACATGTAGGGGGCCAACATTACGGGACAGAGATTGATGGTTTCATTATACAGAGAAATAGTGAATTTAAACTAATAATCCATAGAGGAAAATAGACAAGCGTATGATGTACAGCACTAGTATGATGGAACGCAAATCTTGCCTATTCCCAAAAACTCTATAAAACTTCTAAAGACATAAATTGTATTTCTAAATCCAATCAGTTATCACTTCATCAAAAGAACAAAGATAATTTACTATTACGGACACCACCAACGTAGGGTTGGATAGCTCAGTTGGTAGAGCACCTGTACGGCATGCAAGAGGTCGCCGGTTCGAACCCCGCTCCAGTTATACTTTGTTCACCTTTCAATCACTTCATCATTCAAACAGAACAACCCCAACATGCCCAAACTCAATTTTTTTTGTTAAACTGCTCCACCTCCCAAGTCTATCAAAATCAAGCAAATTTAATTTATACATGTACATAATGCATTTGATTTGAATTGAGTCCACTGTATTTGTTATAATTCATTTATTTATCAAGGTTTCATAAATAACAAATAACATGCTTCTTTTTTTCAACCCTACAAAATAAGAGCCTTTTTTTTTAGTAAATAAGAAGGAGGCCTTGGCCCTAGTAAATAAAATGTAATACTCCATGTTATCTGGCCTTCTGGTTATGTCTCATTTTGTTAGGCCTGCCCAATTTTATTTTATTTGGGAAAAATAGCAACGGCAAAAAGAATGTAATATCCAGCATTCAAAGTCCACCTACGTCCACATATAACATATTTCATTATATTCATCATACCTCTCATCATTATTTTAAATCAGTTTCATAACGATCCTATAAATAATCTGAACGATGAATCTCCCTTCAATCTCGGTCAAAGGGGTTAGGGTGCTTTAGTCCACAAGGATTATTTGCAGACATGGCTTTGACAGTAATATTACTCACCTAAAATATCGACAAGTTGTGATTTCATCTTGTATTCTTGTATGATCTTCATTCTTCAATATTATTAGCAAGATTAAATTTGTGGAAAGAGGGCAGGGCTAGGCCCGGATTTTTGAGGGAAATTATGGGGGTCTGAAAATTGACTAACATTAAAGCAAACTAACCCCACTATGAAGTTTATATTCAGAGAAAAAAAAGATGGACGAAGGACAAGGATTTCGTCATGAGGAGGGTAAATGAGAACGTGGCCGGTATAGCCTAGTCACGGCCCGCATTTAATATACATGTTTACTAAACGAACTGAAGAAAGTAAACATCCGACCGGTACGGTGCAGGTGAATGACATCTTGTGCGACGACACGACAAGGCCAACAAAACCCCTTGGCTTTCCACTAAATAACGGCTCTTTTTCCAACTTTCTCCGGCTTAAACATGCCTTATACAACATCTTCTCGGATTGTAAATGAAACAGATCATCAGAGGTGGGAAAAGGGTTATATTTACCGTTTTTTTGTTGGAATGGTCCACCATCTACCTCTGTGTTGTCCGCCATTTTGATGACATCATGCTTGAAGTACTCGAGGGGACCCCATAAGTTGGTGGAATTTTGTTGGACTGGCAGAAAATTGCCGACGTGTTTCTGGTAAGCGTCAATGGTTAGCATGAATGCCGCCCTCTTCTACGGGGGCGGGGAGCGGGGAGCTGAGGAGTCGAGGAAGAATAGATGGATCGATTAACATAAAACTTTATAAGGAGTTTTTCATGATAAAAAATATTGTGAGTGATGAAAAATGTACATCATGTGAAAAAGGAAAAGAAAAATCAATTGTTCAAAATCGAAATTGGGGGATGGGTGGGTGGGACAAACAAATTTGGAAAAAAAGTCGAAAATGTAAAAAAAATTAAGATTTTTAGTGGCCCCTAAAACTTTATGAGGAGTTTTTTGTATACAAATTGTGAATGATGAAAAATGTACCACATTACAGTCTTTAAAAAAAAGGATGGCATGATAAAGCCATGGGTCTTCCCCTGTCTTACAGCTAGGTGCCCTGAATATTTACTGAGCTTCATTCGTTGGTATATAAAAAAGTAACAGTCCAAGAACCCACAGATATATGACTTTGATTTGGAAACATGTATATAATTTCAGAAAAGTCATATGAAAACAAGATCTGGATTCTAATAATATAAAAAGTGAATTTCGATTTTCAATTGACTTCAATTATTTATTTCCTTGACCCACCCACCCACTACATGTACATGTATGTATTTCGAAAAAGGTAGAAATTAAAAAATAATTAAAAATTATGTTGAGTGGCCCCTTAAAGGTTGTATACTTTGGTATACCAAAACAGAAATGTTCACAGATTTACGTATAACTTACAGGGTATGAAGATTGTGCTGGTAGAAACATGCTGTTAAAATGTTTTTGCCTGAAATGGTGTATTTTATCCAGAAATTAGTAAAACAACGACCGAAAATCTTTTTGATCTTTTAAAATTAAAATAAAAGAGAACATGAAACCTGAGAAATACTGTGGCCGTTTTTCGCTGTTTTCTCAAAAAGTGGGCGACGTATGAGACTTTAATTTTCACAGATTACTTTTACTGTATCTTCCTTTATATTTTTGCCCACGAATCTGTATTTCTTTGACAAAAACCAAAGTATGATATTACCTTTATCATACTTTGGTAATAGACCAAAACAGAATGTTCACAGATTTACGTATAACTTACAGGGTATGAAGATGGTGCTGGTAGAAACATGCTGTTAAAATGTTTCCGCCTGAAATGGTTTATTTATCTAGAAATTAGTAAAACAACGACCGAAAATCTTTTTGATCTTTTGAAAAAAAAAAAAGAGAAAAAACCTGAGAAATACTGTGGCCGTTTTCGCTGTTTTCTCAAAAAGTGGGCAACGTATGAGACTTTAATTTTCACAGATAACTTTTACTGTATCTTCCTTGATATTTTTGCCCACGAATCTGTATTTCTTTGACAAAAACCAAAGTATGATATTACCTTTAATCCATCTCTCGTTCCTCGTCTCCTCGTCGGTCCCCGCCTCCGGTCCCACAGAAGAGGAAATTATTCCATGAATTGAATGGTTGAAATTTTATTTTCTATAATTTAAACATATTCTTTTAAAATACAAAAATTGAAACCAATTTAGAGCATGCATGGATTAAAGGTAGTATCATACTTTGGTAAGAAACCAAACATAAATGTTCACAGATTTACGTATAACTTGCAGGGTATGGTGCTGGTAGAAATGTTTGCACCTGAAATGGTGTATTAATCCAGAAATTAGTAAAACAACGACCGAAAATCGTTTTGATCTTTTAAAAAATCAAGATTAAAATAGAAAAGACTTAAAAAATACTGTGGCCGTTTTTCACTGTTTTATCAGAAAGTGGGCACCGTATGGGACTGAAATTTTCACAGATGACTGTTACTGTATCTGTCTTGATATTTTTGCCCACGAATCTGTTTTTCTTTGACAAAAACCAAAGTATATTACCTTTAATAAACCTATAATAAATTGTCACCGAGCCACCCCCCCCCCCCCCGGCTTTGTGACCCCATGCACCTTCCCTCTCGATTGACTCCAAACTTTACGGTCCTTTCCGAGTGCGCCCTCTTTGGTGTGCGTCTTGAAAGTGTTCGGAATGTTAGGAAAGTGGGAAAGGTAGGCCTATAGCATTTATTGTACTATATATAGCCTAGCCTACCTTTCCCACTTTCCTAACATTCCGAACACGTGCCGCACATGTACACCTAAAGAGGGCGCACTCGGAAAGGACCGTAAAGTTTGGATTTTTGCGATCGATTATCCAATCATGGAGCTGTTTTGTTTTATAGCTCCATAATTATGGTCCAATGGAGCATGCACTGCAGCTAGCTATGGTCCAACTGAGGAAACTGAGGCGGTTAACGATCTTTTATTAACCAAAAAGAAATAATAAATATTGACTATCTAATTAATTCCTCAATTAAAAATAGGCCCCTAATAATAATTAAATCCTGCCCCATGATTTATGTTTTCACCCAAACTTTTTTTGTTTTAGGCAATATTACAATTTCACCGGATAAATGCACACGAAATGGGCCTAATCTGTTTAATTACCCTCCGGGAAAAAAATGTATTAATCAAAATGTAGTGACCCCATCCTTCTTTCCCTCCGGCATTTTTAATTTGAAGACATCATCGACAGCACTGCAGATCCAAACTTTTACGGTCCTATCCGAGTGCGCCCTCTTTGGTGTGCGTCATGAAAGTGCATTCGTTTAGCTTACACGGGTCAGCCCTTACCGAATACTGGGAAATGGTCGCGCTATATACTACTGCACAAAACAAGCAAGAGAATGGAGACGAGGTTGACTGGTGTCGACCCGGGGGAGCTAAACGAATGCACCCAATATGTTAGGAAAGTGTTCGGAATGTTAGGAAAGTGTTAGGAATGTTAGGAAAGTGTTCGGAATACGGTTAGGGAATGTAGGCCTACTACAGCTAGTATAGAAGAGGAAATAGAAGAAAGAATAAACATAAAGAAAGGCAAAAACGTTGCAGACGCACGGATAATGTATCCACCACACACGGAGAGTACAATATCTGCAAAATTAACCTATGTCCCAAATAATTGGTTTAAATTCTTTTAATCTTTAGTACGGAAAATACAAATAATTTCAACCATTCAATTCGCGATTTTAATTGCATAGCACTGCATGCCCGAAACATAAACTTTTTAATTTTAGACTTAGAGTAAGCGGAATTATCATACCCGCATTTTCAACCACTTTCAATAAACGCTAATGATTTTATTAGGTAATGAGTCACATGCTGTGACTCCAAAAAGAGCGCCCATGACAGTGATGGCAGTGAGAGAAATGTCTGTGCCAAGCCAAAGAAACAAACCGATTTAAATCCTACCATTATGATCCTACGAAATCACATACATTTGCACACATACGTATACCTGCTGTACGCTAGACAGCATGGAGGTAGGGTACCAGACCGTCGATTTGTTCACAACACTAGAGTCGTTCATGTCTCTTTATCTCTTATTTGTTGTTACACGCGATTGTTCTTCGATAGAACAATAGTTTTACATGCACGCTGTAACCCAACTGAGTAGACTTATACAAGTTTAGTTACGCTCTAGCGCACACGTGGCATAAATAGAAAGTGTCATTCTCTACTTACATGACGGTCCTGTGGCCCAATGGATAAGGCATCTGACTACGAATCAGGGGATTCCAGGTTCGAGTCCTGGCAGGATCGAATAATTCTTTTTTATTTTTTTCATTTTTTCCCTTTTTTATTTACCATGCATCCTGCCCCACAAAGCATCCTCGGCATTTCTTCAGACAAACTAATATTTTTTTTTCTCATTTTTCTCCACATTTGAGAGTGACAAAGTTGTTGAAAATGTGATAGCCTAGAGCCGTATACCTGCTAGTACTATGGTGTATATGTACATGTACAGTGTACATGTACATGTACGTACATGCACATAAACGCATACACACATGTACTGTACATGTACATCGCAGGCCTACAGTACATTTAGGCCTACGTCTGTGGACTTCTGTCTTCACTGAAATCAAGATAGGCTACATGCAGTACCCCCAAAAGCTAACCTGTTCTTATTGATTTCATTATCAATCCCACTATAAAGCACAGAATACAAAAAATATTATAATAACAGTTAGATTAAGGAGGATATTTCGATATTTATTTCATTTTTTATTTGACATTTCAATCCATAGCTGGATCTTTCTCAAAAGGCTTATAATGCCAGCTAGGCCTACCTCCTCAAGCCTGGTCCATACTTCATGTAAAATGCTTCATGCAAAAGTGAAATTGACATCCACACAGCAGGATATTTGGAGCGAATGTTTGCAAGAAAATGAGCACATTTCAACTTACTGGTATGCAAATTTTATAACTACCTCAAATTGGCTTCGCTTTGTGATTTGCAGGATGTATATGAAACAAAAGCTAAAAGGTACTAACATACTTTGGTTAAGTTAATAGACGACATGTAGGTCTCTGTTCATCATTTGATTTGTCATGGATTAAAAACAAACCTGTCAAATTTTCAGGTCATGTCATCATCAAAAAACAGCAATGAGAAAACAGCGAAAAACCACATTGCAATTGTTACGCAAAATTGTAAGGCAATTGTTAAAATGTGAGGTTTTGATGTAGGACATCATAACTGTTTTAGGTCTATGTTTGACTAATTTCTGGATATATTATACCATTTTAGGTGGAAATGTTTTAAGGGTATATGTTTCTACCAGCACCATCTTTGCACCCTGTATTCGTAAATCTGTGAACATTTCTGTTTTGGTTTGTTACCAATGTTGTACTGTACCTTTAATTAGGTGGATCTCAACCACTGGACCAGTCTGTCAGTGAACAGTAATTTATAATATGCACCCATTTTCCACAGCTACACACCACGTTGTATTGCACATGCCTAAAACAGACAACAAGAAATTGTGAACCATTTTGGTCCATGTTTTGTCGCCGGGAGGGATCGAAAGCCAACAAATATAGGAAGTCGTTCACACGTGTACACAAGAAAACAAAGATAACAAACCAACAGCTTTTGATGTTTGGATCTTAAACTCTAAGCACATTTATTTAACCAAACCTCATGGTAATTGGTTGTTAAAAGGCCAAGGCTGGCCGATATCAACACATTAATAAAAAATAATTGCTACTGATCCTTGACAAACATTTCAGGTCAACTTTGAAAAATATACCCTGTCCTAAAATGAGCTGTTTAAATTTTAAATAATTTCTTTTTAACTGCTCAGGTTGGCCTAAAATCCACCAAAGTGTTTTTACAATATCAGCAACGCCTCCCTCTGATATTACACCCAAGTTTATTGGAAATGCCTTTAAATCATTTTTATTGTTATTCTTGATTTTTTCTTAGGAAATTGACATGATTCGTCAGAAATCGGGGAATTCATCAAGATATCAACATGACTCAACACTGCGAGAGAATATCAACACTATCGGCAGGTTTGTTTTGCCCGGGATCTTGGTCGCCATTTTTGATCTTGCAAATCCACTACGTGGCAGGCAGCATACACTAAAATAGGATCCAGAGCAGGTTTCACTAACACTTTGCGATCATCACTAAAGCCCAAATCCATCGCTAAACAAAAAATTGCTATATAAAGACGGGATTGATTTTCCGTTTCGCGATTGATTTGGGTATTAGGGATAATCGCAAAGCGTTATAGTGAAATCGGCCCCAGCTTTTGGAAGCCGGATCACTGATCGCGTGCCTGAAACAAACAGTCCCTATAGTGTAGCTGTCTAGTGCCTACTGAATATGATACATATGTGGCCATTCTACCAAACAGATATTACTGGAAGGATCCCTGTAATTACCAATGGTCAGACTGGTCTCTGATTGGTCAGTAAATACCACATGACGGGCCATTCAGACTTCTTTCTATTCCATTCTTCCTCCGTTGTGTGAAAAAGGAATGTACTCAGAGAAAGAGGAAAGGAGTTTTCAAATTCTCTTTGGTTTTCATGACTGTTTAATATTATGTAAATATATGTATATGTACATTTTATGTAAATTAGCCTGATATTCATATGTACATATTGACCATGAGTGAAAAAAACGAACAGGTGAGGATACCAATCATAATTATATGCAATAGACATTACATGGAATTTGGTTGGTGACCAGCCGAACCAGCAAATCTGTGTGTTGCAGGAAATACAAAGTTGGCAGAGCTGTACCATTTTCTATTAGAGCACAGTTTTGCTTAGAAATCACTGGTTATCAGCCCAAATTGTATGCAATGTGTATTGCTTTGATTGGTATCCGGCTCATTTCTTTTTCTTTTTACATGGCATACAAGTAGTTGTCCGGGAATAATATTATATCTGGTATAACGTACAGCTCCCATAGACTGGGAAACCAGCTTCTTTTGCAATCAGTTAGTTTTGACCAAAAAAAAAACTGACAAAAAGGCCGTTGTCAATGCTCCACGTTGTCTTCGTTGCTGGGGACAGACTTGGTTGCCGGGGGCAACTCGTACTTCTTCCATGAGCAGGGCTCTGCTTTCTTGAGTTTGATCTCACATTTGCTTCCCAGCATCGTCATGGAACTTTTGCTTGGGTCAATGACCTTGAGATCAGCAGGAAAGAGAGAGGGACAAGAAAAACAAAAATTCCCAAAATTATTTACTCTAAAAAGGATATTGCAAGAAGAAATACGGAGGAAAATCCCTACAACAAACACCACTATACTGAACATTTGGCTAAACCGAACGTCATACTTTTTTTGGTAATTGTTTGTGTAGACTGTTCTCTATATGTCTTGGCTTTAATATATGAACAGCCCCATACTTTCTTCCTTTTCACCTTTAAAATTCTTAAAGTTCTTTATACATTGTATATATAATGTATATTAGTCTTACTACCATACAACTGTCAATACTTAATACCAAACCTGATTTCTATTGTTGTTGAAAGTATGGAAATAAATGTTGTTATTGAATTAAATTGAATGGAGACGACGATGGACACTTACCCCTTCCAGAATGATGTTCTTCTTGAACTGCTGCTTGCTCTGGTTGAAGAGAATATTGACATTCAGCATTACCTGATTGGCCTCGACGAATGACAACTCTGGCTGTGAGTTCTTGCAGTACACGGACATTACAACTTGGGAACTAGTCTGGTGCCAGTCATATCTGTGCCCAAACAAATGGTAAAATGAAGTCAAGTAACCAATTCTCTGACTGACAAACCGATGGGACAATGCAATACAGGGAGCTAGTCTGGTGCCAGTCAAACCTTTGCTTAAACAAAGGGTGAAGAAGTCAAGTAACCAATCCTCCACATTTTACAAATTAAGCCAATTAACATAAACTTGAGTTTTTTCATCTACAAGAATGCAACATGAGATTAAGACAATTTGACATTTTAGGCATAACTCCAAACCATTTGCAACTGGGAACTCAAAACTGATGGCATCGCAAGATGGGTCAGGCTCCAGCTCCAGCTAGTCTGGCCCCATTTCGTGAATCCATTCTAAAATAACAGGTATCAAAGTAGAGACTTTTAGTTGTGGTTCTGAAGTAGATACTCTGGTTTGAAAAGGAAAACAGAGCTTCAGCTTCAATGAAAAGCAACAACCTATATTTTCAGGAAATGTGTTTTAGAGACGAAGCCAGAGCCTGAACCGGAGCTGTGCTTTGAGAAAGGTTCCAGGTCAAAGATAACGTCTTTCACAATCCAGTGAGCAGGGAAAAAATTCTCTTTTTCTCTAAACATGACCTCCACAAGGACTAAAAAAACAATCAATGGCCACGAAAGATATTTCCCTGTGATGGTTAGCGCACGGACAGTAGGACAGTCTAACCAACCAACCAACCAACCTGCAGTCTACCAGCTTCTTGGCATCGTTCTCCTTGATAAACCAAACGTGTTCCCCCACGGTGCAGCCTTCTTGCTCCAGGAAGTTGTTGAAGATTGAGGTCTTTCTTTGGCAGCAGGACCAGTATTTCATTCTACAACAGCAATGAAGGGGGGAATGAAGCAAGTTAAGAACTCTGATATTTTTCCATTCTTTTCTTGACCCTTGTCACACATAGCAATTTTTTTTACAGGCATGTAAAAAGAACACTTCCATGACCCAGAAGTCTTCTTTTGACAGCATCTTATTGTCTCCGGTCAAAAATTAAAAAAATTGAAACGTTGATTTTGGAATTTTTTTTTTCCATTCGAGAAAAATGGAATGGACTGGAATTCCTGAATTTGACCAGATTTATTTTTGTTTTTCATCAAAATCATTCGGAATCCCAAGTCACATGTGAAAAAGCCAGTCTGCAAAAGTAATGGTTATAAAAGATAAATATTTTTTTTGTTTTTGGAGTTTGACAAGATTATACTGAGCAACAGTTTCTGCTGGGCGAAAGTTTCAGCTTAGCAGTAATTTCTGCCAAGTCTTCTTTCTTGCTAAGCGGCTCAGTAAAATTGAGACCTGGGGCAAATTTCATAGAGCTGCTTAGCACAAAAATTTGCTATGCATGACATTTCTGTCTAAGTGAAAACAGGATTAACAACCAAATTTTCGTGCGTTGTGTATCACTTGCAATTGTTCTTTGGGTGTTGTTCGCTGACCACAAATATCAAATGGAATTTTCAATGGTGGTTTCTTTTATTGGGCAAGATATTTTTGTGCTAAGCAATTTTTTGTGCTAAGCATCTCTATGAAATTGGCCCCTGGGCCTTTCTCAAAGCTCCGCTCCGGCTTCGTCTCTGTAATCCATATGCTGAAAAATAGGTTGTGGTTTTTCATTGAAGCTGAAGCTCTGTATTCTTTTCGATATCGGAGAATCTACTTCTGTTTCGCAGCCAAAAGCCTCTATTTTGATACCTGCTATTAGAATGGATGCAAGAAAAGGATCTGCAGCCAGAGTCTGAGCCTGAGCGGCACTTTGAGAAAGGCCCTGATTTTTGACCTACCCCTCATGAAAGACTGCCTTCCCATTGTGATATGTGCATTTTTCAAACTTGGACTCCTCACCTCTGTAAGACTGAAGGAAAACAAAACAATCAAACAATAAATATAAGATTTGACTTAACTATCGTATGGTGAAGACTAGTGGTATGTTTGTTTCAGTAACGCGATCAGTGATCCTGCACGCAAAAGCTGCTCTGGATCGCATTATAAATAGCGTATCCGGCCAACGACGTGGATCCGCAAGATTATGGCGACCAAGATCCATGGCAAACCAAACAGGCCCTACTACTGAGTAGAATTAATTTGCAGAAATAGAATGCAAAATTCTCTTATTGGAAAAGGCCTGTGTGGTTTTGAGAAAAAATGGTGAGTAAGAACTCAGCCTTTCGGCCAGTGTGCTCTGGCCATCGTAAAAAGAGAGTGCCGGAATGTGGTGATGTGCTCGGATGTACTGGAGCGGCTTGCTCGTTCAAGCGTGGGAGAGTGATTGTGAGAAGGATTGGCTGGGTCATTGGAGTGTGAAGGGTGCTGGTTGCAGGATCCCAGAGTGGGTTGGCTGGAGGGTGCAGGAAGGAGGGTTGGGGGGTGGGGGTTATACATGAGTATTTTACATGGTGTATCCGAAAATCTTACTCAGATCAAATCAAGCATAACGGATATGAACCAAGACGTCTGTTTATGTATACAGTGTTTCAGAGGCTACAATGTTTGACCATCTATGCCGAAAGTTTCCTTCAATGTGACTCTCTATTGAACTTCCACTCATTCTCTAATGAGATGGTTCTGAATGACTTTTAAAAAGGCTTAAGCAAATCTTTCAACGGCATAATGATTCGAGGTATACCTGTTTGCAGCCCACGTTTTTGCATGCAGTGCCTTCCTTGACTTCGCTGCAATTATTCCCGTGATCTATACAGAGATATTTCAATCAAAACAGAGAGCAAGGACTGTCATTAATAATAAAAATAATAATAATAACAGGTATTTATAGAGCGCTCTTACAAAGTACATTGTATAACAGCGCTTGGATAATTTTCACAGAGAATGACAAAATCTATGACAGGTTTAACCATTAGAGTGCATTATAATTCTACAGGAGCAAAGTGGTTTTGGGAAGAATCAGAAGTAGCCATAGTAGAACTTCACAATTCTGCATAAAAAGGCTGGAACGCTGAGCTGAACTTGATTGAAAACCATTAAAGGGTTTTGCCGAGTTGAGACTGGTTTTGTTTAGCCTCAACCCTGTCAAATCCATTCCCTACAAAATGCAGAGGTTTAAAGGGCACAGGGGTTGATTTCATGAAGCCCTACGATGATTTAACTCGAGTTATGAAGGGATAACCCATCGTATCCAACGACTTCTATGTGTGGCTGCAATGCATCATAATTCCTTGATAGCAAGTTACGATGAGTTTGGTGAAATCGACCCCTGGACTGATGAGCCAAAGCATGGCAGCAACTTGGGGGCCTAATGGCCAAACCTGGGGCCAATTGCACTAACGCTTTGAGATCATCGTAAAAGCCCAAATTCATCTCTAAACAGAAACTTGCCACGTCAAATAGCAATTGATTTTCTGTTTAGCGATGGATTTGGGCTTTAGCGATGATCACAAAGCGCTAGTGAAATCGGCCCCAGATCCATGTTTAAAAAATGTCCCACAAGGATACTGTACGGTGTTCTATTTTGATTTGGTATCCTAACCAAATGGTCTGAGCAAGTGGAATGTTCTCTCACCTTGTTTATCTTCCGGGGCGCTAACCGTCAGGTTTTCCAATGCTGCTTTCAACGAGGACCCAATGGTAACTGGTAACCGCACGAGGGATTCTGTATCACTACAAAAGTGCACAGGAGGAAATACAGAGTACCAGTGAATGGAAATGACACACAGCTGTAGCCACCGTGACTGTACACTGTGTTCAATTGTAATACGGTTATAGGTGTTTAAGGACTTTAGAGAGATAGTATTAAAAGTTGCTGTTGAAGCTACTTCTGATACTGTTGTTGTAGCAGTTTGTCTGTGTACACGGTAAGGTAAGAACTTGAAAACACACTTATCAACTATCATTATCTGGTTAAGTGCTTAGAAACGCCTGTATAAAGCGCTCTATAAATGTTTATTATTATTAACAATCAAAATATGTGTAGTTATTATTGTTTAGCAACTACCAAGCCGTACATTCCACAAGAGGGTAAGGATGAGGGTAGAGGATGGGATAAGGGAAGGGGCATGAAGATGAGAAGTGGACTGAAATGAATCAAAGACAGTGAGGGTAGGGTAATAGGAGAGAACAAGTGGAAAAAATGGAGGACCCACTCAGCAGATTGTGATTACGATGTATTACTATGACTGATGGATCTACAATGAGAGGAACTGAATAATTCATACCTTGGTCTTTCCGTGGGCTGGTTTGGTTTGGGTGCTTCTACAACTATAACTTTCTGAAAAAAAAGGACAAAAACTAGTATTTCAATTAAAGACTTAGTTGACAAATGTGAACCTGAATAAAGCACTTGTAGAGACTGAAACTATTTACACTTGTTATTTTCTTGCTCTAAATCCCAAATGACGAGCTGGACAGAAACTCTGAGCATACTTGTAGCATTCCCTTCATGTAATTTCTTTTACAAATGAAATGGGATTCAAAGAAGACATCTATTCCCTTCTATTCTTTTCTTCATACATGTAAACTGGGCATCACCAACATCACGTTGTTATGTCTCTTTCTTTACATTAGTGTGGCAAGCTGTACTTTTTTATAAATCACAAATTCCACATTGCTCCTTTTTTTTCAGTGACAAACTTTTGTATCTCCAGTACCAAACATACCTAATGTTGATCTTTTAAAATGCCTTGTGCTCTGGTTAAAGTTTTGTGCTACTAGCCTTGTTGATTGGGACCTGGATTTCAAGTGTTTGTATCACCAAGACTCCAGGAAGTTTATGAAGATTTTCTTAATTGAAGTCTAATCAAATTATAATTCTTCTTTGTTTGTTTTTTTGTTCAAGAAATGTTATTACCTCTACTTCTTCTTTGGGTTTCGGTGCAGGTTTTGCTTTTTCTGGTGGTTTTTGATTGCTATGCAAACCCGTGGAACATCCCTGACAATAAAAGGAAAACAAGTCATTATTGTTATGAGTATATGGCCGTGTCCCAATTCTCTGGCTGCGGCTGCAAATTATGCATTTTCCTATGGCAGCCACTAGCCAGTGACTGCAGCCATTTCCATAGACTTGTGAGTTATTTGTGGTCGCAGCCAGAGAATTGGATACGGCCTATCAAAATGTTAATCTGTGTTCCAACTTAACTTTCTCTTTTGTAAAAAAAGGTTTTTGCAATTAGGCTTGCCCTTCACCGACGTGGATAAGCACTGCATACTCAGTGCTTGTTGATGTGGTTGAGTGCACAAGAAAAAATCATGCATGCGTTGGCTCAGGTGGGATTCGAACCCATGACCTCCTGCTTACTGAAGGTTTTCAGTTTCCATTCTTGGCCAAAGTCCTTCTTTTGAAATGAAGCTTGCTACTGCAGGATCTTCCGTTATTACAAATTAATCAAAATTTTGAGTGATTCAGATTATCTTTCCTAATCCTATATTTTCTATTTATTTAAATTTTTGATATATTTTGTCTGGTACTCACCCGTATATTTAGGAATTCTGTGAAGTCTGTGGTTCGTTTATTGCAGCAGGACCAGCCTTTGTACGCGTCATGAAAGACAGGCTCGCCAGGATGGTGTGTACATGCCTCTAGAAAAGGACATAAAACATGTAAAACTCATTAGGCCTAATACTTAATCTAGAGTGCTAGACGTTGCCATCGTTAGATATTATAATATATGTGCGATAACCCGCCACCACGAGAGGGCGTATCATGACAAGCTATATCCACGCAGAACTTGATTTCAGTAAAACTGTTTCTGAAGTCAAGTTGTGCGAGCATCGTGCGTGGCTAGTGGCTGGTGAAGATAACGCCCGTGGTGGCAAAACGATAACAACATCTAACTTACAAAAAGTTACAGCCTAGATTAATTAATTAATACTTCAGAAGTTCAGTAGGCCTAATATTCTTTAAAAATAATATGTAAGGTTTACTATACCTCAAGCCCTGCATCTCTTTGGGGAACAGAGGTGAATTTGAAACATGTTTGGCTCCTCTGATTTCTTTGGGCCATGACATGCCATAGGAGGCTACAGAAAAACAACCCTGTAAAATGATGTATGGAATTGGAAGCATACACTCGCTCAAGACATGCGTGTGTATTGATTGTGTGTCAACAATGTGTAACGTTACACAAAAATAGTTTACCTGGTCCATTTTCCGATGGAATAAACTTTTCCCCGCATCCTTTGTTGTAACAAACCGTTTCTACTTCAGGAGATGCCATTAATCACTCAACATGTACAAGGAAAACCACAAATTCAATCAAATTAGGCAAACACAATCACACTTTCTTAGAAGTCTCTAGAATCTTGCTTGTAAGTTGCATTGGCAGCCGGTCGAGGTCTTTACTTTCACGAAATTTCGATATCCTGTGGTGTGGCGCCCTCTATAGTTGGGAGCAGAGAATAATTATTCGAAGCAACATGATATCTTTCAACTATAGATGGCGCTATTTCATTTTAGTGTGGTTGATTAAAGGTGTACCACACTAGTATTAAATAAACTACCATTGACCTTTTAAGTTAGTGTATATATCCTTTGACTTCAAAACTTGAATACCTCATCCAGGAGTCTCCCAGTTTTTGGTGCAATACTGTAAATGGTAGTTTGAACACTCATCTATCCAATTCTTTTCAATGTTTGGTTTCTTAGCCAATTAAATTTGTTGATGAAAACACCCCTGAAATGTCCCTTTTCCTGCTACCAGTTTTCATGAAGCAACCCTCCATGCTCAAAACAATGTAGGGCCAGATTTAAACCAAATGTCTCAAGTCTGCACAACAGGCTGAAGCACTGAACCCCCAGGTTGCGACAACCAGTCATAATCAAACAATATGTTAATTGCATGACCCCCCCCCCAAATTGCATATTTTAAAAACCCTTTGAGGGTGCACAAATATGATAATCAGCTCGGCGCATTGATTTTTGAGTTATTTAGTGTGGTGCACCCTTAACATTCCAAATGTTTAATACAATCATGGAGGTTACCTCCATGATACAATTAAGACCTACTCTGACCCAAGTGATTTTTAGAGCAAACAAAGTGACAGGAAATAAGGATGCTAGATTTGAGGCACTATATCTTCAACTTTTAAAGCCATACGTAACTCGAGGCTGGGGCAGAATGCCGGGAGCGGAAATTAAAATTAACTAGTGACCTGAAAAAAAAAAAAAAAACCACTGAACAAAAAACAAACTAAACCATACTGATCAAAATGTCTTGAAGCTGCAGCAATTGTGACCATGATCGTTTAATAGCACACCAATAGGAGTACTGGCAAATAGTAGATTACATATTTTCATATCATCAAATAAAACTTTACACAAATCAATATTCTTAATTATATAAAAAAAATAGATCAAATGACGTATAATCTTTGATAAATTTGTCTCTGAGTGTTAAACAATTAATGAATCGACTGATCAATCAAAATAAATCAGAATTTATTTTTCAAAGGCTGGTACTGATTTACCGACAATAGGGCTCTGTGCTCGAGCTATTTATAGAATAATGCCCTTTATCGACAGCTATAGTTACCTGGATGTTCGGACAAATATCACAACGTTTAACATGTAAGTTAATTGGGCAACGTGCGACTTGTTTGTATGAACATCTGAATGTGACATCACGAGCGCGGAGCCCGATTAAAATTAAATCTATTAATCAATCAATTAATAGACTGACTGTAGGACCAAATCAATCAATGGATCAATCAACAAATTTATTAATCAATCAATAAATCAACTTATCAATCGATTAATGAATTTATCAACGAATAAATCAATCAATTAATCAATGAATAAATTAATCAATTGAATCAATGACACCAATTAAATATCAATGAATTAAATGAAATAAATCAGAATTGTCACTGAAATGAGTTAAATCTTAGATATATCCTATGAATTGTAAATATTTGTCTTTTCATGAGGTAAAAATAACGTCAAACTGATAGGGGGAATTTACAGACTGCTCTTCTGCTCCAAGCTCCTGCTTTTCTCCACCAAGCTCAGGACCTGCTCGGTGGCTGCTATGGTCTGTTCCGTGGAGTAGGTCTGGCTGTTTAGCAGCGTGCTGTCCAGGAAGTACCTGTAGTTGACCATCATGCCGCACGAGGCGGTCAGTCCACGTGGTGACACGTCCCCCATCCAGTTCAGCCGCCACATCACGGCTCCGTTGCGCAAATGGAAGTTGGCTACGATTTGTATAATAAATCAACAAAGACGGATGTTTCATTTTCAATCAGTTTAAAGGTAATATAAACTTTGGTTTTTGTCAAGGAAATGCAGATTCATGAGCAAAATATCAAGGAAGATACAGTAACAGTAATCTGTGAAATTTTCAGGCCCATACAGGGTGAACTTTTGAGAAAACAGTGAAAAACAACCTAAGTATTTCAACCTCATTTTTGATCTTTAAAAGATCAAAATTGGTTTTGGTCATTGGTTTTACTCTTTTCTGGATAAATACAGCATTTCAGGCTGAAACATATGTTTCAATTATCTTCCTGTATTAAGTTAGAAGTAAAGTTGTGGAGATTTCTGTTTCGGTATTCTACCAAAGTATGATAGTACCCGGAACCTTTAAGCGAGTCACCAAAACAGTTTCTGAACTGATACAATGAAATGAAAGGGATGTTGGTGTCTATCTTTGGAGTCAATGGCTCAGTAGAGAATAAGGGGAATTCTGATAAGTTACAGTATAACCTACCTACAGAGTCCAGAGCGTACCCTCTGTGCTTTTCTGCATACAAGTACCTGAAGTTACCACGACAAAAGAGGGAAAATGAAAATCATCAAATTATTTCTTTTGAATCTTTGGTAAGGTATTTTATCAGTCAAACTTTCTACAGTAGACGTCAACATTTCACCACTGCAGGCAAAACAAAAGGGGCAATAATCAGCAGTAAAAGGAATAATTTGGTGATTCTGCAACATGTCAATTAATTTGTATTTCTGTCCAACTGTCCAAAGAAATAACATTTATTTCCTTTAGCCTTGAGGGAGATCCTGCAAAGATTGAAACGTCATGCCCTCCTAACTCTTAGCATTACAAACTTCAAGGTCATTTATTTTGGACGATGAGCAGTTTGCAGCAGTTTATTTAATACTTGTATTAAAAAAATTACATTTATGATTAAAACAACAGCAATTATCATAATTGTCACACGTACCTTGCACATAATCGCATTAATGGATTCTTCATGGCGCTGACGAGCTGTCCAGATTGGGCCCACTGATTGGTTGACAATAATCTCCTGACTGTAATCAGTTCCGATTTGTTGTTTCGTCTGGAGAGACTGACGATACTCTCCAGCTCCTCCGTGGTGAATAGTGTTTGGCTGTTTCCATCTGTTGACAGTGTTGGAATGAACCGATTAAAAATTTAATCAATCATCAAATAACCACTAGGGAAACTGACTGGATTAATTTTAAGTCATTGAAAAGTGAACAAAGAAAAATTGAATGGAGCAGGATTTGAACCAGAGACCACCGGAATACCGGTAGTACAGGCGCTCTACCGACTGAGCTATCCAGCCCTTGGTGGTGTCCCTAATAGTCAGTTATCTTTGTTCGCTTGGCAGTCAGAAGCCATGACATTTTTATAATTGACTGACAAGGCTTTTCATCAACCCTAACCCTTTTCAAAACGTTTCTCAGGGATAGTAACACATTTCTGGAAGAATGTCTTTTGGACTGGCTTATGAGTCCCTTTCCCATGCAGTGTACTCAACTTACTACCTCCGTAAAATGCATGTAAAAATGTGACATGGCTCTAAGCGATTGCTCACCCTCGGGATGTCTGCCAATTTCCGCAAGGAGCCAGTTCCGGAATCCAGGGATCGGAGACAAACTGGAGAAGGTATCCAGCTGCGGGAAGTCCGCCTGTAACGTGCGGACGGCATGCTTGATCAGGTAGTTGCCAAGCTCTACGCCCCTCAAGCCTGTTACATAGAAATGAAAGGATTAAAGAGATCAAAGGATTAGGGTAATCCTGTCCTCCCAGCCATCTTTCCTTTATGAGCATTCTTTCTGAATTCCAATCTGGTTCGTTTTTCGTGTTGTACCTTTTTGCGTTGAGGTGATGGAGTAAAAAATGGCTGCCTTGATGCGTGCCGGGTCCTCAGGCTCTTCCATTGCCGGAGGGGGTTCCGCGGGATTGTTCCTCTCGCCAACTATGGACTAAAAAAGAAAATGGAAATTAAGTTGAAGGTTTTTGTAGAATATCAACTTGCTTTTCATCCAAACCAGATAGGGAAAGTTATTTTCTAAACCACTTCCTCAATTTCAATTCACTGTGTATAAAAGATCCTGCTAGAATTTAGACATCCGTGGCCACTGAGCATTCAATTTATATTGCCGGTATAAACTAAGGTCAGTTAGCAGTTTGAAGTACCGTAGCTGCTTCTTATCTTAAAAGTAAGAGATCCAATCTTGGACAAAACTTATTCAGCTTGGAGGCAACTTTAATAGTAAACCACACATACAAAAGGAAAGTTCTAGTAGTACAAAAGTCACTTTTCTGAAAGTTTCTGGCTATGCCCAATGAAATTATATCAAGATTCAAAGGTGAATGCTATTTCTTCTTGGAGATTGCTTTGAACTGGTTGCCTATAAATTGCCTCGTGCGACATGGGCCTAATTAGTATGAACATCAGATCTTTCCTGATTTGAAAATGCTGCCTATAATCAGTGCTGCTTGGAGGGTAAGGAGGTGCTGCATAGCGGCAGGCCAGAAAGGTAGCATGATGTTTCTGTCCAGGAGTCGATTTCACCAAACTCATCGTAACTTACTTTCAATTGCATATATGATGCACTCCAGTCCTACGTTTGATTTGATGGGTTACCCTTCGTAACTCGAGGAACGATGGATCGTAGGGCTTTGTGAAATCGACCCCAGGATTGTATCTTAAGTCTCACCTGTACACTTGCTGGTATGTGGTTGGTCAGCGCAGTGTGCAAGACCACTACAGGTTCCTTGGGCATGCTGTTGTGAGTGTAGACGAAGCAGCGACGGTACGGTCCCACTCGCCGCTTGAGGTCAGCCCAGCCCCGAATGGGATGGACGGCTTCGTATTCGCTGATCTATGATCAAATGAGAGAATGAAGAATGGTCATTCTAGTCCTTATAAAGACCAATCCATTTAATAGTCTAGAAAATAATCATCCTGGTTTGCAGAGTGTGCAATACCTTCACAGGAGATTCGAGGGACAAGGTTTTGCCAGAAGCTAGGCCCATAAAGTAGTTATGCTGCCCAAGTTTCTAAAGTCTTTTGCTTTGCCTTCCAAATTCTCGAAAACTAGGACAAACTTTCTTGAATCCAGTCATTTCTCTGCCAAATTTCATATGGCTATCTTCCTAAAAGCTGGGATAATTTAAGCAAACAGCGGCTCTGCATAAGGAGTGAAATCCTTGCCTAATACCTACCTTCTGGAGCATCTCGCAGGAGGACTGCCACGTAACGGTCTGGAGCTGCAGGAGACCGGCCGAGAACCAGTGGGCCAACATGTCTTTTAGCGCGGAGCTCAGCGCTCTCACTGGGGCATCGGTGCGCAGGTTGCGATGAAGATGCTGATAAGTCTGTTCAGAGAACATTCAAATTAATCAAGTAGCAAACGAACAAAGATAATTGACTATTTGGGACACTGACATCATAGGGCTATCATAGCTCATCAGTTGGTAGAGCACTGGTACTGTATTTCAGGTGTCGCTGGTTTGAATCCCGCTCCACTAAATTTTTCTTTCTCTTCCTAGAGAGGAACTACAGGAGTTAGGAGGGCCTGACGATTCAACCCAAGCAGTTGGTAGAGCACTGGTACGGTATTCCAGGGGTCGCTGGTTTGAATCCAGCTCCATTAAATTTGTCTTTCTCTTTCTAGAGAAAAACTACAAGAGTTAGGGGGCCTGATGATTCAACCCAAGCACTTGGTAGAGCACTGGTACGGTATTCCAGGGGGTCGCTGGTTTGAATCCCGCTCCACTAAATTTTTCTTTCTCTTTCTAGAGAAGAAATACAGGAGTTAGGAGGGCCTGACGATTCAACCCAAGCAGTTGGTAGAGCACTGGTACGGTATACCAGGGGTCGCTGGTTTGAATTCCGCTCCAGTAAATTTTTCTTTCTCGTTCTAGAGAGGAACTACAGGAGTTAGGAGGGCCCGACATTTTAATCCTAGCAGATCTTTCGCAAAGGCCTTTGAAGAGATCCTGCAAGGATCGAAATGTCCAGCCTTCCTCATTCCAAGGATTATTATTATTACTCACTAGTATATCGGCTCTCATATCTACTAGGAATTTGACACCTCCCTCCGTCCGTCCGATGTGAGTGAAGAGCAGCATGTAACCAGGCATCAGACTCTGCGATAAGCGCTGTTCTGATTGTAATAACGCTGCTTCACCCTTCTCCTGGTGAAACAAAGAAACAGGTGCACCACAGGTGCATCCTTTAATCAATGGTGATGGAATTGATTGCTGTCATTGCACTGAACATGGTATCTCTTTCTTATGCTGCATCCAAATCTGGGGCCAATTTCACAGCCCTGCTTAGCACAAGAATTTACTAAGCATGACATTTCTGTTTTAATAAAAACAGGGTTAACAACCAAATGTCCATATGTTGTGTATCACTTGCGATTGTTCTCTGGCTGTTGTTTGCTGACCATGAATATCAAATGAAATGTTTAATGGTAGTCTGTTTTACTGGGCAAGACTTTAATGTGCTAAGCAAATTTGTGTGCTTAGCAGCTCCATGAAAGTGGCCCCTGTTGTCTAGAGCTAGGTCTAGGTCTTTGCTCCATTGGAAATATACGGAGACACCAAGACAATAGACCTACACGTAGCTCTGGAGGACTGTTTTGGGCACGGCCTCAGTTCCTTCTACACACCTTATTCACGGTGCTTCCATCTTGTCACCTTCCTTGTATACCCGTTGGAAAAGATAACACCTATTCTAAAAAGAAAAGGGTACCAGACTACTTCGAATCTAGAGCTTCAGTTTGATTGCCTTGCTTGGAATGTAGGATGGATGCACCATGAATGAGGTCTATACTGTTAAGAGGCTCTCCGCTCTGTTGTTTTGGAGTGAGAGACTGGTTTTTCCTCCTCTTCAGGGAAGGAGGTTATTGACTGAAGCTTTCCGTGGACTGTGGAGTACGCGGGAACACCTTCCAGCACTGTCTGTATAAAGAAACTCTCAAGTCATGTTCCTGTGTGAGAAATCAGTTTCTCCTGACAATAGAGATGTAGGCATTAATCCTAAACCCCAAGATATTCAGACTTACCTGGATGGAGTCCAAGTTCTTAGCGGCCCTGATGACTCCTTCGTGATTCACCCCGCATAGCTGGGACAATGCCAGCAAGAAGTCAGCCTTAGCGGCGTCGTTGAGTTGGAGGTAATGGGAACAGACTTGTCTGATGTGGGCCTGAAATGAGAAGTGGCCAACTTGAACACAAACTCATAAAATTCTTCACTTTGCGGTATCTTCGCTGCATTAGTTCACATGAAATATGAACTGGGGCCAATTTCATAGAGCTGCTTAAGCACAAAAATTTGCTTAAGCATTAAAAGTCTTTCTTTGATCAAATAGGATTACCAACAAAATTTTCATGTGATGTTTTATACTGCTTTTGAATCTTTTCGGCCAATGTTTACTGAGCATAACATTCATTGAAGCAAAATTATAACGGTATAAGAGTAAAAAAAATAAAAATTCCAACCTACTTCTGACATCACAGGTGATCTTCCCGTTGACCCCTTGACCTCTGAGGTCAATAAGTTGGGCAGGAGACTTTGGATGACCTGATGCTGCTCCATATCCATGGCAATGTCCTTATGCATTATGCATGAGGTTGAAATAAATCGCTTACTCAAGAGATGCTCGGAGCGGCGTTGCTGATAGGGGCACTCTTTCCTTGACAAGCAGGCATGGCAATGGAGTCTTGTTCTAGATGTGAGCTACAAACAATTCACGGATAACATCAAATTCATATCAACTTAAATATCAAAGACTGGTGCATGAAATAAGCTGTGAAACTGTTTCAGAAAATTACATGGAGAACTCTAATAGCACGACTCGATGAAATTTAAAAAGAGAAAAGAAGTTGTTTACCTTGGTGACGTTTGACCTGGTCGTCAGCAAAATGAAACTGCGAAACATCAGACTCATTATCTGGAGAATAAAACAAATAAATTAACAAACTGAGGTGAGGATTAATCACACTAATAACTGATCATTTTCTTTGGTCTATCATCTTGTTGATCACAATTTCTCACCCAAAAAACATGCTTTTGAAAAGAATTACTGAATACTAGGGCCTATCTTTGTTTAGTTGCGATGATCGTAACCCTTAATTGGTCTCAATGGGGTTTGGTCCAAGCAGACCATGTCTAAGGAGGGGTGGGGGGGGGGGGCTGTTAGGTAGGGGGGGGGGGCTGTAGCCTAGCCCTCCCATGATGCAATTGAAAACAAAATTCTTGAAAATACGGGATATTTTTGCAGTTATTAAGCACCATTTACATATAAACCGCGTTGTGAAGGCTATATGTGCATGTTATTTTGACCCCTAATATTAATAAGACATAGCAGAAGTGAGTGTTAGAAGAACCCAAAACATTGGCTCTTACACTCCCTAGGCCCTAGCTATAGAGGTTAATCATGTGACGTCATTGGCCGTCAAGCACAATGATTGCACACACGAGACTAAAACTACATTTCAGTGCACACACAACGCACAGTGTCCTACGGGTAACCATGGACAACATAGAAAAGCTTGACGGCCAATCACGTGATTCTATGACGTCGGTGAATAACCTTGCCCCCCAAAAAAATAATGGCTTTTCTAACGTTAGAACTGCGCCTCCTAACGTTATAACTTAACTTATAACTTATTTTATAGGCCTAACAGTTAAGGCTAAGCTGCCTAAGCCATGTCTGAAACTGAAAATAATTCTTGTGGACTAAAACTAAGTAGGCCTAAAAGCACACGGTTACCCCCCCCCCCCCCCCCCCAATTTAAAAGACCAACGGGAGGATGAAGAAAACCCGGATAAGTGACACAAAATGTATGATTTAGAATTTCTACAAACCATCAGAACGTCGTTTCCGTGGTCCAGCTACTGAGTGAGCTAGCTGCAGTGTCATGTGTCAACAAGTTGCAATTATCATCAAGAGTTTTAACGATTGGTGGCGCTCTATAAAATCTTTCCATGGCTTCGGGATGCACCACACTAAATAGCTCAATCAATGCGCCGAGCTGATTATCATAATGTGTGTACCCTCAAATGTTTTTTAAATATGCAATTTGGGGGATCGTGCAATTAATATATTGTGTACTTTTGACTGGTAATGACAACCTGGGGGTTCAGTGCTTCAGCCTGTTGTGGAGACTTGAGATATTTTGGTTTAAAATCCGGTTCTTCATTGTGGACTAGGGTTGCTTCATGAAAACTCGTAGGAAGTCGGTTACGGAATAAGGACATTTCGGGGGTGTTTTTTCTTTGGGCAATTAGCAAAAAATCAAATCGGTTACCCATCCAAAAATTGAAACGAATTGGGTAGATGAGAGTTCACACTATCATTTACACTATTGCACCAACAACTGAGAAACTTCTGGATGGGGTTTTTTGAACTGTGAAGTTGAGGGATTTTACACTAAGGTCAATGGGAGTTTATTTAGTGTGGTGCACCCTTCGATTTCCACAGCTGTAGTACGGCTACGTCTCTCGTCAGCGTGAATGCATTTTCAATGGACGAATATAGCTCTAGACAGGTTTCGGGTCACACTAAACACCGGAAAACTACCGGAAAACACACTAAATACCGGAATAAACACTAACCGGAAAACACAGGAAAACTACTCCAGGAAAACACACTATACCGGAAAACACACTAAATACCGGAAAACTACAGGAACTTCACACTGAAGACACCTGTCAACACCTGAAAACTACAGTAAAACACACTAATATGACAGGTGTCAACACCGGAAAAACAAACACTGGACGTGCAATAAAGGTAATACAATATTATCTAAAGTAATAGATAAAATATAGCCCACAGCCGACCTCATTTTGCATATTTAACTTTTTTATATTTCGATGGGAAAAACAACCCGGTTTTTCTGGTAGTTTTTCGGTATTTTCAGCGGGTAGTTGTTTTCCGGTAGTTTCAGGTGTTTCCCGGTAATTTCTGGTGTTTTCCGGTAGATGTTCGTTTATGTTTGTTTGTAGGTTTGTAGGCACGAAGGTGTGAACTAGACCGAATCTTACTGACTATGACAAACATAATCCAGTACCATTTCATGTCACAATTAATTTTTGTCCACGCAGGCTCTACGGGCTTGCCTATAAGCGTGGCATGAGGCAGTCGTCTGGCATAGTCAGTGACATAATTGGTCAGGTTCCCCATCCTTCGTAATATGGTTTGTACATGGGCTCATTGCTAAAGCGCGTTAGGATTTTTTTTTTAGGGGGGGGGGGAGGATTTCGCTAAGCAGGGCGACTTATGGTTTCAAAATCCAGATCTATGATCCAGACTGAAAATAAAAAGACACGTGTAATTTAGTTTTTCCTGAAGTTTACCCCACAAATGAGCAGCCAGATTTTAAAGATCGTGTTTAAAATATAGAATTAGACTGCGTGCTGTATTATATCATACACATACAGTGTAGAACGTAATAACGTGATATATAAATCATTACAGATTTCGCTACGCAGGGCGACTTCAGGTTCAAAAATTCATATCTATGATCTAGACTGAAAATAAAAAGACACGTGTAATTTTGTTTTTAATGAGTTTGCCCCAGAAATGAGCAGGCAGATGTCAAAGATCGTGTTCAAAATAGATAAGATTGGACAGTGCAGAACGGTTTTGCATGATATGTAAAGCATTACAGATTTTGCTATGTAGGGCGACTTCAGGTTCGAAAATTCAGATCTATGATCTAGACTGAAAATAAAAAGACACGTGTAATTTTGTTTTTCCATGAGTTTGCCCCAGAAATGAGCAGGCATATTTCAAAGATCGTGTTCAAAATAATTTTTTATATAGGATTGGACAGCGCACTGCCATTATGATACACATACAGTGCAGAACGGTTTTGCATGATATGTAAACCATTACAGATTTCGCTATGTAGGGCGACTTCAGGTTCGACAATTCAGATCTATGATCTAGACTGAAAATAAAAAGACACGTGTAATTTTGTTTTTCCTGAGTTTGCCCCAGAAATGAGCAGGCAGATTTCAAAGATCGTGTTCAAAATATATAGGATTGGACAGCGCGCTGCCATATGTATACTACACATACAGTGTAAACTGGTATTGCAAGATATGTAAAACATTGCAGATTTCGCTATGTAGGGCGACTTCAGGTTCGAAAATTCAGATCTATGATCTAGACTGAAAATAAAAAGACACGTGTAATTTTGTTTTTCCTGAGTTTGCCCCAGAAATGAGCAGGCAGATTTCAAAGATCGTGTTCAAAATATAGAATTAGACTGCGTGCTGCCATATGTATACTACACATACAGTGTAAACTGGTATTGCAAGATATGTAAATCATTACAGATTTCGCTACGCAGGGCGACTCCGGGTTCAAAAATTCAGATCTATGATCTACACTGAAAATAAAAAGACACGTGTAATTTTGTTTTTCCTGAGTTTGCCCCAGAAGTGATCAGGTATATTTCAAAGATCGTGTTCAAAAAAAGTATAGGATTGGACAGCGCGCTGTTATATATGTTACACATACAGTCTGTGTAAAACGTCATAACATGATATATAAATCATTAGGGGCCTACAGATTTCGCTATGCAGGGCGACTTCAGGTTCAAAAATTCAGATCTATGATCTAGACAGAAAATAAAAACACACGTGTAATTTTGTTTTTCCTGAGTTTCCCCCAGAAATGAGCAGGCAGATTTCAAAGATCGTGTTCAAAATATATAGGATTGGACAGTGCGCTGCCTTATATGATACACATACAGTGCAGAACGGTTTGGCATGATATGTAAACCATTACAGATTTCGCTATGTAGGGCGACTTCAGGTTCGACAATTCAGATCTATGATCTAGACTGAAAATAAAAAGACACGTGTAATTTTGTTTTTCCTGAGTTTGCCCCAGAAATGAGCAGGCAGATTTCAAAGATCGTGTTCAAAATATATAGGATTGGACAGCGCGCTGCCATAATAGATACACATACAGTGCAGAACGGTTTTGCATGATATGTAAACCATTACAGATTTCGCTATGTAGGGCGACTTCAGGTTCGAAAATTCAGATCTATGATCTACACTGAAAATAAAAAGACACGTGTAATTTTGTTTTTCCAGAGTTTGCCCCAGAAGTGATCAGGCAGATTTCAAAGATCGTGTTCAAAATATAGGATTTGACCGGGCGCTGCCAAATACATGTATAATACATATACGTCATAACATGATGTGTAAACCACTACAGATTTCGCTATGCAGGGCGACTTCAGGTTCAAAAATTCAGATCTATGATCCAGACTGAAAATAAAAAGACACGTGTAATTTAGTTTTTCCTGAAGTTTACCCCACAAATGAGCAGCCAGATTTTAAAGATCGTGTTTAAAATATAGAATTAGACTGCGTGCTGTATTATATCATACACATACAGTGTAGAACGTAATAACGTGATATATAAATCATTACAGATTTCGCTAAGCAGGGCGACTTCAGGTTCAAAAATTCATATCTATGATCTAGACTGAAAATAAAAAGACACGTGTAATTTTGTTTTTAATGAGTTTGCCCCAGAAATGAGCAGGCAGATGTCAAAGATCGTGTTCAAAATAGATAGGATTGGACAGTGCAGAACGGTTTTGCATGATATGTAAAGCATTACAGATTTTGCTATGTAGGGCGACTTCAGGTTCGAAAATTCAGATCTATGATCTAGACTGAAAATAAAAAGACACGTGTAATTTTGTTTTTCCATGAGTTTGCCCCAGAAATGAGCAGGCATATTTCAAAGATCGTGTTCAAAATAATTTTGTATATAGGATTGGACAGCGCACTGCCATTATGATACACATACAGTGCAGAACGGTTTTGAATGATATGTAAACCATTACAGATTTCGCTATGTAGGGCGACTTCAGGTTCGAAAATTCAGATCTATGATCTAGACTGAAAATAAAAAGACACGTGTAATTTTGTTTTTCCTGAGTTTGCCCCAGAAGTGATCAGGTATATTTCAAAGATCGTGTTCAAAATATAGGATTGGACAGCGCGCTGTCATATATGATACACATACAGTCTGTGTAAAACGTCATAACATGATATATAAATCAGTACAGATTTCGCTATGCAGGGCGACTTCAGGTTCAAAAATTCAGATCTATGATCTAGACAGAAAATAAAAACACACGTGTAATTTTGTTTTTCCTGAGTTTGCCCCAGAAATGAGCAGGCAGATTTCAAAGATCGTGTTCAAAATATATAGGATTGGACAGTGCGCTGCCTTATATGATACACATACAGTGCAGAACGGTTTGGCATGATATGTAAACCATTACAGATTTCGCTATGTAGGGCGACTTCAGGTTCGACAATTCAGATCTATGATCTAGACTGAAAATAAAAAGACACGTGTAATTTTGTTTTTCCTGAGTTTGCCCCAGAAATGAGCAGGCAGATTTCAAAGATCGTGTTCAAAATATATAGGATTGGACAGCGCGCTGCCATAATAGATACACATACAGTGCAGAACGGTTTTGCATGATATGTAAACCATTACAGATTTCGCTATGTAGGGCGACTTCAGGTTCGAAAATTCAGATCTATGATCTACACTGAAAATAAAAAGACACGTGTAATTTTGTTTTTCCAGAGTTTGCCCCAGAAGTGATCAGGCAGATTTCAAAGATCGTGTTCAAAATATAGGATTGGACAGCGCGCTGTCATACATGATACACATACAGTCCGTGTAAAACGTCATAACATGATATATAAATCATTACATATTTCGCTATGCAGGGCGACTTCAGGTTCAAAAATTCAGATCTATGATCTAGACTGAAAATAAAAACACACGTGTAATTCCCCCCCCCCGAGTTTGCCACAGAAATGAGCAGCCAGATGTCAAAGATCGTGTTCAAAATATAGGATGTGAAAAATCCTCATGCGCTTTAACAATGGTCCCATGCACAAACCTATGCACGAAGGTGTGAACTAGACCGAATCTTACTGACTATGACAAACATAATCCAGGACCATTTCATGTCACAACCAATTTTTGTCCACGCAGGCTCTACGGGCTTGCCTTTAAGCGTGGCATGAGGCAGTCGTCTGGCATAGTCAGTGACATATGGTCAAGTTCCCCACCCTTCGTAATATGGTTTGTACATGGGCTCATTGCTAAAGCGCGGCGTTAGGATTTTTTTTTTTGGGGGGGGGGGAGGATTTCGCTAAGCAGGGCGACTTATGGTTTCAAAATCCAGATCTATGATCTAGACTGAAAATAAAAAGACACGTGTAATTTTGTTTTTCCTGAAGTTAACCCCAGAAATGAGCAGCCAGATTTCAAAGATCGTGTTTAAAATATAGAATTAGACTGCGTGCTGTATTACATCATACACATACAGTGTAGCACGTAATAACGTGATATATAAATCATTACAGATTTCGCTACGCAGGGCGACTTCAGGTTCAAAAATTCATATCTATGATCTTGACTGAAAATAAAAAGACACGTGTAATTTTGTTTTTCCTGAAGTTTACCCCAGAAATGAGCAGCCAGATTTCAAAGATCGTGTTTAAAATATAGAATTAGACTGCGTGCTGTATTACATCATACACATACAGTGTAGCACGTAATAACGTGATATATAAATCATTACAGATTTCGCTACGCAGGGCGACTTCAGGTTCAAAAATTCATATCTATGATCTAGATTGAAAATAAAAAGACACGTGTAATTTAGTTTTTCCTGAAGTTTACCCCACAAATGAGCAGCCAGATTTTAAAGATCGTGTTTAAAATATAGAATTAGACTGCGTGCTGTATTATATCATACACATACAGTGTAGAACGTAATAACGTGATATATAAATCATTACAGATTTCGCTAAGCAGGGCGACTTCAGGTTCAAAAATTCATATCTATGATCTAGACTGAAAATAAAAAGACACGTGTAATTTTGTTTTTAATGAGTTTGCCCCAGAAATGAGCAGGCAGATGTCAAAGATCGTGTTCAAAATAGATAGGATTGGACAGTGCAGAACGGTTTTGCATGATATGTAAAGCATTACAGATTTTGCTATGTAGGGCGACTTCAGGTTCGAAAATTCAGATCTATGATCTAGACTGAAAATAAAAAGACACGTGTAATTTTGTTTTTCCATGAGTTTGCCCCAGAAATGAGCAGGCATATTTCAAAGATCGTGTTCAAAATAATTTTGTATATAGGATTGGACAGCGCACTGCCATTATGATACACATACAGTGCAGAACGGTTTTGAATGATATGTAAACCATTACAGATTTCGCTATGTAGGGCGACTTCAGGTTCGAAAATTCAGATCTATGATCTAGACTGAAAATAAAAAGACACGTGTAATTTTGTTTTTCCTGAGTTTGCCCCAGAAGTGATCAGGTATATTTCAAAGATCGTGTTCAAAATATAGGATTGGACAGCGCGCTGTCATATATGATACACATACAGTCTGTGTAAAACGTCATAACATGATATATAAATCAGTACAGATTTCGCTATGCAGGGCGACTTCAGGTTCAAAAATTCAGATCTATGATCTAGACAGAAAATAAAAACACACGTGTAATTTTGTTTTTCCTGAGTTTGCCCCAGAAACGAGCAGGCATATTTCAAAGATCGTGTTCAAAATATATAGGATTGGACAGTGCGCTGCCTTATATGATACACATACAGTGCAGAACGGTTTGGCATGATATGTAAACCATTACAGATTTCGCTATGTAGGGCGACTTCAGGTTCGACAATTCAGATCTATGATCTAGACTGAAAATAAAAAGACAGGTGTAATTTTGTTTTTCCTGAGTTTGCCCCAGAAATGAGCCGGCAGATTTCAAAGATCGTGTTCAAAATATATAGGATTGGACAGCGCGCTGCCATATATGATACACATAAAGTGCAGAACGGTTTTGCATGATATGTAAACCATTACAGATTTCGCTATGTAGGGCGACTTCAGGTTCGAAAATTCAGATCTATGATCTAGACTGAAAATAAAAAGACACGTGTAATTTTGTTTTTCCTGAGTTTGCCCCAGAAATGAGCAGGCAGATTTCAAAGATCGTGTTCAAAATATATAGGATTGGACAGCGCGCTGCCATATATGATACACTTACAGTGCAGAACGGTTTTGCATGATATGTAAACCATTACAGATTTCGCTATGTAGGGCGACTTCAGGTTCGAAAATTCAGATCTATGATCTACACTGAAAATAAAAACACACGTGTAATTCCCCCCCCCCCCCGAGTTTGCCACAGAAATGAGCAGCCAGATGTCAAAGATCGTGTTCAAAATATAGGATGTGAAAAATCCTCATGCGCTTTAACAATGGTCCCATGCACAAACCTATGCACGAATGTGTGAACTAGACCGAATCTTACTGACTATGACAAACATAATCCAGGACCATTTCATGTCACAACCAATTTTTGTCCACGCAGGCTCTACGGGCTTGCCTTTAAGCGTGGCATGAGCCAGTCGTCTGGCATAGTCAGTGACATATGGTCAAGTTCCCCACCCTTCGTAATATGGTTTGTACATGGGCTCATTGCTAAAGCGCGTTAGGATTTTTTTAGGGGGGAGGATTTCGCTGAGCAGGGCGACTTCAGGTTCAAAAATTCAGATCTATGATCTAGACTGAAAATAAAAAGACACGTGTAATTTTGTTTTTCCTGAATTTTCCCCAGAAATGAGCAGGCAGTTTTCAAAGATCGGGTTCAAAATATAGGATTAGACAGCGTGCTGCCATATTATAATACACATACAGTGAGGCACGTCATAATGTGATTTATAAAACATTGCAGATTTCGCTAAGCAGGTCGACTTCAGGTTCAAAAATTCAGATATATGATCTAGACTGAAAATAAAACGACACGTGCAATTTTGTTTTTCCTGAGTTTGCCCCAAAAATGAGCAGCCAGATTTCAAAGATCGTGTTCAAAATATAGGATTTGACCTCGCGCTGCGATATACATGTATAATACACATATACGTCATAACATGATATGTAAACCACTACCGGTACAGATTTCGCTATGCAGGGCGACTTTAGGTTCAAAATTTCAGATCTATGATCTAGACTGAAAATAAAAAGACGTGTAATTTTTTCCTCCCTGAGTCTGCCCCAGAAATGAGCAGCCAGATGTCAAAGATCATGTTCAAAATATAGGATTTGAAAAATCCTCATGCGCTTTAACAATGGTCCCATGCACAAACCTATGCACGAAGGTGTGAACTAGACCGAATCTTACTGACTACGACAAACATAATCCAGGACCATTTCATGTCACAACTAATTTTTGTTCACGCAGACTCTACGGGCTTGCCTATAAGCGTGGCATGAGCCAGTCGTCTGGCATAGTCAGTGACATATGGTCAAGTTCCCCACCCTTCGTAATATGGTTTGTACATGGGCTCATTGCTAAAGCGCGTTAGGATTTTTTTTAGGGGGGAGGATTTCGCTGAGCAGGGCGACTTCAGGTTCAAAAATTCAGATATATGATCTACACTGAAAATAAAAAGACACGTGTAATTTTGTTTTTCCTGAAATTTCCCCAGAATTGAGCTGGCAATTTTCAAAGATCGGCTTCAAAATATAGGATTAGACTGCGTGCTGCCATATTATAATACACATACAGTGAAGCACGTCATAACGTGATTTATAAAACATTGCAGATTTCGCTAAGCAGGGCGACTTCAGGTTCAAAAATTCAGATATATGATCTACACTGAAAATAAAAAGACACGTGTAATTTTTTTTTTCCTGAATTTTCCCCAGAAATGAGCAGGCAATTTTCAAAGATCGGCTTCAAAATATAGGATTAGACTGCGTGCTGCCATATTATAATACACATACAGTGTAGCACGTCATAACGTGATTTATAAAACATTGCAGATTTCGCGAAGCAGGGCGACTTCAGGTTCAAAAATTCAGATATATGATCTACACTGAAAATAAAAAGACACGTGTAATTTTGTTTTTCCTGAATTTTCCCCAGAAATGAGCAGGCACTTTTCAAAGATCGGCTTCAAAATATAGGATTAGGCAGCGTGCTGCCATATTATAATACACATACAGTGTAGCACGTCATAACGTGATTTATAAAACATAGCAGATTTCGCGAAGCAGGGCGACCTCAGGTTCAAAAATTCAGATATATGATCTAGACTGAAAATAAAAACACGTGTAATTTTTTTTTCCTGAGTTTGCCCCAAAAATGAGCAGCCAGATTTCAAAGATCGTGTTCAAAATATAGGATTTGACCTCGCGCTGCCATATACATGTATAATACACATATACGTCATAACATGATATGTAAACCACTACCGGTAGAGATTTCGCTATGCAGGGCGACTTTAGGTTCAAAAATTCAGATCTATGATCTAGACTGAAAATAAAAAGACACGTGTAATTTTTTACCCCTGAGTTTGCCCCAGAAATGAGCAGCCAGATTTCAAAGATCGTGTTCAAAAATATAGGATTTGACCTCGCGCTGCCATACATGTATAATACACATATACGTCATAACATGATATGTAAACCACTACCGGTACAGATTTCGCTATGCAGGGCGACTTTAGGTTCAAAAATTCAGATCTATGATCTAGACTGAAAATAAAAAGACACTTGTAATTTTGTTTTTCCTGAGTTTGCCCCAGAAATGAGCAGCCAGATTTCAAAGATCGTGTTCAAAATATAGGATTTGACCGCGCGCTGCCATGTTCATTTTTAATACACATATACGTCATAACATGATATGCAAACCACTACAGATTTCGCTATGCAGGGCGACTTCAGGTTCAAAAATTCAGATGTAAGATCTACACTGAAAGTAAAAAGACACTTGTAATTTTGTTTTTCCTGAATTTTCCCCAGAAATTAGCAGGCAATTTTCAAAGATCGGGTTCAAAATATGGGATTAGACTGCGTGCTGCCATATTATAATTCACATAAAGTGTAGCACGTCATAACGTGATTTATAAAACATTGCAGATTTCGCGAAGCAGGGCGACTTCAGGTTCAAAAATTCAGATATATGGTCTAGACTGAAAATAAAAAGACACGTGTAATTTTGTTTTTCCTGAATTTTCCCCAGAAATGAGCAGGCAGTTTTCAAAGATCGGGTTCAAAATATAGGATTAGACTGCGTGCTGCCATATTATAATACACATACAGTGAAGCACGTCATAACGTGATTTATAAAACATTGCAGATTTCGCGAAGCAGCGCGACTTCAGGTTCAAAAATTCAGATATATGATCTACACTGAAAATAAAAAGACACGTGTAATTTTGTTTTTCCTGTATTTTCCCAAGAAATGAGCAGGCAGTTTTCAAAGATCGGGTTCAAAATAGGGGATTAGACTGCGTGCTGCCATATTATAATTCACATAAAGTGTAGCACGTCATAACGTGATTTAAAAAACATTGCAGATTTCGCGAAGCAGCGCGACTTCAGGTTCAAAAATTCAGATATATGATCTACACTGAAAATAAAAAGACACGTGTAATTTTGTTTTTCCTGTATTTTCCCAAGAAATGAGCAGGCAGTTTTCAAAGATCGGGTTCAAAATAGGGGATTAGACTGCGTGCTGCCATATTATAATTCACATAAAGTGTAGCACGTCATAACGTGATTTAAAAAACATTGCAGATTTCGCGAAGCAGGGCGACTTCAGGTTCAAAAAATCAGATATATGATCTAGACTGAAAATAAAAAGACACGTGTAATTTTGTTTTTCCTGAGTTTGCCCCAGAAATGAGCAGGCAATTTTCAAAGATCGGCTTCAAAATATAGGATTAGACTGCGTGCTGCCATATTATAATACACATACAGTGTAGCACGTCATAACGTGATTCATAAAACATTGCAGATTTCGCGAAGCAGGGCGACTTCAGGTTCAAAAATTCAGATATATGATCTAGACTGAAAATAAAAAGACACGTGTAATTTTGTTTTTCCTGAATTTTCCCCAGAAATGAGCAGGCAGTTTTCAAAGATCGGGTTCAAAATATAGGATTAGACTGCGTGCTGCCATATTATAATACACATACAGTGAAGCACGTCATAACGTGATTTATAAAAAATTGCAGATTTCGCGAAGCAGCGCGACTTCAGGTTCAAAAAATCAGATATATGATCTAGACTGAAAATAAAAAGACACGTGTAATTTTGTTTTTCCTGAGTTTGCCCCAGAAATGAGCAGCCAGATTTCAAAGATCGTGTTCAAAATATAGGATTTGACCGCGCGCTGCCATGTTCATTTTTAATACACATATACGTCATAACATGATATGCAAACCACTACAGATTTCGCTATGCAGGGCGACTTCAGGTTCAAAAATTCAGATATAAGATCTACACTGAAAGTAAAAAGACACTTGTAATTTTGTTTTTCCTGAATTTTCCCCAGAAATTAGCAGGCAGTTTTCAAAGATGGGGTTCAAAATATGGGATTAGACTGCGTGCTGCCATATTATAATTCACATAAAGTGTAGCACGTCATAACGTGATTTATAAAACATTGCAGATTTCGCGAAGCAGGGCGACTTCAGGTTCGAAAATTCAGATATATGATCTACACTGAAAATAAAAAGACACGTGTAATTTTGTTTTTCCTGAATTTTCCCCAGAAATGAGCAGGCAATTTTCAAAGATCGGCTTCAAAATATAGGATTAGACTGCGTGCTGCCATATTATAATACACATACAGTGTAGCACGTCATAACGTGATTTATAAAACATTGCAGATTTCGCGAAGCAGGGCGACTTCAGGTTCGAAAATTCAGATATATGATCTAGACTGAAAATAAAAAGACACGTGTAATTTTGTTTTTCCTGAATTTTCCCAAGAAATGAGCAGCCAGATTTCAAAGATCGTGTTCAAAATATAGGATTTGACCGCGCGCTGCCATGTTCATTTTTAATACACATATACGTCATAACATGATATGCAAACCACTACAGATTTCGCTATGCAGGGCGACTTCAGGTTCAAAAATTCAGATATAAGATCTACACTGAAAGTAAAAAGACTCCTGTAATTTTGTTTTTCCTGAATTTTCCCCAGAAATTAGCAGGCAGTTTTCAAAGATGGGGTTCAAAATATGGGATTAGACTGCGTGCTGCCATATTATAATTCACATAAAGTGTAGCACGTCATAACGTGATTCATAAAACATTGCAGATTTCGCGAAGCAGGGCGACTTCAAGTTCAAAAATTCAGATATATGATCTAGACTGAAAATAAAAAGACACGTGTAATTTTGTTTTTCCTGAATTTTCCCCAGAAATGAGCAGGCAATTTTCAAAGATCGGCTTCAAAATATAGGACTAGACTGCGTGCTGCCATATTATAATACACATACAGTGTAGCACGTCATAACTTGATTCATAAAACATTGCAGATTTCGCGAAGCAGGGCGACTTCAGGTTCAAAAATTCAGATATATGATCTAGACTGAAAATAAAAAGACACGTGTAATTTTGTTTTTCCTGAATTTTCCCCAGAAATGAGCAGGCAGTTTTCAAAGATCGGGTTCAAAATATAGGATTAGACTGCGTGCTGCCATATTATAATACACATACAGTGAAGCACGTCATAACGTGATTTATAAAACATTGCAGATTTCGCGAAGCAGCGCGACTTCAGGTTCAAAAATTCAGATATATGATCTACACTGAAAATAAAAAGACACGTGTAATTTTGTTTTTCCTGTATTTTCCCAAGAAATGAGCAGGCAGTTTTCAAAGATCGGGTTCAAAATAGGGGATTAGACTGCGTGCTGCCATATTATAATTCACATAAAGTGTAGCACGTCATAACGTGATTTAAAAAACATTGCAGATTTCGCGAAGCAGGGCGACTTCAGGTTCAAAAAATCAGATATATGATCTAGACTGAAAATAAAAAGACACGTGTAATTTTGTTTTTCCTGAGTTTGCCCCAGAAATGAGCAGCCAGATTTCAAAGATCGTGTTCAAAATATAGGATTTGACCGCGCGCTGCCATGTTCATTTTTAATACACATATACGTCATAACATGATATGCAAACCACTACAGATTTCGCTATGCAGGGCGACTTCAGGTTCAAAAATTCAGATATAAGATCTACACTGAAAGTAAAAAGACACTTGTAATTTTGTTTTTCCTGAATTTTCCCCAGAAATTAGCAGGCAGTTTTCTCAGATGGGGTTCAAAATATGGGATTAGACTGCGTGCTGCCATATTATAATTCACATAAAGTGTAGCACGTCATAACGTGATTTATAAAACATTGCAGATTTCGCGAAGCAGGGCGACTTCAAGTTCAAAAATTCAGATATATGATCTACACAGAAAATAAAAAGACACGTGTAATTTTGTTTTTCCTGAATTTTCCCAGAAATGAGCAGGCAGTTTTCAAAGATCGGCTTCAAAATATAGGATTAGACTGCGTGCTTCCATATTATAATACACATACAGTGTAGCACGTCATAACGTGATTTAAAAAAACATTGCAGATTTCGCGAAGCAGGGCGACTTCAGGTTCAAAAAATCAGATATATGATCTAGACTGAAAATAAAAAGACACGTGTAATTTTGTTTTTCCTGAGTTTGCCCCAGAAATGAGCAGCCAGATTTCAAAGATCGTGTTCAAAATATAGGATTTGACCGCGCGCTGCCATGTTCATTTTTAATACACATATACGTCATAAGATGATATGCAAACCACTACAGATTTCGCTATGCAGGGCGACTTCAGGTTCAAAAATTCAGATATAAGATCTACACTGAAAGTAAAAAGACACTTGTAATTTTGTTTTTCCTGAATTTTCCCCAGAAATTAGCAGGCAGTTTTCAAAGATGGGGTTCAAAATATGGGATTAGACTGCGTGCTGCCATATTATAATTCACATAAAGTGTAGCACGTCATAACGTGATTTATAAAACATTGCAGATTTCGCGAAGCAGGGCGACTTCAAGTTCAAAAATTCAGATATATGATCTACACTGAAAATAAAAAGACACGTGTAATTTTGTTTTTCCTGAATTTTCCCCAGAAATGAGCAGGCAGTTTTCAAAGATCGGCTTCAAAATATAGGATTAGACTGCGTGCTGCCATATTATAATACACATACAGTGAAGCACGTCATAACGTGATTTATAAAACATTGCAGATTTCGCTAAGCAGGGCGACTTCAGGTTCAAAAATTCAGATATATGATCTACACTGAAAATAAAAAGACACGTGTAATTTTGTTTTTCCTGAATTTTCCCCAGAAATGAGCAGGCAATTTTCAAAGATCGCCTTCAAAATATAGAATTAGACTGCGTGCTGCCATATTATAATACACATACAGTGTAGCACGTCATAACGTGATTTATAAAACATTGCAGATTTCGCGAAGCAGGGCGACTTCAGGTTCGAAAATTCAGATATATGATCTAGACTGAAAATAAAAAGACACGTGTAATTTAGTTTTTCCTAACTTTTCCCAAGAAATGAGCAGGCAGTTTTCAAAGATCGGGTTCAAAATAGGGGATTAGACTGCGTGCTGCCATATTATAATTCACATAAAGTGTAGCACGTCATAACGTGATTTAAAAAACATTGCAGATTTCGCGAAGCAGGGCGACTTCAGGTTCAAAAATTCAGATATATGATCTAGACTGAAAATAAAAAGACACGTGTAATTTTGTTTTTTCTGAGTTTGCCCCAGAAATGAGTAGGCAGATTTCAAAGATCGTGTTCAAAAATAGGATTGGACAGCGCGCTGTCATATATGAGACACATACAGTGTAGAACGTCATTTCACAATATGATATATAAATCATTACAGATTTGGCTAAGCAGGGCTACTTCAGGTTAAAAAATTCAGATATATGATCTAGACTGAAAATAAAAAGACACGTGTAATTTCGTTTTTCCTGAATTTTCCCCAGAAATGAGCAGGCAGTTTTCAAAGATCGGGTTCAAAATATAGGATTAGACTGCGTGCTGCCATATTATAATACACATACAGTGAAGCACGTCGTAACGTGATATATAAAACATTGCAGATTTCGCGAAGCAGGGCGACTTCAGGTTCAAAAATTCAGATATATGATCTACACCGAAAATAAAAAGACACGTGTAATTTTGTTTTTCCTGTATTTTCCCCAGAAATAAGCAGGTAATTTTCAAAGATCGGCTTCAAAATAGGGGATTAGACTGCGTGCTGCCATATTATAATTCACATAAAGTGTAGCACGTCATAACGTGATTTAAAAAACATTGCAGATTTCGCGAAGCAGGGCGACTTCAGGTTCAAAAATTCAGATATATGATCTAGACTGAAAATAAAAAGACACGTGTAATTTTGTTTTTTCTGAGTTTGCCCCAGAAATGAGTAGGCAGATTTCAAAGATCGTGTTCAAAAATAGGATTGGACAGCGCGCTGTCATATATGAGACACATACAGTGTAGAACGTCATTTCACAATATGATATATAAATCATTACAGATTTGGCTAAGCAGGGCTACTTCAGGTTAAAAAATTCAGATATATGATCTAGACTGAAAATAAAAAGACACGTGTAATTTCGTTTTTCCTGAATTTTCCCCAGAAATGAGCAGGCAGTTTTCAAAGATCGGGTCCAAAATATAGGATTAGACTGCGTGCTGCCATATTATAATACACATACAGTGAAGCACGTCGTAACGTGATATATAAAACATTGCAGATTTCGCGAAGCAGGGCGACTTCAGGTTCAAAAATTCAGATATATGATCTACACCGAAAATAAAAAGACACGTGTAATTTTGTTTTTCCTGTATTTTCCCCAGAAATGAGCAGGTAATTTTCAAAGATCGGCTTCAAAATATAGGATTAGACTGCGTGCTGCCATATTATAATACACATACAGTGAAGCACGTCATAACGTGATTTATAAAACATTGCAGATTTCGCTAAGCAGGGCGACTTCAGGTTCAAAAATTCAGATATAAGATCTACACTGAAAGTAAAAAGACACTTGTAATTTTGTTTTTCCTGAATTTTCCCCAGAAATGAGCAGGCAGTTTTCAAAGATCGGGTTCAAAATATAGGATTAGACTGCGTGCTGCCATATTATAATACACATACAGTGAAGCACGTCATAACGTGATTTATAAAACATTGCAGATTTCGCGAAGCAGGGCGACTTCAGGTTCAAAAATTCAGATATATGATCTACACTGAAAATAAAAAGACACGTGTAATTTTGTTTTTCCTGTATTTTCCCCAGAAATGAGCAGGCAATTTTCAAAGATCGGCTTCAAAATATAGGATTAGACTCCGTGCTGCCATATTATAATACACATACAGTGAAGCACGTCATAACGTGATTTAAAAAAACATTGCAGATTTCGCTAAGCAGGGCGACTTCAGGTTCAAAAATTCAGATATATATGATCTAGACTGAAAATAAAAAGACACGTGTAATTTTGTTTTTCCTGAATTTTCCCCAGAAAGGAGCAGGCAATTTTCAAAGATCGGCTTCAAAATATAGGATTAGACTGCTTGCTGCCATATTATAATACACATACAGTGTAGCACGTCATAACGTGATTTATAAAACATTGCAGATTTCGCGAAGCAGGGCGACTTCAGGTTCGAAAATTCAGATATATGATCTAGACTGAAAATAAAAAGACACGTGTAATTTTGTTTTTCCTGAATTTTCCCAAGAAATGAGCAGGCAGTTTTCAAAGATCGGGTTCAAAATATGGGATTAGACTGCGTGCTGCCATATTATAATTCACATAAAGTGTAGCACGTCATAACGTGATTTATAAAACATAGCAGATTTCGCGAAGCAGGGCGACTTCAGGTTCAAAAATTCAGATCTATGATCTAGACTGAAAATAAAAAGACACGTGTAATTTTGTTTTTCCTGAGTTTGCCCCAGAAATTAGTAGGCAGATTTCAAAGATCGTGTTCAAAAATAGGATTGGACAGCGCGCTGTCATATATGATACACATACAGTGTAGAACGTCATTTCATAATATGATATATAAATCATTACAGATTTAGCTAAGCAGGGCTACTTCAGGTTCAAAAATTCAGATCTATGATCTAGACTGAAAATCAAAAGACACGTGTAATTTTGTTTCCTGAGTTTGCCCCAAAAATGAGCAGCCAGATTTCAAAGATCGTGTTCAAAATATAGGATTTGACCTCGCGCTGCCATATACATGTATAATACACATATACGTCATAACATGATATGTAAACCACTACCGGTACAGATTTCGCTATGCAGGGCGACTTTAGGTTCAAAAATTCAGATCTATGATCTAGACTGAAAATAAAAAGCCACGTGTAATTTTTTTCCCCTGAGTTTGCCCCAGAAATGAGCAGCCAGATGTCAAAGATCGTGTTCAAAATATAGGATTTGAAAAATCCTCATGCGCTTTAATAATGGTCCCATGCACAAACCTATGCACGAAGGTGTGAACTAGACCGAATCTTACTGACTACGAAAAACATAATCTAGGACCATTTCATGTCACAACTAATTTTTGTCTACGCAGACGCTACGGGCTTGCCTATAAGCGTGGCATGAGCCAGTCGTCTGGCATAGTCAGTGACATATGGTCAAGTTCCCCACCCTTCGTAATATGGTTTGTACATGGGCTCATTGCTAAAGCGCGTTAGGATTTTTTTTAGGGGGGAGGATTTCGCTGAGCAGGGCGACTTCAGGTTCAAAAATTCAGATCTATGATCTAGACTGAAAATAAAAAGACACGTGAAATTTTGTTTTTCCCGAAGTTTACCCCAGAAATGAGCAGCCAGATTTCAAAGATTGTGTTAAAAATATAGAATTAGACTGCGTGCTGTATTTATCATACACACACAGTGTAACATGATATATAACTCATTACAGATTTCGCTACGCAGGGCGACTTCAGGTTCAAAAATTCATATCTATGATCTAGACTAAAAATAAAAAGACACGTGTAATTTTGTTTTTCCTGAGTTTGCCCCAGAAATGAGCAGCCAGATTTCAAAGATCGTGTTCAAAATATAGGATTTGACCGCGCGCTGCCATGTACATGTATAATACACATATACGTCATAACATGATATGCAAACCACTACAGATTTCGCTATGCAGGGCGACTTCAGGTTCAAAAATTCAGATATATGATCTACACTGAAAATAAAAAGACACTTGCAATTTTGTTTTTCCTGAATTTTCCCCAGAAATGAGCAGGCAGTTTTCAAAGATCGGGTTCAAAATATGGGATTAGATTGCGTGCTGCCATATTATAATTCACATAATGTGTAGCACGTCATAACTTGATTTATAAAACATTGCAGATTTCGCGAAGCAGGGCGACTTCAGGTTCAAAAATTCAGATATATGATCTAGACTGAAAATAAAAAGACACGTGTAATTTTGTTTTTCCTGAATTTTCCCCAGAAATGAGCAGGCAGTTTTCAAAGATCGGGTTCAAAATATGGGATTAGACTGCGTGCTGCCATTTTATAATTCACATAAAGTGTAGCACGTCATAACGTGATTTATAAAACATGGCAGATTTCGCGAAGCAGGGCGACTTCAGGTTCAAAAATTCAGATATATGATCTACACTGAAAATAAAAAGACACGTGTAATTTTGTTTTTCCTGAATTTTCCCCAGAAATTAGTAGGCAGATTTCAAAGATCGTGTTCAAAATAGGATTGGACAGCGCGCTGTCATATATGATACACATACAGTGTAGAACGTCATTTCATAATATGATATATAAATCATTACAGATTTCGCTAAGCAGGGCTACTTCAGGTTCAAAAATTCAGATCTATGATCTAGACTGAAAATCAAAAGACACGTGTAATTTTGTTTCCTGAGTTTGCCCCAAAAATGAGCAGCCAGATTTCAAAGATCGTGTTCAAAATATAGGATTTGACCTCGCGCTGCCATATACATGTATAATACACATATACGTCATAACATGATATGTAAACCACTACCGGTACAGATTTCGCTATGCAGGGCGACTTTAGGTTCAAAAATTCAGATCTATGATCTAGACTGAAAATAAAAAGCCACGTGTAATTTTTTCCCCTGAGTTTGCCCCAGAAATGAGCAGCCAGATGTCAAAGATCGTGTTCAAAATATAGGATTTGAAAAATCCTCATGCGCTTTAACAATGGTCCCATGCACAAACCTATGCACGAAGGTGTGAACTAGACCGAATCTTACTGACTACGAAAAACATAATCTAGGACCATTTCATGTCACAACTAATTTTTGTCTACGCAGACGCTCCGGGCTTGCCTATAAGCGTGGCATGAGCCAGTCGTCTGGCATAGTCAGTGACATATGGTCAAGTTCCCCACCCTTCGTAATATGGTTTGTACATGGGCTCATTGCTAAAGCGCGTTAGGATTTTTTTTTAGGGGGGAGGATTTCGCTGAGCAGGGCGACTTCAGGTTCAAAAATTCAGATCTATGATCTAGACTGAAAATAAAAAGACACGTGAAATTTTGTTTTTCCCGAAGTTTACCCCAGAAATCAGCAGCCAGATTTCAAAGATTGTGTTAAAAATATAGAATTAGACTGCGTGCTGTATTTATCATACACACACAGTGTAACATGATATATAACTCATTACAGATTTCGCTACGCAGGGCGACTTCAGGTTCAAAAATTCATATCTATGATCTAGACTAAAAATAAAAAGACACGTGTAATTTTGTTTTTCCTGAGTTTGCCCCAGAAATGAGCAGCCAGATTTCAAAGATCGTGTTCAAAATATAGGATTTGACCGCGCGCTGCCATGTACATGTATAATACAAATATACGTCATAACATGATATGCAAACCACTACAGATTTCGCTATGCAGGGCGACTTCAGGTTCAAAAATTCAGATATATGATCTACACTGAAAATAAAAAGACACTTGCAATTTTGTTTTTCCTGAATTTTCCCCAGAAATGAGCAGGCAGTTTTCAAAGATCGGGTTCAAAATATGGGATTAGATTGCGTGCTGCCATATTATAATTCACATAATGTGTAGCACGTCATAACTTGATTTATAAAACATTGCAGATTTCGCGAAGCAGGGCGACTTCAGGTTCAAAAATTCAGATCTATGATCTAGACTGAAAATAAAAAGACACGTGTAATTTTGTTTTTCCTGAGTTTGCCCCAGAAATTAGTAGGCAGATTTCAAAGATCGTGTTCAAAAATAGGATTGGACAGCGCGCTGTCATATATGATACACATACAGTGTAGAACGTCATTTCATAATATGATATATAAATCATTACAGATTTCGCTAAGCAGGGCTACTTCAGGTTCAAAAATTCAGATCTATGATCTAGACTGAAAATCAAAAGACACGTGTAATTTTGTTTCCTGAGTTTGCCCCAAAAATGAGCAGCCAGATTTCTAACATCGTGTTCAAAATATAGGATTTGACCTCGCGCTGCCATATACATGTATAATACACATATACGTCATAACATGATATGTAAACCACTACCGGTACAGATTTCGCTATGCAGGGCGACTTTAGGTTCAAAAATTCAGATCTATGATCTAGACTGAAAATAAAAAGCCACGTGTAATTTTTTTCCCCTGAGTTTGCCCCAGAAATGAGCAGCCAGATGTCAAAGATCGTGTTCAAAATATAGGATTTGAAAAATCCTCATGCGCTTTAACAATGGTCCCATGCACAAAGCTATGCACGAAGGTGTGAACTAGACCGAATTTTACTGACTACGAAAAACATAATCTAGGACCATTTCATGTCACAACAAATTTTTGTCTACGCAGACGCTACGGGCTTGCCTATAAGCGTGGCATGAGCCAGTCGTCTGGCATAGTCAGTGACATATGGTCAAGTTCCCCACCCTTCGTAATATGGTTTGTACATGGGCTCATTGCTAAAGCGCGTTAGGATTTTTTTTAGGGGGGAGGATTTCGCTGAGCAGGGCGACTTCAGGTTCAAAAATTCAGATCTATGATCTAGACTGAAAATAAAAAGACAAGTGAAATTTTGTTTTTCCCGAAGTTTACCCCAGAAATGAGCAGCCAGATTTCAAAGATTGTGTTAAAAATATAGAATTAGACTGCGTGCTGTATTTATCATACACACACAGTGTAACATGATATATAACTCATTACAGATTTCGCTACGCAGGGCGACTTCAGGTTCAAAAATTCATATCTATGATCTAGACTAAAAATAAAATGACACGTGTAATTTTGTTTTTCCTGAGTTTGCCCCAGAAATTAGTAGGCAGATTTCAAAGATCGTGTTCAAAAATAGGATTGGACAGCGCGCTGTCATATATGATACACATACAGTGTAGAACGTCATTTCATAATATGATATATAAATCATTACAGATTTCGCTAATCAGGGCTACTTCAGGTTCAAAAATTCAGATATATGATCTAGACTGAAAATAAAAAGACACGTGTAATTTTGTTTTTCCTGAATTTTCCCCAGAAATGAGCAGGCAGTTTTCAAAGATCGAGTTCAAAATATAGGATTAGACTGCGTGCTGCCATATTATAATACACATAAAGTGTAGCACGTCATAACGTGATTTATAAAACATTGCAAATTTCGCGAAGCAGGGCGACTTCAGGTTCAAAAATTTAGATATATGATGTAGACTGAAAATAAAATGACACGTGTAATTTTGTTTTTCCTCAGTTTGCCCCAGAAATGAGTAGGCAGATTTCAAAGATCGTGTTCAAAAATAGGATTGGACAGCGCGCTGTCATATATGATACACATACAGTGTAGAACGTCATTTCATAATATGATATATAAATCATTACAGATTTCGCTAAGCAGGGCTACTTCAGGTTCAAAAATTCAGATCTATGATCTAGACTGAAAATCAAAAGACACATGTAATTTTGTTTCCTGAGTTTGCCCCAAAAATGAGCAGCCAGATTTCAAAGATCCTGTTTAAAATATAGGATTTGACCTCGCGCTGCCATATACATGTATAATACACATATACGTCATAACATGATATGTAAACCACTACCGGTACAGATTTCGCTATGCAGGGCGACTTTAGGTTCAAAAATTCAGATCTATGATCTAGACTGAAAATAAAAAGACACGTGTAATTTTTTTCCCCTGAGTGACGCTACGGGCTTGCCTATAAGCGTGGCATGAGCCAGTCGTCTGGCATAGTCAGTGACATATGGTCAAGTTCCCCACCCTTCGTAATATGGTTTGTACATGGGCTCATTGCTAAAGCGCGTTAGGATTTTTTTTAGGGGGGAGGATTTCGCTGAGCAGGGCGACTTCAGGTTCAAAAATTCAGATCTATGATCTAGACTGAAAATAAAAAGACACGTGAAATTTTGTTTTTCCCAAAGTTTACCCCAGAAATGAGCAGCCAGATTTCAAAGATTGTGTTAAAAATATAGAATTAGACTGCGTGCTGTATTTATCATACACACACAGTATAACATGATATATAACTCATTACAGATTTCGCTACGCAGGGCTACTTCAGGTTCAAAAATTCAGATCTATGATCTAGACTGAAAATCAAAAGACACGTGTAATTTTGTTTCCTGAGTTTGTCCCAAAAATGAGCAGCCAGATTTCAAAGATCGTGTTCAAAATATAGGATTTGACCTCGCGCTGCCATATACATGTATAATACACATATACGTCATAACATGATATGTAAACCACTACCGGTACATATATCGCTATGCAGGGCGACTTTAGGTTCAAAAATTCAGATCTATGATCTAGACTGAAAATAAAAAGACACGTGTAATTTCGTTTTTCCTGAATTTTCCCCAGAAATGAGCAGGCAGTTTTCGAAGATCGGGTTCAAAATATAGGATTAGACTGCGTGCTGCCATATTATAATACACATACAGTGAAGCACGTCGTAACGTGATATATAAAACATTGCAGATTTCGCGAAGCAGGGCGACTTGAGGTTCAAAAATTCAGATATATGATCTACACCGAAAATAAAAAGACACGTGTAATTTTGTTTTTCCTGTATTTTCCCCAGAAATGAGCAGGCAATTTTCAAAGATCGGCTTCAAAATATAGGATTAGACTGCGTGCTGCCATATTATAATACACATACAGTGAAGCACGTCATAACGTGATTTATAAAACATTGCAGATTTCGCTAAGCAGGGCGACTTCAGGTTCAAAAATTCAGATATATGATCTACACTGAAAATAAAAAGACACGTGTAATTTTGTTTTTCCTGAATTTTCCCCTAAAATGAGCAGGCAATTTTCAAAGATCGGCTTCAAAATATAGGATTAGACTGCGTGCTGCCATATTATAATACACATACAGTGTAGCACGTCATAACGTGATTTATAAAACATTGCAGATTTCCCGAAGCAGGGCGACTTCAGGTTCAAAAATTCAGATATATGATCTACACTGAAAATAAAAAGACACGTGTAATTTTGTTTTTCCCGAAGTTTACCCCAGAAATGAGCAGCCAGATTTCAAAGATTGTGTTTAAAATATAGAATTAGACTGCGTGCTGTATTTATCATACACACACAGTGTAACATGATATATAACTCATTACAGATTTCGCTACGCAGGGCTACTTCAGGTTCAAAAATTCAGATCTATGATCTAGACTGAAAATCAAAAGACACGTGTAATTTTGTTTCCTGAGTTTGTCCCAAAAATGAGCAGCCAGATTTCAAAGATCGTGTTCAAAATATAGGATTTGACCTCGCGCTGCCATATACATGTATAATACACATATACGTCATAACATGATATGTAAACCACTACCGGTACATATATCGCTATGCAGGGCGACTTTAGGTTCAAAAATTCAGATCTATGATCTAGACTGAAAATAAAAAGACACGTGTAATTTCGTTTTTCCTGAATTTTCCCCAGAAATGAGCAGGCAGTTTTCGAAGATCGGGTTCAAAATATAGGATTAGACTGCGTGCTGCCATATTATAATACACATACAGTGAAGCACGTCGTAACGTGATACATAAAACATTGCAGATTTCGCGAAGCAGGGCGACTTGAGGTTCAAAAATTCAGATATATGATCTACACCGAAAATAAAAAGACACGTGTAATTTTGTTTTTCCTGTATTTTCCCCAGAAATGAGCAGGCAATTTTCAAAGATCGGCTTCAAAATATAGGATTAGACTGCGTGCTGCCATATTATAATACACATACAGTGAAGCACGTCATAACGTGATTTATAAAACATTGCAGATTTCGCTAAGCAGGGCGACTTCAGGTTCAAAAATTCAGATATATGATCTACACTGAAAATAAAAAGACACGTGTAATTTTGTTTTTCCTGAATTTTCCCCTAAAATGAGCAGGCAATTTTCAAAGATCGGCTTCAAAATATAGGATTAGACTGCGTGCTGCCATATTATAATACACATACAGTGTAGCACGTCATAACGTGATTTATAAAACATTGCAGATTTCCCGAAGCAGGGCGACTTCAGGTTCAAAAATTCAGATATATGATCTACACTGAAAATAAAAAGACACGTGTAATTTTGTTTTTCCCGAAGTTTACCCCAGAAATGAGCAGCCAGATTTCAAAGATTGTGTTTAAAATATAGAATTAGACTGCGTGCTGTATTTATCATACACACACAGTGTAACATGATATATAACTCATTACAGATTTCGCTACGGAGGGCGACTTCAGGTTCAAAAATTCATATCTATGATCTAGACTAAAAATAAAAAGACACGTGTAATTTTGTTTTTCCTGAGTTTGCCCCAGAAATGAGCAGCCAGATTTCAAAGATCGTGTTCAAAATATAGGATTTGACCGCGTGCTGCCATGTTCATTTTTAATACACATATACGTCATAACATGATATGCAAACCACTACAGATTTCGCTATGCAGGGCGACTTCAGGTTCAAAAATTCAGATATAAGATCTACACTGAAAGTAAAAAGACACTTGTAATTTTGTTTTTCCTGAATTTTCCCCAGAAATTAGCAGGCAGTTTTCAAAGATCGGGTTCAAAATATAGGATTAGCCTGCGTGCTGCCATATTATAATTCACATAATGTGTAGCACGTCATAACTTGATTTATAAAACATTGCAGATTTCGCGAAGCAGGGCGACTTCAGGTTCAAAAATTCAGATATATGATCTAGACTGAAAATAAAAAGACACGTGTAATTTTGTTTTTCCTGAATTTTCCCCAGAAATGAGCAGGCAATTTTCAAAGATCGGCTTCAAAATATAGGATTAGACTGCGTGCTGCCATATTATAATACACATACAGTGTAGCACGTCATAACGTGATTTATAAAACATTGCAGATTTCGCGAAGCAGGGCGACTTCAGGTTCGAAAATTCAGATATATGATCTAGACTGAAAATAAAAAGACACGTGTAATTTTGTTTTTCCTGAATTTTCCCAAGAAATGAGCAGCCAGATTTCAAAGATTGTGTTTAAAATATAGAATTAGACTGCGTGCTGTATTTATCATACACACACAGTGTAACATGATATATAACTCATTACAGATTTCGCTACGGAGGGCGACTTCAGGTTCAAAAATTCATATCTATGATCTAGACTAAAAATAAAAAGACACGTGTAATTTTGTTTTTCCTGAGTTTGCCCCAGAAATGAGCAGCCAGATTTCAAAGATCGTGTTCAAAATATAGGATTTGACCGCGTGCTGCCATGTTCATTTTTAATACACATATACGTCATAACATGATATGCAAACCACTACAGATTTCGCTATGCAGGGCGACTTCAGGTTCAAAAATTCAGATATAAGATCTACACTGAAAGTAGAAAGACACTTGTAATTTTGTTTTTCCTGAATTTTCCCCAGAAATTAGCAGGCAGTTTTCAAAGATCGGGTTCAAAATATAGGATTAGACTGCGTGCTGCCATATTATAATTCACATAATGTGTAGCACGTCATAACTTGATTTATAAAACATTGCAGATTTCGCGAAGCAGGGCGACTTCAGGTTCAAAAATTCAGATATATGATCTAGACTGAAAATAAAAAGACACGTGTAATTTTGTTTTTCCTGAATTTTCCCCAGAAACGAGCAGGCAATTTTCAAAGATCGGCTTCAAAATATAGGATTAGACTGCGTGCTGCCATATTATAATACACATACAGTGTAGCACGTCATAACGTGATTTATAAAACATTGCAGATTTCGCGAAGCAGGGCGACTTCAGGTTCGAAAATTCAGATATATGATCTAGACTGAAAATAAAAAGACACGTGTAATTTTGTTTTTCCTGAATTTTCCCAAGAAATGAGCAGGCAGTTTTCAAAGATCGGGTTCAAAATATGGGATTAGACTGCGTGCTGCCATATTATAATTCACATAAAGTGTAGCACGTCATAACGTGATTTATAAAACATAGCAGATTTCGCGAAGCAGGGCGACTTCAGGTTCAAAAATTCAGATCTATGATCTAGACTGAAAATCAAAAGACACTTGCAATTTTGTTTTTCCTGAATTTTCCCCAGAAATGAGCAGGCAGTTTTCAAAGATCGGGTTCAAAATATGGGATTAGACTGCGTGCTGCCATATTATAATTCACATAATGTGTAGCACGTCATAACTTGATTTATAAAACATTGCAGATTTCGCGAAGCAGGGCGACTTCAGGTTCAAAAATTCAGATATATGATCTAGACTGAAAATAAAAAGACACGTGTAATTTTGTTTTTCCTGAATTTTCCAAAGAAATGAGCAGGCAATTTTCAAAGATCGGCTTCAAAATATAGGATTAGACTGCGTGCTGCCATATTATAATACACATACAGTGTAGCACGTCATAACGTGATTTATAAAACATTGCAGATTTCGCGAAGCAGGGCGACTTCAGGTTCGAAAATTCAGATATATGATCTAGACTGAAAATAAAAAGACACGTGTAATTTTGTTTTTCCTGAATTTTCCCAAGAAATGAGCAGGCAGTTTTCAAAGATCGGGTTCAAAATATGGGATTAGACTGCGTGCTGCCATATTATAATACACATAAAGTGTAGCACGTCATAACGTGATTTATAAAACATTGCAAATTTCGCGAAGCAAGGCGACTTCAGGTTCAAAAATTCAGATATATGATGTAGACTGAAAATAAAATGACACGTGTAATTTTGTTTTTCCTGAGTTTGCCCCAGAAATTAGTAGGCAGATTTCAAAGATCGTGTTCAAAAATAGGATTGGACAGCGCGCTGTCATATATGATACACATACAGTGTAGAACGTCATTTCATAAATCATTACAGATTTCGCTAAGCAGGGCTACTTCAGGTTCAAAAATTCAGATCTATGATCTAGACTGAAAATCAAAAGACACGTGTAATTTTGTTTCCTGAGTTTGCCCCAAAAATGAGCAGCCAGATTTCAAAGATCGTGTTCAAAATATAGGATTTGACCTCGCGCTGCCATATACATGTATAATACACATATACGTCATAACATGATATGTAAACCACTACCGGTACAGATTTCGCTATGCAGGGCGACTTTAGGTTCAAAAATTCAGATCTATGATCTAGACTGAAAATAAAAAGCCACGTGTAATTTTTTTCCCCTGAGTTTGCCCCAGAAATGAGCAGCCAGATGTCAAAGATCGTGTTCAAAATATAGGATTTGAAAAATCCTCATGCGCTTTAACAATGGTCCCATGCACAAACCTATGCACGAAGGTGTGAACTAGACCGAATTTTCTTACTGACTACGAAAAACATAATCTAGGACCATTTCATGTCACAACTAATTTTTGTCTACGCAGACGCTACGGGCTTGCCTATAAGCGTGGCATGAGCCAGTCGTCTGGCATAGTCAGTGACATATGGTCAAGTTCCCCACCCTTCGTAATATGGTTTGTACATGGGCTCATTGCTAAAGCGCGTTAGGATTTTTTTTTAGGGGGGAGGATTTCGCTGAGCAGGGCGACTTCAGGTTCAAAAATTCAGATCTATGATCTAGACTGAAAATAAAAAGACACGTGAAATTTTGTTTTTCCCGAAGTTTACCCCAGAAATGAGCAGCCAGATTTCAAAGATTGTGTTAAAAATATAGAATTAGACTGCGTGCTGTATTTATCATACACACACAGTGTAACATGATATATAACTCATTACAGATTTCGCTACGCAGGGCGACTTCAGGTTCAAAAATTCATATCTATGATCTAGACTAAAAATAAAAAGACACGTGTAATTTTGTTTTTCCTGAGTTTGCCCCAGAAATGAGCAGCCAGATTTCAAAGATCGTGTTCACAATATAGGATTTGACCGCGCGCTGCCATGTACATGTATAATACACATATACGTCATAACATGATATGCAAACCACTACAGATTTCGCTATGCAGGGCGACTTCAGGTTCAAAAATTCAGATATATGATCTACACTGAAAATAAAAAGACACTTGCAATTTTGTTTTTCCTGAATTTTCCCCAGAAATGAGCAGGCAGTTTTCAAAGATCGGGTTCAAAATATGGGATTAGACTGCGTGCTGCCATATTATAATTCACATAATGTGTAGCACGTCATAACGTGATTTATAAAACATTGCAGATTTCGCGAAGCAGGGCGACTTCAGGTTCCAAAATTCAGATATATGATCTAGACTGAAAATAAAAAGACACGTGTAATTTTGTTTTTCCTGAATTTTCCCCAGAAATGAGCAGGCAGTTTTCAAAGATCGTGTTCAAAATATGGGATTAGACTGCGTGCTGCCATTTTATAATTCACATAAAGTGTAGCACGTCATAACGTGATTTATAAAACATTGCAGATTTCGCGAAGCAGGGCGACTTCAGGTTCAAAAATTCAGATATATGATCTAGACAGAAAATAAAAAGACACGTGTAATTTTGTTTTTCCTGAATTTTCCCCAGAAATGAGCAGGCAGTTTTCAAAGATCGGGTTCAAAATATAGGATTAGACTGCGTGCTGCCATATTACAATACACATAAAGTGTAGCACGTCATAACGTGATTTATAAAACATTGCAAATTTCGCGAAGCAGGGCGACTTCAGGTTCAAAAATTCAGATATATGATGTAGACTGAAAATAAAATGACACATGTAATTTTGTTTTTCCTGAATTTTCCCCAGAAATGAGCAGGCAGTTTTCAAAGATCGTGTTCAAAATATGGGATTAGACTGCGTGCTGCCATTTTATAATTCACATAAAGTGTAGCACGTCATAACGTGATTTATAAAACATTGCAAATTTCGCGAAGCAGGGCGACTTCAGGTTCAAAAATTCAGATATATGATGTAGACTGAAAATAAAATGACACATGTAATTTTGTTTTTCCTGAGTTTGCCCCATAAATGAGTAGGCAGATTTCAAAGATCGTGTTCAAAAATAGGATTGGACAGCGCGCTGTCAGATATGATACACATACAGTGTAGAACGTCATTTCATAATATGATATATAAATCATTACAGATTTAGCTAAGCAGGGCTACTTCAGGTTCAAAAATTCAGATATATGATCTACACTGAAAATAAAAAGACACTTGCAATTTTGTTTTTCCTGAATTTTCCCCAGAAATGAGCAGGCAGTTTTCAAAGATCGGGTTCAAAATATGGGATTAGACTGCGTGCTGCCATATTATAATTCACATAATGTGTAGCACGTCATAACGTGATTTATAAAACATTGCAGATTTCGCGAAGCAGGGCGACTTCAGGTTCCAAAATTCAGATATATGATCTAGACTGAAAATAAAAAGACACGTGTAATTTTGTTTTTCCTGAATTTTCCCCAGAAATGAGCAGGCAGTTTTCAAAGATCGTGTTCAAAATATGGGATTAGACTGCGTGCTGCCATTTTATAATTCACATAAAGTGTAGCACGTCATAACGTGATTTATAAAACATTGCAGATTTCGCGAAGCAGGGCGACTTCAGGTTCAAAAATTCAGATATATGATGTAGACTGAAAATAAAATGACACATGTAATTTTGTTTTTCCTGAGTTTGCCCCATAAATGAGTAGGCAGATTTCAAAGATCGTGTTCAAAAATAGGATTGGACAGCGCGCTGTCAGATATGATACACATACAGTGTAGAACGTCATTTCATAATATGATATATAAATCATTACAGATTTAGCTAAGCAGGGCTACTTCAGGTTCAAAAATTCAGATATATGATCTAGACTGAAAATAAAAAGACACGTGTAATTTTGTTTTTCCTGAATTTTCCCAAGAAATGAGCAGGCAGTTTTCAAAGATCGGGTTCAAAATATGGGATTAGACTGCGTGCTGCCATATTATAATTCACATAAAGTGTAGCACGTCATAACGTGATTTATAAAACGTAGCAGATTTCGCGAAGCAGGGCGACTTCAGGTTCAAAAATTCAGATCTATGATCTAGACTGAAAATCAAAAGACACGTGTAATTTTGTTTCCTGAGTTTGCCCCAAAAATGAGCAGCCAGATTTCAAAGATCGTGTTCAAAATATAGGATTTGACCTCGCGCTGCCATATACATGTATAATACACATATACGTCATAACATGATATGTAAACCACTACCGGTAGAGATTTCACTATGCAGGGCGACTTTAGGTTCAAAAATTCAGATCTATGATCTAGACTGAAAATAAAAAGCCACGTGTAATTTTTTTCCCCTGAGTTTGCCCCAGAAATGAGCAGCCAGATGTCAAAGATCGTGTTCAAAATAATTATAAGATTTGAAAAATCCTCATGCGCTTTAACAATGGTCCCATGCACAAACCTATGCACGAAGGTGTGAACTAGACCGAATCTTACTGACTACGAAAAACATAATCTAGGACCATTTCATGTCACAACTAATTTTTGTCTACGCAGACGCTACGGGCTTGCCTATAAGCGTGGCATGAGCCAGTCGTCTGGCATAGTCAGTGACATATGGTCAAGTTCCCCACCCTTCGTAATATGGTTTGTACATGGGCTCATTGCTAAAGCGCGTTAGGATTTTTTTAGGGGGGAGGATTTCGCTGAGCAGGGCGACTTCAGGTTCAAAAATTCAGATCTATGATCTAGACTGAAAATAAAAAGACACGTGAAATTTTGTTTTTCCTGAATTTTCCCCAGAAATGAGCAGGCAGTTTTCAAAGATCGGGTTCAAAATAATGGGATTAGACTGCGTGCTGCCATATTATAATTCACATAATGTGTAGCACGTCATACCTTGATTTATAAAACATTGCAGATTTCGCGAAGCAGGGCGACTTCAGGTTCAAAAATTCAGATATATGATCTAGACTGAAAATAAAAAGACACGTGTAATTTTGTTTTTCCTGAATTTTCCAAAGAAATGAGCAGGCAATTTTCAAAGATCGGCTTCAAAATATAGGATTAGACTGCGTGCTGCCATATTATAATACACATACAGTGTAGCACGTCATAACGTGATTTATAAAACATTGCAGATTTCGCGAAGCAGGGCGACTTCAGGTTCGAAAATTCAGATATATGATCTAGACTGAAAATAAAAAGACACGTGTAATTTTGTTTTTCCTGAATTTTCCCAAGAAATGAGCAGGCAGTTTTCATAGATCGGGTTCAAAATATGGGATTAGACTGCGTGCTGCCATATTATAATTCACATAAAGTGTAGCACGTCATAACGTGATTTATAAAACATAGCAGATTTCGCGAAGCAGGGCGACTTCAGGTTCAAAAATTCAGATCTATGATCTAGACTGAAAATCAAAAGACACGTGTAATTTTGCTTTTCCTGAGTTTGCCCCAGAAATTAGTAGGCAGATTTCAAAGATCGTGTTCAAAAATAGGATTGGACAGCGCGCTGTCATATATGATACACATACAGTGTAGAACGTCATTTCATAATATGATATATAAATCATTACAGATTTCGCTAAGCAGGGCTACTTCAGGTTCAAAAATTCAGATCTATGATCTAGACTGAAAATCAAAAGACACGTGTAAGTTTGTTTCCTGAGTTTGCCCCAAAAATGAGCAGCCAGATTTCAAAGATCGTGTTCAAAATATAGGATTTGACCTCGCGCTGCCATATACATGTATAATACACATATACGTCATAACATGATATGTAAACCACTACCGGTACAGATTTCGCTATGCAGGGCGACTTTAGGTTCAAAAATTCAGATCTATGATCTAGACTGAAAATAAAAAGCCACGTGTAATTTTTTTCCCCTGAGTTTGCCCCAGAAATGAGCAGCCAGATGTCAAAGATCGTGTTCAAAATATAGGATTTGAAAAATCCTCATGCGCTTTAACAATGGTCCCATGCACAAACCTATGCACGAAGGTGTGAACTAGACCGAATTTTCTTACTGACTACGAAAAACATAATCTAGGACCATTTCATGTCACAACTAATTTTTGTCTACGCAGACGCTACGGGCTTGCCTATAAGCGTGGCATGAGCCAGTCGTCTGGCATAGTCAGTGACATATGGTCAAGTTCCCCACCCTTCGTAATATGGTTTGTACATGGGCTCATTGCTAAAGCGCGTTAGGATTTTTTTTTAGGGGGGAGGATTTCGCTGAGCAGGGCGACTTCAGGTTCAAAAATTCAGATCTATGATCTAGACTGAAAATCAAAAGACACGTGTAATTTTGTTTCCTGAGTTTGCCCCAAAAATGAGCAGCCAGATTTCAAAGATCGTGTTCAAAATATAGGATTTGACCTCGCGCTGCCATATACATGTATAATACACATATACGTCATAACATGATATGTAAACCACTACCGGTACAGATTTCGCTATGCAGGGCGACTTTAGGTTCAAAAATGCAGATCTATGATCTAGACTGAAAATAAAAAGAAACGTGTAATTTTTTTCCCCCTGAGTTTGCCCCAGAAATGAGCAGCCAGATGTCAAAGATCGTGTTCAAAATATAGGATTTGAAAAATCCTCATGCGCTTTAACAATGGTCCCATGCACAAACCTATGCACGAAGTTGTGAACTAGACCGAATCTTACTGACTACGAAAAACATAATCTAGGACCATTTCATGTTACAACTAATTTTTGTCTACGCAGACGCTACGGGCTTGCCTATAAGCGTGGCATAAGCCAGTCGTCTGGCATAGTCAGTGACATATGGTCAAGTTCCCCACCCTTCGTAATATGGTTTGTACATGGGCTCATTGCTAAAGCGCGTTAGGATTTTTTTTAGGGGGGAGGATTTCGCTGAGCAGGGCGACTTCAGGTTCAAAAATTCAGATCTATGATCTAGACTGAAAATAAAAAGACACGTGTAATTTTGTTTTTCCTGAGTTTGCCCCAGAAATGAGCAGCCAGATTTCAAAGATCGTGTTCAAAATATAGGATTTGACAGCGCGCTGCCATGTACATGTATAATACACATATACGTCATAACATGATAGGCAAACCACTACAGATTTCGCTATGCAGGGCGACTTCAGGTTCAAAAATTCAGATATATGATCTACACTGAAAATAAAAAGACACTTGCAATTTTGTTTTTCCTGAATTTTCCCCAGAAATGAGCAGGCAGTTTTCAAAGATCGGGTTCAAAATATGGGATTAGACTGCGTGCTGCCATATTATAATTCACATAATGTGTAGCACGTCATAACGTGATTTATAAAACATTGCAGATTTCGCGAAGCAGGGCGACTTCAGGTTCCAAAATTCAGATATATGATCTAGACTGAAAATAAAAAGACATGTGTAATTTTGTTTTTCCTGAATTTCCCCCAGAAATGAGCAGGCAGTTTTCAAAGATCGGGTTCAAAATATGGGATTAGACTGCGTGCTGCCATTTTATAATTCACATACAGTGTAGCACGTCATAACGTGATTTATAAAACATTGCAGATTTCGCGAAGCAGGGCGACTTCAGGTTCAAAAATTCAGATATATGATCTAGACTGAAAATAAAAAGACACTTGTAATTTTGTTTTTCCTGAATTTTCCCCAGAAATGAGCAGGCAGTTTTCAAAGATCGGGTTCAAAATATGGGATTAGACTGCGTGCGGCCATTTTATAATTCACATAAAGTGTAACACGTCGTAACGTGATTTATAAAACATTGCAGATTTCGCGAAGCAGGGCGACTTCAGGTTCAAAAATTCAGATATATGATCTAGACTGAAAATAAAAAGACACGTGTAATTTTGTTTTTCCTGAGTTTGCCCCAGAAATGAGTAGGCAGATTTCAAAGATCGTGTTCAAAAATAGGATTGGACAGCGCGCTGTCATATATGATACACATACAGTGTAGAACGTCATTTCATAATATGATATATAAATCATTACAGATTTCGCTAAGCAGGGCTACTTCAGGTTCAAAAATTCAGATCTATGATCTAGACTGAAAATCAAAAGACACGTGTACATTTTTTTCCTGAGTTTGCCCCAAAAATGAGCAGCCAGATTTCAAAGATCGTGTTCAAAATATAGGATTTGACCTCGCGCTGCCATTTACATGTATAATACACATATACGCCATAACATGATATGTAAACCACTAACGGTACAGATTTCGCTATACAGGGCGACTTTAGGTTAAAAAATTCAGATCTATGATCTAGACTGAAAATAAAAAGACACGTGTAATTTTTTTCCCCTGAGTTTGCCCCAGAAATGAGCAGCCAGATGTCAAAGATCGTGTTCAAAATATAGGATTTGAAAAATCCTCATGCGCTTTAACAATGGTCCCATGCACAAACCTATGCAAGAAGTTGTGAACTAGACCGAATCTTACTGACTACGAAAAACATAATCTAGGACCATTTCATGTTACAACTAATTTTTGTCTACGCAGACGCTACGGGCTTGCCTATAAGCGTGGCATAAGCCAGTCGTCTGGCATAGTCAGTGACATATGGTCAAGTTCCCCACCCTTCGTAATATGGTTTGTACATGGGCTCATTGCTAAAGCGCGTTAGGATTTTTTTTTAGGGGGGAGGATTTCGCTGAGCAGGGCGACTTCAGGTTCAAAAATTCAGATCTATGATCTAGACTGAAAATAAAAAGACACGTGTAATTTTGTTTTTCCTGAGTTTGCCCCAGAAATGAGCAGCCAGATTTCAAAGATCGTGTTCAAAATATAGGATTTGACAGCGCGCTGCCATGTACATGTATAATACACATATACGTCATAACATGATATGCAAACCACTACAGATTTCGCTATGCAGGGCGACTTCAGGTTCAAAAATTCAGATATATGATCTACACTGAAAATAAAAAGACACTTGCAATTTTGTTTTTCCTGAATTTTCCCCAGAAATTAGCAGGCAGTTTTCAAAGATCGGGTTCAAAATATGGGATTAGACTGCGTGCTGCCATATTATAATTCACATAATGTGTAGCACGTCATAACGTGATTTATAAAACATTGCAGATTTCGCGAAGCAGGGCGACTTCAGGTTCAAAAATTCAGATATATGATCTAGACTGAAAATAAAAAGACACGTGTAATTTTGTTTTTCCTGAATTTTCCCCAGAAATGAGCAGGCAGTTTTCAAAGATCGGGTTCAAAATATGGGATTAGACTGCGTGCTGCCATTTTATAATTCACATACAGTGTAGCACGTCATAACGTGATTTATAAAACATTGCAGATTTCGCGAAGCAGGGCGACTTCAGGTTCAAAAATTCAGATATATGATCTAGACTGAAAATAAAAAGACACTTGTAATTTTGTTTTTCCTGAATTTTCCCCAGAAATGAGCAGGCAGTTTTCAAAGATCGGGTTCAAAATATGGGATTAGACTGCGTGCTGCCATTTTATAATTCACATAAAGTGTAGCACGTCGTAACGTGATTTATAAAACATTGCAGATTTCGCGAAGCAGGGCGACTTCAGGTTCAAAAATTCATATCTATGATCTAGACTGAAAATAAAAAGACACGTGTAATTTTGTTTTTCCTGATTTTTCCCCAGAAATGAGCAGGCAGTTTCCAAAGATCGGGTTCAAAATATGGGATTAGACTGCGTGCTGCCATTTTATAATTCACATAAAGTGTAGCACGTCATAACGTGATTTATAAAACATTGCAGATTTCGCGAAGCAGGGCGACTTCACGTTCAAAAATTCAGATATATGATCTACACTGAAAATAAAAAGACACGTATAATTTAGTTTTTCCTGAATTTTCCCCAGAAATGAGCAGGCAGTTTTCAACGATCGGGTTCAAAATATAGGATTAGACTGCGTGCTGCCATATTATGATACACATACAGTGTAGCACGTCATAACGTGATTTATAAAACATAGCAGATTTCGCTAAGCAGGGCGACATCAGGTTCAAAAATTCAGATATATGATGTAGACTGAAAATAAAAAGACACGTGTAATTTTATTTTTCCTGAGTTTGCCCCAGAAATGAGTAGGCACATTTCAAAGATCGTGTTCAAAAATAGGATTGGACAGCGCGCTGTCATATATGATACACATACAGTGTAGAACGTCATTTCATAATATGATATATAAACCATTAAAGATTTCGCTAAGCAGGGCTACTTCAGGTTCAAAAATTCAGATCTATGATCTAGACTGAAAATAAAAAGACACGTGTAATTTTTTTTTCCTGAGTTTGCCCCAAAAATGAGCAGCCAGATTTCAAAGATCGTGTTCAAAATATAGGATTTGACCTCGCGCTGCCATTTACATGTATAATACACATATACGCCATAACATGATATGTAAACCACTAACGGTACAGATTTCGCTATACAGGGCGACTTTAGGTTAAAAAATTCAGATCTATGATCTAGACTGAAAATAAAAAGACACGTGTAATTTTTTTCCCCTGAGTTTGCCCCAGAAATGAGCAGCCAGATGTCAAAGATCGTGTTCAAAATATAGGATTTGAAAAATCCTCATGCGCTTTAACAATGGTCCCATGCACAAACCTATGCACGAAGGTGTGAACTAGACCGAATCTTACTGACTACGAAAAACATAATCTAGGACCATTTCATGTCACAACTAATTTTTGTCTACGCAGACGCTACGGGCTTGCCTATAAGCGTGGCATGAGCCAGTCGTCTGGCATAGTCTGTGACATATGTCAAGTTCCCCACCCTTCGTAATATGGTTTGTACATGGGCTCATTGCTAAAGTGCGTTAGGATTTTTTTTAGGGGGGAGGATTTCGCTGAGCAGGGCGACTTCAGGTTCAAAAATTCAGATCTATGATCTAGACTGAAAATAAAAAGACACGTGAAATTTTGTTTTTCCCGAAGTTTACCCCAGAAATGAGCAGCCAGATTTCAAAGATTGTGTTTAAAATATAGAATTAGACTGCGTGCTGTATTTATCATACACACACAGTGTAACATGATATATTACTCATTACAGATTTCGTTACGCAGGGCGACTTCAGGTTCAAAAATTGATAACTATGATCTAGACTAAAAATAAAAAGACACGTGTAATTTTGTTTTTCCTGAGTTTGCCCCAGAAATGAGCAGCCAGATTTTAAAGATCGTGTTCAAAATATAGGATTTGACCGCGCGCTGCCATGTACATGTATAATACACATATACGTCATAACATGATATGCAAACCACTACAGATTTCGCTATGCAGGGCGACTTCAGGTTCAAAAATTCAGATATATGATCTACACTGAAAATAAAAAGACACGTGTAATTTTGTTTTTCCTGAATTTTCCCCAGAAATGAGATTGCAATTTTCAAAGATCGCCTTCAAAATATAGGATTAGACTGCGTGCTGCCATATTATAATACACATACAGTGTAGCACGTCATAACGTGATTTATAAAACATTGCATATTTCGCGAAGCAGGGCGACTTCAGGTTCAAAAATTCAGATAATGATCTAGACTGAAAATAAAAAGACACGTGTAATTTTGTTTTTCCTGAATTTTCCCCAGAAATGAGCAGGCAGTTTTCAAAGATCGGGTTCAAAATATGGGATTAGACTGCGTGCTGCCATATTATAATTCACATAATGTGTAGCACGTCATAACGTGATTTATAAAACATTGCAGATTTCGCGAAGCAGGGCGACTTCACGGTTCAAAAATTCAGATATATGATCTACACTGAAAATAAAAAGACAGGTGTAATTTTTTTTCCTGAGTTTGCCCCAGAAATGAGTAGGCACATTTCAAAGATCGTGTTCAAAATATAGGATTTGACCTTGCGCTGCCATATACATGTATAATACACATATACGCCATAACATGATATGTAAACCACTAACGGTACAGATTTCGCTATACAGGGCGACTTTAGGTTCAAAAATTCAGATCTATGATCTAGACTGAAAATAAAAAGACACGTGTAATTTTTTTTTTCCTGAGTTTGCCCCAAAAATGAGCAGCCAGATTTCAAAGATCGTGTTCAAAATATAGGATTTGACCTTGCGCTGCCATATACATGTATAATACACATATACGCCATAACATGATATGTAAACCACTAACGGTACAGATTTCGCTATACAGGGCGACTTTAGGTTCAAAAATTCAGATCTATGATCTAGACTGAAAATAAAAAGACACGTGTAATTTTTTTTCCCCTGAGTTTGCCCCAGAAATGAGCAGCCAGATGTCAAAGATCAGGTTCAAAATATAGGATTTGAAAAATCCTCATGCGCTTTAACAATGGTCCCATGCACAAACCTATGCACGAAGGTGTGAACTAGACCGAATCTTACTGACTACGAAAAACATAATCTAGGACCATTTCATGTCACAACTAATTTTTGTCTACGCAGACGCTACGGGCTTGCCTATAAGCGTGGCATGAGCCAGTCGTCTGGCATAGTCAGTGACATATGGTCAAGTTCCCCACCCTTCGTAACATGGTTTGTACATGGGCTCATTGCTAAAGCGCGTTAGGATTTTTTTTTAGGGGGGAGGATTTTGCTGAGCAGGGCGACTTCAGGTTCAAAAATTGATAACTATGATCTAGACTAAAAATAAAAAGACACGTGTAATTTTGTTTTTCCTGAGTTTGCCCCAGAAATGAGCAGCCAGATTTCAAAGATCGTGTTCAAAATATAGGATTTGACCGCGCGCTGCCATGTACATGTATAATACACATATACGTCATAACATGATATGCAAACCACTACAGATTTCGCTATGCAGGGCGACTTCAGGTTCAAAAATTCAGATATATGATCTACACTGAAAATAAAAAGACACGTGTAATTTTGTTTTTCCTGAATTTTCCCCAGAAATGAGCAGGCAATTTTCAAAGATCGGCTTCAAAATATAGGATCAGACTGCGTGCTGCCATATTATAATACACATACAGTGTAGCACGTCATAACGTGATTTATAAAACAGCAGATTTCGCAAAGCAGGGCGACTTCAGGTTCAAAAATTCATAACTATGATCTAGACTAAAAATAAAAAGACACGTGTAATTTTGTTTTTCCTGAGTTTGCCCCAGAAATGAGCAGCCAGATTTCAAAGATCGTGTTCAAAATATAGGGTTTGACCGCGCGCTGCCATGTACATGTATAATACAAATATACGTCATAACATGATATGCAAACCACTACAGATTTCGCTATGCAGGGCGACTTCAGGTTCAAAAATTCAGATATATGATCTACACTGAAAATAAAAAGACACGTGTAATTTTGTTTTTCCTGAATTTTCCCCAGAAATGAGATTGCAATTTTCAAAGATCGCCTTCAAAATATAGTATTAGACTGCGTGCTGCCATATTATAATACACATACAGTGTAGCACGTCATAACGTGATTTATAAAACATTGCATATTTCGCGAAGCAGGGCGACTTCAGGTTCAAAAATTCAGATATATGATCTAGACTGAAAATAAAAAGACACGTGTAATTTTGTTTTTCCTGAATTTTCCCAAGAAATGAGCAGGCAGTTTTCAAAGATCGGGTTCAAAATATGGGATTAGACTGCGTGCTGCTATATTATAATTCACATAAAGTGTAGCACGTCATAACGCGATTTATAAAACATTGCAGATTTCGCTAAGCAGGGCGACTTCAGGTTCAAAAACTCAGATCTATGATCTAGACTGAAAATAAAAAGACACGTGAAATTTTGTTTTTCCCGAAGTTTACCCCAGAAATGAGCAGCCAGATTTCAAAGATTGTGTTTAAAATATAGAATTAGACTGCGTGCTGTATTTATCATACACACACAGTGTAACAAGATATATAACTATTACAGATTTCGCTACGCAGGGCGACTTCAGGTTCAAATATTCATATCTATGATCTAGACTAAAAATTAAAAGACACGTGTAATTTTGATTTTCCTGAGTTTGCCCCAGAAATGAGCAGCCAGATTTCAAAGATCGTGTTCAAAATATAGGGTTTGACCGCGCGCTGCCATGTACATGTATAATACACATATACGTCATAACATGATATGCAAACCACTACAGATTTCGCTATGCAGGGCGACTTCAGATTCAAAAATTCAGATATATGATCTACACTGAAAATAAAAAGACACGTGTAATTTTGTTTTTCCTGAATAAGTTCCCCAGAAATGAGATTGCAATTTTCAAAGAGCGCCTTCAAAATATAGTATTAGACTGCGTGCTGCCATATTATAATACACATACAGTGTAGCACGTCATAACGTGATTTATAAAACATTGCATATTTCGCGAAGCAGGGCGACTTCAGGTTCAAAAATTCAGATATATGATCTAGACTGAAAATAAAAAGACACTTGCAATTTTGTTTTTCCTGAATTTTTTTCAGAAATGAGCAGGCAGTTTTCACAGATCGGGTTCAAAATATGGGATTAGACTGCGTGCTGCCATATTATAATTCACATAATGTGTAGCACGTCATAACGTGATTTATAAAACATTGCAAATTTCGCGAAGCAGGGCGACTTCAGGTTCAAAAATTCAGATATATGATCTAGACTGAAAATAAAAAGACACGTGTAATTTTGTTTTTCCTGAGTTTGCCCCAGAAATGAGTAGGCAGATTTCAAAGATCGTGTTCAAAAATAGGATTGGACAGCGCGCTGTCATATATGATACACATACAGTGTAGAACGTCATTTCATAATATGATATATAAATCATTACAGATTTCGCTAAGCAGGGCTACTTCAGGTTCAAAAATTCAGATCTATGATCTAGACTGAAAATCAAAAGACACATGTAATTTTGTTTCCTGAGTTTGCCCCAAAAATGAGCAGCCAGATTTCAAAGATCGTTTTCAAAATATAGGATTTGACCTCGCGCTGCCATATACATGTATAATACACATATACGTCATAACATGATATGTAAACCACTACCGGTACAGATTTCGCTATGCAGGGCGACTTTAGGTTCAAAAATTCAGATCTATGATCTAGACTGAAAATAAAAAGACACGTGTAATTTTTTTCCCCCTGAGTTTGCCCCAGAAATGAGCAGCCAGATGTCAAAGATCGTGTTCAAAATATAGGATTTGAAAAATCCTCATGTGCTTTAACAATGGTCCCATGCACAAACCTATGCACGAAGTTGTGAACTAGACCGAATCTTACTGACTACGAAAAACATAATCTAGGACCATTTCATGTCACAACTAATTTTTGTCTACGCAGACGCTACGGGCTTGCCTATAAGCGTGGCATGAGCCAGTCGTCTGGCATAGTCAGTGACATATGGTCAAGTTCCCCACCCTTCGTAATATGGTTTGTACATGGGCTCATTGCTAAAGCGCGTTAGGATTTTTTTTTAGGGGGGAGGATTTCGCTGAGCAGGGCGACTTCAGATTCAAAAATTCAGATCTATGATCTAGACTGAAAATAAAAAGACACGTGTAATTTTGTTTTTCCTGAGTTTGCCCCAGAAATGAGCAGCCAGATTTCAAAGATCGTGTTCAAAATATAGGATTTGACAGCGCGCTGCCATGTACATGTATAATACACATATACGTCATAACATGATATGCAAACCACTACATATTTCGCTATGCAGGGCGACTTCAGGTTCAAAAATTCAGATATATGATCTAGACTGAAAATAAAAAGACACGTGTAATTTAGTTTTTCCTGAATTTTCCCAAGAAATGAGCGGGCAGTTTTCAAAGATCGGGTTCAAAATATAGGATTTGACCTCGCGCTGCCATATACATGTATAATACACATATACGCCATAACATGATATGTAAACCACTAACGGTACAGATTTCGCTATACAGGGCGACTTTAGGTTCAAAAATTCAGATCTATGATCTAGACTGAAAATAAAAAGACACGTGTAATTTTTTTTTTCCTGAGTTTGCCCCAGAAATGAGCAGCCAGATGTCAAAGATCGTGTTCAAAATATAGGATTTGAAAAATCCTCATGCGCTTTAACAATGGTCCCATGCACAAACCTATGCACGAAGGTGTGAACTAGACCGAATCTTACTGACTACGAAAAACATAATCTAGGACCATTTCATGTCACAACTAATTTTTGTCTACGCAGACGCTACGGGCTTGCCTATAAGCGTGGCATGAGCCAGTCGTCTGGCATAGTCAGTGACATATGGTCAAGTTCCCCACCCTTCGTAATATGGTTTGTACATGGGCTCATTGCTAAAGCGCGTTAGGATTTTTTTTTAGGGGGGAGGATTTCGCTGAGCAGGGCGACTTCAGGTTCAAAAATTGATAACTATGATCTAGACTAAAAATAAAAAGACACGTGTAATTTTGTTTTTCCTGAATTTTCCCCAGAAATGAGCAGGCAATTTTCAATGATCGGCTTCAAAATATAGGATTAGACTGCGTGCTGCCATATTATAATACACATACAGTGTAGCACGTCATAACGTGATTTATAAAACATAGCAGATTTCGCAAAGCAGGGCGACTTCAGGTTCAAAAATTCATAACTATGATCTAGACTAAAAATAAAAAGACACGTGTAATTTTGTTTTTCCTGAGTTTGCCCCAGAAATGAGCAAACATATAATATAATACACATATACGTCATAACATGATATGCAAACCACTACAGATTTAACTATGCAGGGCGACTTCAGGTTCAAAAATTCAGATATATGATCTATACTGAAAATAAAAAGACACGTGTTATTTTGTTTTTCCTGAATTTTCCCCAGAAATGAGATTGCAATTTTCAAAGATCGCCTTCAAAATATAGTATTAGACTGCGTGCTGCCATATTATAATACACATACAGTGTAGCACGTCATAACGTGATTTATAAAACATTGCATATTTCGCGAAGCAGGGCGACTTCAGGTTCAAAAATTCAGATATATGATCTAGACTGAAAATAAAAAGACACGTGTAATTTTGTTTTTCCTGAATTTTCCCAAGAAATGAGCAGGCAGTTTTCAAAGATCGGGTTCAAAATATGGGATTAGACTGCGTGCTGCTATATTATAATTCACATAAAGTGTAGCACGTCATAACGCGATTTATAAAACATTGCAGATTTCGCTAAGCAGGGCGACTTCAGGTTCAAAAACTCAGATCTATGATCTAGACTGAAAATAAAAAGACACGTGAAATTTTGTTTTTCCCGAAGTTTACCCCAGAAATGAGCAGCCAGATTTCAAAGATTGTGTTTAAAATATAGAATTAGACTGCGTGCTGTATTTATCATACACACACAGTGTAACAAGATATATAACTCATTACAGATTTCGCTACGCAGGGCGACTTCAGGTTCAAAAATTCATATCTATGATCTAGACTAAAAATAAAAAGACACGTGTAATTTTGTTTTTCCTGAATTTTCCCCAGAAATGAGCAGGCAATTTTCAAAGATCGGCTTCAAAATATAGGATTAGACTGCGTGCTGCCATATTATAATACACATACAGTGTAGCACGTCATAACGTGATTTATAAAACATAGCAGATTTCGCAAAGCAGGGCGACTTCAGGTTCAAAAATTCATAACTATGATCTAGACTAAAAATAAAAAGACACGTGTAATTTTGTTTTTCCTGAGTTTGCCCCAGAAATGAGCAGCCAGATTTCAAAGATCGTGTTCAAAATATAGGGTTTGACCGCGCGCTGCCATGTACATGTATAATACACATATACGTCATAACATGATATGCAAACCACTACAGATTTCGCTATGCAGGGCGACTTCAGGTTCAAAAATTCAGATATATGATCTACACTGAAAATAAAAAGACACGTGTAATTTTGTTTTTCCTGAATTTTCCCAAGAAATGAGCAGGCAGTTTTCAAAGATCGTGTTCAAAATATGGGATTAGACTGCGTGCTGCTATATTATAATTCACATAAAGTGTAGCACGTCATAACGCGATTTATAAAACATTGCAGATTTCGCTAAGCAGGGCGACTTCAGGTTCAAAAACTCAGATCTATGATCTAGACTGAAAATAAAAAGACACGTGAAATTTTGTTTTTCCCGAAGTTTACCCCAGAAATGAGCAGCCAGATTTCAAAGATTGTGTTTAAAATATAGAATTAGACTGCGTGCTGTATTTATCATACACACACAGTGTAACAAGATATATAACTCATTACAGATTTCGCTACGCAGGGCGACTTCAGGTTCAAAAATTCATATCTATGATCTAGACTAAAAATTAAAAGACACGTGTAATTTTGTTTTTCCTGAGTTTGCCCCAGAAATGAGCAGCCAGATTTCAAAGATCGTGTTCAAAATATAGGATTTGACCGCGCGCTGCCATGTACATGTATAATACACATATACGTCATAACATGATATGCAAACCACTACAGATTTATGATCTACACTGAAAATAAAAAGACACTTGCAATTTTGTTTTTCCTGAATTTTCTCTAGAAATGAGCAGGCAGTTTTCACAGATCGGGTTCAAAATATGGGATTAGACTGCGTGCTGCCATATTATAATTCACATAATGTGTAGCACGTCATAACGTGATTTATAAAACATTGCAAATTTCGCGAAGCAGGGCGACTTCAGGTTCAAAAATTCAGATATATGATCTAGACTGAAAATAAAAAGACACGTGTAATTTTGTTTTTCCTGAGTTTGCCCCAGAAATGAGTAGGCAGATTTCAAAGATCGTGTTCAAAAATAGGATTGGACAGCGCGCTGTCATATATGATACACATACAGTGTAGAACGTCATTTCATAATATGATATATAAATCATTACAGATTTCGCTAAGCAGGGCTACTTCAGGTTCAAAAATTCAGATCTATGATCTAGACTGAAAATCAAAAGACACATGTAATTTTGTTTCCTGAGTTTGCCCCAAAAATGAGCAGCCAGATTTCAAAGATCGTTTTCAAAATATAGGATTTGACCTCGCGCTGCCATATACATGTATAATACACATATACGTCATAACATGATATGTAAACCACTACCGGTACAGATTTCGCTATGCAGGGCGACTTTAGGTTCAAAAATTCAGATCTATGATCTAGACTGAAAATAAAAAGACACGTGTAATTTTTTTCCCCCTGAGTTTGCCCCAGAAATGAGCAGCCAGATGTCAAAGATCGTGTTCAAAATATAGGATTTGAAAAATCCTCATGTGCTTTAACAATGGTCCCATGCACAAACCTATGCACGAAGTTGTGAACTAGACCGAATCTTACTGACTACGAAAAACATAATCTAGGACCATTACATGTCACAACTAATTTTTGTCTACGCAGACGCTACGGGCTTGCCTATAAGCGTGGCATGAGCCAGTCGTCTGGCATAGTCAGTGACATATGGTCAAGTTCCCCACCCTTCGTAATATGGTTTGTACATGGGCTCATTGCTAAAGCGCGTTAGGATTTTTTTTAAGGGGGAGGATTTCGCTGAGCAGGGCGACTTCAGATTCAAAAATTCAGATCTATGATCTAGACTGAAAATAAAAAGACACGTGAAATTTTGTTTTTCCCGAAGTTTACCCCAGAAATGAGCAGCCAGATTTCAAAGATTGTGTTTAAAATATAGAATTAGACTGCGTGCTGTATTTATCATACACACACAGTGTAACATGATATATAACTCATTACAGATTTCGCTACGCAGGGCGACTTCAGGTTCAAAAATTCATATCTATGATCTAGACTAAAAATAAAAAGACACGTGTAATTTTGTTTTTCCTGAGTTTGCCCCAGAAATGAGCAGCCAGATTTCAAAGATCGTGTTCAAAATATAGGATTTGACAGCGCGCTGCCATGTACATGTATAATACACATATACGTCATAACATGATATGCAAACCACTACATATTTCGCTATGCAGGGCGACTTCAGGTTCAAAAATTCAGATATATGATCTAGACTGAAAATAAAAAGACACGTGTAATTTTGTTTTTCCTGAATTTTCCCCAGAAATGAGCGGGCAGTTTTCAAAGATCGGGTTCAAAATATGGGATTAGACTGCGTGCTGCCATATTATAATACACATAAAGTGTAGCACGTCATAACGTGATTTATAAAACATTGCAGATTTCGCTAAGCAGGGCGACTTCAGGTTCAAAAATTCAGATATATGATGTAGACTGAAAATAAAAAGACACTTGTAATTTTGTTTTTCCTGAGTTTGCCCCAGAAATGAGTAGGCAGATTTCAAAGATCGTGTTCAAAAATAGGATTGGACAGCGCGCTGTCATATATGATACACATACAGTGTAGAACGTCATTTCATAATATGATATATAAATCATTACAGATTTCGCTACGCAGGGCGACTTCAGGTTCAAAAATTCATATCTATGATCTAGACTAAAAATTAAAAGACACGTGTAATTTTGTTTTTCCTGAGTTTGCCCCAGAAATGAGCTGCCAGATTTCAAAGATCGTGTTCAAAATATAGGATTTGACGGCGCGCTGCCATGTACATGTATAATACACATATACGTCATAACATGATATGCAAACCACTACAGATTTCGCTATGCAGGGCGACTTCAGGTTCATAAATTCAGATATATGATCTACACTGAAAATAAAAAGACACTTGCAATTTTGTTTTTCCTGAATTTTCCCCAGAAATGAGCAGGCAGTTTTCAAAGATCGGGTTCAAAATATGGGATTAGACTGGTGCTGCCATAATATAATTCACATAATGTGCAGCACGTCATAACGTGATTTATAAAACATTGCAAATTTCGCGAAGCAGGGCGACTTCAGGTTCAAAAATTCAGATATATGATCTAGACTGAAAATAAAAAGACACGTGTAATTTTGTTTTTCCTGAGTTTGCCCCAGAAATGAGTAGGCAGATTTCAAAGATCGTGTTCAAAAATAGGATTGGACAGCGCGCTGTCATATATGATACACATACAGTGTAGAACGTCATTTCATAATATGATATATAAATCATTACAGATTTCGCTAAGCAGGGCTACTTCAGATTCAAAAATTCAGATCTATGATCTAGACTGAAAATCAAAAGACACGTGTAATTTTTTTTCCTGAGTTTGCCCCAAAAATGAGCAGCCAGATTTCAAAGATCGTGTTCAAAATATAGGATTTGACCTCGCGCTGCCATATACATGTATAATACACATATACGTCATAACATGATATGTAAACCACTACCGGTACAGATTTCGCTATGCAGGGCGACTTTAGGTTCAAAAATTCAGATCTATGATCTAGACTGAAAATAAAAAGACACGTGTAATTTTTTCCCCCTGAGTTTGCCCCAGAAATGAGCAGCCAGATGTCAAAGATCGTGTTCAAAATATAGGATTTGAAAAATCCTCATGCGCTTTAACAATGGTCCCATGCACAAACCTATGCACGAAGGTGTGAACTAGACCGAATCTTACTGACTACGAAAAACATAATCTAGGACCATTTCATGTCACAACTAATTTTTGTCTACGCAGACGCTACGTGTTTGCATATAAGCCTGGCATGAGCCAGTCGTCTGGCATAGTCAGTGACATATGGTCAAGTTCCCCACCCTTCGTAATATGGCTTGTACATGGGCTCATTGCTAAAGCGCGTTAGGATTTTTTTTTTAGGGGGAGGATTTCGCTGAGCATGGCGACTTCAGGTTCAAAAATTCAGATCTATGATCTAGACTGAAAATAAAAATACACGTGTAATTTTGTTTTTCCCGAAGTTTAACCCAGAAATGGGCAGCCAGATTTCAAAGATTGTGTTTAAAATATAGAATTAGACTGCGTGCTGTATTTATCATACACACACAGTGTAACATGATATATAACTCATTACAGATTTCGCTACGCAGGGCGACTTCAGGTTCAAAATTTCATATCTATGATCTAGATTAAAAATAAAAAGACACGTGTAATTTTTTTCCCCCTGAGTTTGCCCCAGAAATGAGCAGCCAGATGTCAAAGATCGTGTTCAAAATATAGGATTTGAAAAATCCTCATGTGCTTTAACAATGGTCCCATGCACAAACCTATGCACGAAGTTGTGAACTAGACCGAATCTTACTGACTACGAAAAACATAATCTAGGACCATTACATGTCACAACTAATTTTTGTCTACGCAGACGCTACGGGCTTGCCTATAAGCGTGGCATGAGCCAGTCGTCTGGCATAGTCAGTGACATATGGTCAAGTTCCCCACCCTTCGTAATATGGTTTGTACATGGGCTCATTGCTAAAGCGCGTTAGGATTTTTTTTAAGGGGGAGGATTTCGCTGAGCAGGGCGACTTCAGATTCAAAAATTCAGATCTATGATCTAGACTGAAAATAAAAAGACACGTGAAATTTTGTTTTTCCCGAAGTTTACCCCAGAAATGAGCAGCCAGATTTCAAAGATTGTGTTTAAAATATAGAATTAGACTGCGTGCTGTATTTATCATACACACACAGTGTAACATGATATATAACTCATTACAGATTTCGCTACGCAGGGCGACTTCAGGTTCAAAAATTCATATCTATGATCTAGACTAAAAATAAAAAGACACGTGTAATTTTGTTTTTCCTGAGTTTGCCCCAGAAATGAGCAGCCAGATTTCAAAGATCGTGTTCAAAATATAGGATTTGACAGCGCGCTGCCATGTACATGTATAATACACATATACGTCATAACATGATATGCAAACCACTACATATTTCGCTATGCAGGGCGACTTCAGGTTCAAAAATTCAGATATATGATCTAGACTGAAAATAAAAAGACACGTGTAATTTTGTTTTTCCTGAATTTTCCCCAGAAATGAGCGGGCAGTTTTCAAAGATCGGGTTCAAAATATGGGATTAGACTGCGTGCTGCCATATTATAATACACATAAAGTGTAGCACGTCATAACGTGATTTATAAAACATTGCAGATTTCGCTAAGCAGGGCGACTTCAGGTTCAAAAATTCAGATATATGATGTAGACTGAAAATAAAAAGACACTTGTAATTTTGTTTTTCCTGAGTTTGCCCCAGAAATGAGTAGGCAGATTTCAAAGATCGTGTTCAAAAATAGGATTGGACAGCGCGCTGTCATATATGATACACATACAGTGTAGAACGTCATTTCATAATATGATATATAAATCATTACAGATTTCGCTACGCAGGGCGACTTCAGGTTCAAAAATTCATATCTATGATCTAGACTAAAAATTAAAAGACACGTGTAATTTTGTTTTTCCTGAGTTTGCCCCAGAAATGAGCTGCCAGATTTCAAAGATCGTGTTCAAAATATAGGATTTGACGGCGCGCTGCCATGTACATGTATAATACACATATACGTCATAACATGATATGCAAACCACTACAGATTTCGCTATGCAGGGCGACTTCAGGTTCATAAATTCAGATATATGATCTACACTGAAAATAAAAAGACACTTGCAATTTTGTTTTTCCTGAATTTTCCCCAGAAATGAGCAGGCAGTTTTCAAAGATCGGGTTCAAAATATGGGATTAGACTGGTGCTGCCATAATATAATTCACATAATGTGCAGCACGTCATAACGTGATTTATAAAACATTGCAAATTTCGCGAAGCAGGGCGACTTCAGGTTCAAAAATTCAGATATATGATCTAGACTGAAAATAAAAAGACACGTGTAATTTTGTTTTTCCTGAGTTTGCCCCAGAAATGAGTAGGCAGATTTCAAAGATCGTGTTCAAAAATAGGATTGGACAGCGCGCTGTCATATATGATACACATACAGTGTAGAACGTCATTTCATAATATGATATATAAATCATTACAGATTTCGCTAAGCAGGGCTACTTCAGATTCAAAAATTCAGATCTATGATCTAGACTGAAAATCAAAAGACACGTGTAATTTTTTTTCCTGAGTTTGCCCCAAAAATGAGCAGCCAGATTTCAAAGATCGTGTTCAAAATATAGGATTTGACCTCGCGCTGCCATATACATGTATAATACACATATACGTCATAACATGACATGTAAACCACTACCGGTACAGATTTCGCTATGCAGGGCGACTTTAGGTTCAAAAATTCAGATCTATGATCTAGACTGAAAATAAAAAGACACGTGTAATTTTTTCCCCCTGAGTTTGCCCCAGAAATGAGCAGCCAGATGTCAAAGATCGTGTTCAAAATATAGGATTTGAAAAATCCTCATGCGCTTTAACAATGGTCCCATGCACAAACCTATGCACGAAGGTGTGAACTAGACCGAATCTTACTGACTACGAAAAACATAATCTAGGACCATTTCATGTCACAACTAATTTTTGTCTACGCAGACGCTACGTGTTTGCATATAAGCCTGGCATGAGCCAGTCGTCTGGCATAGTCAGTGACATATGGTCAAGTTCCCCACCCTTCGTAATATGGCTTGTACATGGGCTCATTGCTAAAGCGCGTTAGGATTTTTTTTTTAGGGGGAGGATTTCGCTGAGCATGGCGACTTCAGGTTCAAAAATTCAGATCTATGATCTAGACTGAAAATAAAAATACACGTGTAATTTTGTTTTTCCCGAAGTTTAACCCAGAAATGGGCAGCCAGATTTCAAAGATTGTGTTTAAAATATAGAATTAGACTGCGTGCTGTATTTATCATACACACACAGTGTAACATGATATATAACTCATTACAGATTTCGCTACGCAGGGCGACTTCAGGTTCAAAATTTCATATCTATGATCTAGATTAAAAATAAAAAGACACGTGTAATTTTTTTCCCCCTGAGTTTGCCCCAGAAATGAGCAGCCAGATGTCAAAGATCGTGTTCAAAATATAGGATTTGAAAAATCCTCATGTGCTTTAACAATGGTCCCATGCACAAACCTATGCACGAAGTTGTGAACTAGACCGAATCTTACTGACTACGAAAAACATAATCTAGGACCATTACATGTCACAACTAATTTTTGTCTACGCAGACGCTACGGGCTTGCCTATAAGCGTGGCATGAGCCAGTCGTCTGGCATAGTCAGTGACATATGGTCAAGTTCCCCACCCTTCGTAATATGGTTTGTACATGGGCTCATTGCTAAAGCGCGTTAGGATTTTTTTTAGGGGGGAGGATTTCGCTGAGCAGGGCGACTTCAGATTCAAAAATTCAGATCTATGATCTAGACTGAAAATAAAAAGACACGTGAAATTTTGTTTTTCCCGAAGTTTACCCCAGAAATGAGCAGCCAGATTTCAAAGAATGTGTTTAAAATATAGAATTAGACTGCGTGCTGTATTTATCATACACACACAGTGTAACATGATATATAACTCATTACAGATTTCGCTACGCAGGGCGACTTCAGGTTCAAAAATTCATATCTATGATCTAGACTAAAAATAAAAAGACACGTGTAATTTTGTTTTTCCTGAGTTTGCCCCAGAAATGAGCAGCCAGATTTCAAAGATCGTGTTCAAAATATAGGATTTGACAGCGCGCTGCCATGTACATGTATAATACACATATACGTCATAACATGATATGCAAACCACTACATATTTCGCTATGCAGGGCGACTTCAGGTTCAAAAATTCAGATATATGATCTAGACTGAAAATAAAAAGACACGTGTAATTTTGTTTTTCCTGAATTTTCCCCAGAAATGAGCGGGCAGTTTTCAAAGATCGGGTTCAAAATATGGGATTAGACTGCGTGCTGCCATATTATAATACACATAAAGTGTAGCACGTCATAACGTGATTTATAAAACATTGCAGATTTCGCTAAGCAGGGCGACTTCAGGTTCCAAAATTCAGATATATGATGTAGACTGAAAATAAAAAGACACTTGTAATTTTGTTTTTCCTGAGTTTGCCCCAGAAATGAGTAGGCAGATTTCAAAGATCGTGTTCAAAAATAGGATTGGACAGCGCGCTGTCATATATGATACACATACAGTGTAGAACGTCATTTCATAATATGATATATAAATCATTACAGATTTCGCTAAGCAGGGCTACTTCAGATTCAAAAATTCAGATCTATGATCTAGACTGAAAATCAAAAGACACGTGTAATTTTTTTTCCTGAGTTTGCCCCAAAAATGAGCAGCCAGATTTCAAAGATCGTGTTCAAAATATAGGATTTGACCTCGCGCTGCCATATACATGTATAATACACATATACGTCATAACATGATATGTAAACCACTACCGGTACAGATTTCGCTATGCAGGGCGACTTTAGGTTCAAAAATTCAGATCTATGATCTAGACTGAAAATAAAAAGACACGTGTAATTTTTTCCCCCTGAGTTTGCCCCAGAAATGAGCAGCCAGATGTCAAAGATCGTGTTCAAAATATAGGATTTGAAAAATCCTCATGCGCTTTAACAATGGTCCCATGCACAAACCTATGCACGAAGGTGTGAACTAGACCGAATCTTACTGACTACGAAAAACATAATCTAGGACCATTTCATGTCACAACTAATTTTTGTCTACGCAGACGCTACGGGCTTGCCTATAAGCGTGGCATGAGCCAGTCGTCTGGCATAGTCAGTGACATATGGTCAAGTTCCCCACCCTTCGTAATATGGCTTGTACATGGGCTCATTGCTAAAGCGCGTTAGGATTTTTTTTAGGGGGAGGATTTCGCTGAGCATGGCGACTTCAGGTTCAAAAATTCAGATCTATGATCTAGACTGAAAATAAAAAGACACGTGTAATTTTGTTTTTCCCGAAGTTTAACCCAGAAATGGGCAGCCAGATTTCAAAGATTGTGTTTAAAATATAGAATTAGACTGCGTGCTGTATTTATCATACACACACAGTGTAACATGATATATAACTCATTACAGATTTCGCTACGCAGGGCGACTTCAGGTTCAAAATTTCATATCTATGATCTAGATTAAAAATAAAAAGACACGTGTAATTTTGTTTTTCCTGAGTTTGCCCCAGAAAAGAGCAGCCAGATTTCAAAGATCGTGTTCAAAATATAGGATTTGACCGCGCGCTGCCATGTACATGTATAATACACATATACGTCATAACATGATATGCAAACCACTACAGATTTCGCTATGCAGGGCGACTTCAGGTTCAAAAATTCAGATATATGATCTACACTGAAAATAAAAAGACACGTGTAATTTTGTTTTTACTGAATTTTCTCCAGAAATGAGCAGGCAGTTTTCAAAGATCGGGTTCAAAATATGGGATTAGACTGCGTGCTGCCATATTATAATTCACATAAAGTGTAGCACGTCATAACGTGATTTATAAAACATTGCAGATTTCGCGAAGCAGGGCGACTTCAGGTTCAAAAATTCAGATTATGATCTACACTGAAAATAAAAAGACACGTATAATTTTGTTTTTCCTGAATTTTCCCCAGAAATGAGCAGGCAGTTTTCAAAGATCGGGTTCAAAATATGGGATTAGACTGCGTGCTGCCATATTATAATTAATATAAAGTGTAGCACGTCATAACGTGATTGATAAAACATTGCAGATTTCGCGAAGCAGGGCGACTTCAGGTTCAAAAATTCAGATATATGATCTACACTGAAAATAAAAAGACACGTATAATTTTGTTTTTCCTGAATTTTCCCCAGAAATAAGCAGGCAGTTTTCAAAGGTCGGGTTCAAAATATAGGATTAGACTGCGTGCTGCCATATTATAATACACATACACTGAAGCACGTCATAACGTGATTTATAAATCATTGCAGATTTCGCTAAGCAGGGCGACTTCAGGTTCAAAAATTCAGATATATGATCTACACTGAAAATAAAAAGACATGTGTAATTTTGTTTTTCCTGAATTTTCCCCAGAAATGAGCAGGCAATTTTCAAAGATCGGTTTCAAAATATAGGATTAGACTGCGTGCTGCCATATCATAATACACATACACTGAAGCACGTCATAACGTGATTTATAAAACATTGCAGATTTCGCGAAGCAGGGCGACTTCAGGTTCAAAAATTCAGATCTATGATCTAGACTGAAAATAAAAAGACACGTGTAATTTTCTTTTTCCTGAGTTTGCCCCAAAAATGAGCAGCCAGATTTCTAAGATCGTGTTCAAAATATAGGATTTGACCTCGCGCTGCCATATACATGTATAATACACATATACGTCATAACATGATATGTAAACCACTACCTGTACAGATTTCGCTATGCAGGGCGACGTTAGGTTCAAAAATTCAGATCTATGATCTAGACTGAAAATAAAAAGACACGTTTAATTTTTTCCCCCTGAGTTTGCCCCAGAAATGAGCAGCCAGATGTCAAAGATCGTGTTCAAAATATAGGATTTGACCGCGCGATGCCATGTGCATGTATAATACACATATTCGTCATAACATGATATGCAAACCACTACAGATTTCGCTATGCAAGGCGACTTTAGGTTCAAAAATTCAGATCTATAATCTAGACTGAAAATAAAAAGACACTTGTAATTTTTTTCCCGCTGAGTTTGCTCCAGAAATGAGAAGCCAGATTTCAAAGATCTTGTATAAAATATAGAATTAGACTGCGTGCTGTATTTATCATACACACAGAGTGTAACATGATATATAACTCATTACAGATTTCGCTACGCAGGGCGACTTCAGGTTCAAAAATTCATATCTATGATCTAGACTAAAAATAAAAAGACACCCCTAATTTTTTTTCTTTCCCTGAGTTTGCCCCAGAAATGAGCAGCCAGATTTCAAAGATCGTGTTCAAAATATAGGATTTGACCGCGCGCTGCCATGTACATGTATAATACACATATACGTCATAACATGATATGCAAACCACTACAGATTTCGCTATGCAGGGCGACTTCAGGTTCAAAAATTCAGATATATGATATACACTGAAAAAAAAAAGACACGTGTAATTTTGTTTTTACTGAATTTTCCCCAGAAATGAGCAGGCAGTTTTCAAAGATCGGGTTCAAAATATAGGATAAAACTGCTTGCTGCCATATTATAATACACATAAAGTGAAGCACGTCATAACGTGATTTATAAAACATTGCAGATTTCGCTAAGCAGGGCGACTTCAGGTTCAAAAATTCAGATATATGATCTTCACTGAAAATAAAAAGACACGTGTAATTTTGTTTTTCCTGAATTTTCCCCAGAAATGAGCAGGCAGTTTTCAAAGATCGGGTTCAAAATATAGGATTAGACTGCTTGCTGCCATATTATAATACACATACAGTGAAGCACGTCATAACGTAATTTATTAAACATTGCAGATTTCGCTAAGCAGGGCGACTTCAGGTTCAAAAATTCAGATATATGATCTACATTGAAAATAAAAAGACACGTGTAATTTTGTTTTCCCTGAATTTTCCCCAGAAATGAGCAGGCAATTTTCAAAGATCGGCTTCAAAATATAGGATTAGACTGCGTGATGCCATATCATAATACACATACAGTGTAGCACGTCATAACGTGATTTATAAAACATTGCAGATTTCGCGAAGCAGGGCGACTTCAGGTTCAAAAATTCAGATGTATGATCTAGACTGAAAATAAAAAGACACGTGTAATTTTCTTTTTCCTGAGTTTGCCCCAAAAATGTGCAGCCAGATTTCAAAGATCGTGTTCAAAATATAGGATTTGACCTCGCGCTGCCATATACATGTATAATACACATATACGTCATAACATGATATGTAAACCACTACCGGTACAGATTTAACTATGCAGGGCAACTTTAGGTTCAAAAATTCAGATCTATGATCTAGACTGAAAATAAATAGACACGTGTAATTCCCCCCCCCTGAGTTTCCCCCAGAAATGAGCATTCAGATGTCAAAGATCGTGTTCAAAATATAGGATTTGAAAAATCCTTATGCGCTTTAACAATGGTCCCATGCACAAACCTATGCACGAAGGTGTGAACTAGACCGAATCTTACTGACTACGACAAACATAATCCAGGACCATTTCATGTCACAACTAATTTTTGTCCACGCAGACTCTACGGGCTTGCCTATAAGCGTGGCATGAGCCAGTCGTCTGGCATAGTCAGTGACATATGGTCAAGTTCCCCACCCTTCGTAATATGGTTTGTACATGGGCTCATTGCTAAAGCGCGTTAGGATTTTTTTTTTAGGGGGGAGGATTTCGCTGAGCAGGGCGACTTCAGGTTCAAAAATTCAGATCTATGATCTAGACTGAAAATAAAAAGACACGTGTAATTTTTTCCAACCTGAGTTTGCCCCAGAAATGAGCAGCCAGATTTCAAAGATCGTGTATAAAATATAGAATTAGACTGCGTGCTGTATTTATCATACACACACAGTGTAACATGATATATAACTCATTACAGATTTCGCTACGCAGGGCGACTTCAGGTTCAAAAATTCATATCTATGATCTAGACCAAAAATAAAAAGACACGTGTAATTTTGTTTTTCCTGAGTTTGCCCCAGAAATGAGCAGCCAGATTTCAAAGATCGTGTTCAAAATATAGGATTTGACCGCGCGCTGCCATGTATATGTATAATACACATATACGTCATAACATGATATGCAAACCACTACAGATTTCGCTATGCAGGGCGACTTCAGGTTCAAAAATTCAGATATATGATATACACTGAAAATAAAAAGACACGTGTAATTTTGTCTTTACTGAATTTTCCCCTGAAATGAGCAGGCAGTTTTCAAAGATCGGGTTCAAAATAAAGGATTAGACTGCTTGCTGCCATATTATAATACACATAAAGTGTAGCACGTCATAACGTGATTTATAAAACATTGCAGATTTCGCGAAGCAGGGCGACTTCAGGTTCAAAAATTCAGATATATGATCTTTGGGGCTTTGGGGCCGTCCATAAAGTACGTACGCACAAAATGCCGACTTTTTTGACCCCCCCTCCCCCTCTGTATGCATGGCGTACGCAGTGGTCCCAACCCCCCCTCCCCCCCTGTACGCATACGCATTCCACATCATATATGATATAAGACACGTGTAATTTTGTTTTTCCTGAATTTTCCCCAGAAATGAGCAGGCAGTTTTCAAAGATCGGGTTCAAAATATAGGATTAGACTGCTTGCTGCCATATTATAATACACATACAGTGAAGCACGTCATAACGTGATTTATAAAACATTGCAGATTTCGCTAAGCAGGGCGACTTCAGGTTCAAAAATTCAGATATATGATCTTCACTGAAAATAAAAAGACACGTGTAATTTTGTTTTTCCTGAATTTTCCCCAGAAATGAGCAGGCAGTTTTCAAAGATCGGGTTCAAAATATAGGATTAGACTGCTTGCTGCCATATTATAATACACATACAGTGAAGCACGTCATAACTTGATTTATAAAACATTGCAGATTTCGCGAAGCAGGGCGACTTCAGGTTCAAAAATTCAGATCTATGATCTAGACTGAAAATAAAAAGACACGTGTAATTTTCTTTTTCCTGAGTTTGCCCCAAAAATGTGCAGCCAGATTTCAAAGATCGTGTTCAAAATATAGGATTTGACCTCGCGCTGCCATATACATGTATAATACACATATACGTCATAACATGATATGTAAACCACTACCGGTGCAGATTTAACTATGCAGGGCAACTTTAGGTTCAAAAATTCAGATCTATGATCTAAACTGAAAATAAATAGACACGTGTAATTTTTCCCCCCCTGAGTTTCCCCCAGAAATGAGCAGCCAGATGTCAAAGATCGTGTTCAAAATATAGGATTTGAAAAATCCTCATGCGCTTTGGGGCCGTCCATAAAGTACGTACGCACGAAATGCCGACTTTTTTGACCCCCCCCTCCCCCTCTGTACGCATGGCGTACGCAGTGGTCCCAACCCCCCCCCCCCCCCCTCCCCCCTGTACGCATACGCATTCCACATCAGATTTTTCACTTCTCGTGGTACCTTGCTTTAGCATCATTAAAATGTCACCGTAATCCGGGCCGGTACCGTTATTGGGACGTCACTCTCAAATTCTGAAATGAATGACTAAAGTTTAACAGGTTTTTATACATTTACAGATGGATTTACTATTTTTTATGTTGAATAAGAAAAAAAAACAAGGAAAAAACAAAACAATCCCGGTGCTTTTTTCACGTTTTTTACCTCTCTTTTCGCGCGATAATGCTATGCAAAATTTTCGCTTGCGTACGGTACGCATTGGCCTTAACCCCCCCTCCCCCCCTGTACGCATGGCGTACGCATCGGTAACAACCCCCCCTCCCCCTCCTTGTGCGTACGTACTTTATGGACGGCCCCTTTAACAATGGTCCCATGCACAAACCTATGCACGAAGGTGTGAACTAGACCGAATCTTACTGACTACGACAAACATAATCCAGGACCATTTCATGTCACAACTAATTTTTGTCCAAGCAGACTCTACGGGCTTGCCTATAAGCGTGGCATGAGCCAGTCGTCTGGCATAGGCAGTGACATATGGTCAAGTTCCCCACCCTTCGTAATATGGTTTGTACATGGGCTCATTGCTAAAGCGCGTTAGGATTTTTTTTAGGGGGGAGGATTTCGCTGAGCAGGGCGACTTCAGGTTCAAAAATTCAGATCTATGATCTAGACTGAAAATAAAAAGACACGTGTAATTTTTTCCAACCTGAGTTTGCCCCAGAAATGAGCAGCCAGATTTCAAAGATCGTGTATAAAATATAGAATTAGACTGCGTGCTGTATTTATCATACACACACAGTGTAACATGATATATAACTCATTACAGATTTCGCTACGCAGGGCGATTTCAGGTTCAAAAATTCATATCTATGATCTAGACTAAAAATAAAAAGACACGTGTAATTTTGTTTTTCCTGAGTTTGCCCCAGAAATGAGCAGCCAGATTTCAAAGATCGTGTTCAAAATATATGATTTGACCGCGCGCTGCCATGTACATGTATAATACACATATACGTCATAACATGATATGCAAACCACTACAGATTTCGCTATGCAGGGCGACTTCAGGTTCAAAAATTCAGATATATGATCTTCACTGAAAATAAAAAGACACGTGTAATTTTGTCTTTACTGAATTTTCCCCAGAAATGAGCAGGCAGTTTTCAAAGATCGGGTTCAAAATAAAGGATTAGACTGCTTGCTGCCATATTATAATACACATCAAGTGTAGCACGTCATAACGTGATTTATAAAACATTGCAGATTTCGCGAAGCAGGGCGACTTCAGGTTCAAAAATTCAGATATATGATCTTCACTGAAAATAAAAAGACACGTGTAATTTTGTTTTTCCTGAATTTTCCTCAGAAATGAGCAGGCAGTTTTCAAAGATCGGGTTCAAAATATAGGATTAGACTGCTTGCTGCCATATTATAATACACATACAGTGAAGCACGTCATAACGTGATTTATAAAACATTGCAGATTTCGCTAAGCAGGGCGACTTCAGGTTCAAAAATTCAGATATATGATCTAGACTGAAAATAAAGAGACACGTGTAATTTTGTTTTCCCTGAATTTTCACCAGAAATGAGCAGGCAATTTTCAAAGATCGGCTTCAAAATATAGGATTAGACTGCGTGATGCCATATCATAATACACATACAGTGTAGCACGTCATAACGTGATTTATAAAACATTGCAGATTTCGCGAAGCAGGGCGACTTCAGGTTCAAAAATTCAGATCTATGATCTAGACTGAAAATAAAAAGACACGTGTAATTTTCTTTATCCTGAGTTTGCCCCAAAAATGTGCAGCCAGATTTCAAAGATCGTGTTCAAAATATAGGATTTGACCTCGCGCTGCCATATACATGTATAATACACATATACGTCATAACATGATATGTAAACCACTACCGGTACAGATTTAACTATGCAGGGCAACTTTAGGTTCAAAAATTCAGATCTTTGATCTAAACTGAAAATAAATAGACACGTGTAATTTCCCCCCCCCCTGAGTTTCCCCCAGAAATGAGCAGCCAGATGTCAAAGATCGTGTTCAAAATATAGGATTTGAAAAATCCTCATGCGCTTTAACAATGGTCCCATGCACAAACCTATGCACGAAGGTGTGAACTAGACCGAATCTTACTGACTACGACAAACATAATCCAGGACCATTTCATGTCACAACTAATTTTTGTCCACGCAGACTCTACGGGCTTGCCTATAAGCGTGGCATGAGCCAGTCGTCTGGCATAGTCAGTGACATATGGTCAAGTTCCCCACCCTTCGTAATATGGTTTGTACATGGGCTCATTGCTAAAGCGCGTTAGGATTTTTTTTTTTAGGGGGAGGATTTCGCTGAGCAGGGCGACTTCAGGTTCAAAAATTCAGATCTATGATCTAGACTGAAAATAAAAAGACACGTGTAATTTTTTCCAACCTGAGTTTGCCCCAGAAATGAGCAGCCAGATTTCAAAGATCGTCTATAAAATATAGAATTAGACTGCGTGCTGTATTTATCATACACACACAGTGTAACATGATATATAACTCATTACAGATTTCGCTACGCAGGGCGACTTCAGGTTCAAAAATTCATATCTATGATCTAGACTAAAAATAAAAAGACACGTGTAATTTTGTTTTTCCTGAGTTTGCCCCAGAAATGAGCAGCCAGATTTCAAAGATCGTGTTCAAAATATATGATTTGACCGCGCGCTGCCATGTACATGTATAATACACATATACGTCATAACATGATATGCAAACCACTACAGATTTCGCTATGCAGGGCGACTTCAGGTTCAAAAATTCAGATATATGATCTTCACTGAAAATAAAAAGACACGTGTAATTTTGTCTTTACTGAATTTTCCCCAGAAATGAGCAGGCAGTTTTCAAAGATCGGGTTCAAAATAAAGGATTAGACTGCTTGCTGCCATATTATAATACACATAAGGTGTAGCACGTCATAACGTGATTTATAAAACATTGCAGATTTCGCGAAGCAGGGCGACTTCAGGTTCAAAAATTCAGATATATGATCTACATTGAAAATAAAAAGACACGTGTAATTTTGTTTTTCCTGAATTTTCCCCAGAAATGAGCAGGCAATTTTCAAAGATCGGCTTCAAAATATAGGATTAGACTGCGTGATGCCATATCATAATACACATACAGTGTAGCACGTCATAACGTGATTTATAAAACATTGCAGATTTCGCGAAGCAGGGCGACTTCAGGTTCAAAAATTCAGATCTATGATCTAGACTGAAAATAAAAAGACACGTGTAATTTTGTTTTTCCTGAGTTTGCCCCAAAAATGAGCAGCCAGATTTCAAAGATCGTGTTCAAAATATAGGATTTGACCGCGCGATGCCATGTACATGTATAATACACATATACGTCATAACATGATATGCAAACCACTACAGATTTCGCTATGCAGGGCGACTTTAGGTTCAAAAATTCAGATCTATGATCTAGACTGAAAATAAAAAGACACGTGTAATTTTGTTTTTCCCGAGTTTGCCCCCAAAAGGAGCAGCCAGATTTTAAAGATCGGGTTCAAAATATAGGATTAGACTGCTTGCTGCCATATTATAATACACATACAGTGAAGCACGTCATAACGTGATTTATAAAACATTGCAGATTTCGCTAAGCAGGGCGACTTCAGGTTCAAAAATTCAGATATATGATCTACATTGAAAATAAAAAGACACGTGTAATTTTGTTTTTCCTGAATTTTCCCCAGAAATGAGCAGGCAATTTTCAAAGATCGGCTTCAAAATATAGGATTAGACTGCGTGATGCCATATCATAATACACATACAGTGTAGCACGTCATAACGTGATTGATAAAACATTGCAGATTTCGCGAAGCAGGGCGACTTCAGGTTCAAAAATTCAGATCTATGATCTAGACTGAAAATAACAAGACACGTGTAATTTTGTTTTTCCTGAGTTTGCCCCAAAAATGAGCAGCCAGATTTCAAAGATCGTGTTCAAAATATAGGATTTGACCGCGCGATGCCATGTACATGTATAATACACATATACGTCATAACATGATATGCAAACCACTACAGATTTCGCTATGCAGGGCGACTTTAGGTTCAAAAATTCAGATCTATGATCTAGACTGAAAATAAAAAGACACGTGTAATTTTGTTTTTCCCGAGTTTGCCCCCAAAAGGAGCAGCCAGATTTTAAAGATCGGGTTCAAAATATAGGATTAGACTGCTTGCTGCCATATTATAATACACATACAGTGAAGCACGTCATAACGTGATTTATAAAACATTGCAGATTTCGCTAAGCAGGGCGACTTCAGGTTCAAAAATTCAGATATATGATCTACATTGAAAATAAAAAGACACGTGTAATTTTGTTTTTCCTTAATTTTCCCCAGAAATGAGCAGGCAATTTTCAAAGATCGGCTTCAAAATATAGGATTAGACTGCGTGATGCCATATCATAATACACATACAGTGTAGCACGTCATAACGTGATTGATAAAACATTGCAGATTTCGCGAAGCAGGGCGACTTCAGGTTCAAAAATTCAGATCTATGATCTAGACTGAAAATAAAAAGACACGTGTAATTTTGTTTTTCCTGAGTTTGCCCCAAAAATGAGCAGCCAGATTTCAAAGATCGTGTTCAAAATATAGGATTTGACCTCGGGATGCCATATACATGTATAATACACATATACGTCATAACATGATATGCAAACCACTACAGATTTCGCTATGCAGGGCGACTTTAGGTTCAAAAATTCAGATCTATGATTTAGACTGAAAATAAAAAGACACGTGTAATTTTGTTTTCCCCTGAGTTTGCCCCAGAAATGAGCAGCCAGATGTCAAAGATCGTGTTCAAAATATAGGATTTGAAAAATCCTCATGCGCTTTAACAATGGTCCCATGCACAAACGCACAAACCTATGCACGAAGGTGTGAACTAGACCGAATCTTACTGACTACAACAAACATAATCCAGGACCATTTCATGTCACAACTAATTTTTGTCCACGCAGACTCTACGGGCTTGCCTTTAAGCGTGGCATGAGCCAGTCGTCTGGCATAGTCAGTGACATATGGTCAAATTCCCCACCCTTCGTAATATGGTTTGTACATGGGCTCATTGCTAAAGCGCGTTAGGATTTTTTTTTTAGGGGGAGGATTTCGCTGAGCAGGGCGACTTCAGGTTCAAAAATTCAGATCTATGATCTAGACTGAAAATAAAAAGACACGTGTAATTTTCTTTTTCCTGAGTTTGCCCAAAAAATGAGCAGCCAGATTTCAAAGATCGTGTTCAAAATATAGGATTTGACCTCGCGCTGCCATATACATGTATAATACACATATACGTCATAACATGATATGTAAACCACTACCGGTACAGATTTCGCTATGCAGGGCAACTTTAGGTTCAAAAATTCAGATCTATGATCTAAACTGAAAATAAATAGACACGTGTAATTTTGTTTTTACTGAATTTTCCCAAGAAATGAGCAGGCAGTTTTCAAAGATCGGGTTCAAAATATGGGATTAGAATGCGTGCTGCCATATTATAATTCACATAAAGTGTAGCACGTCATAACGTGATTTATAAAACATTGCAGATTTCGCGAAGCAGGGCGACTTTAGGTTCAAAAATTCAGATCTATGATCTAGACTGAAAATAAAAAGACACGTGTAATTTTTTTCCCGCTGAGTTTGCCCCAGAAATGAACAGCCAGATGTCAAAGATCGTGTTCAAAATATAGGATTTGACCGCGCGATGCAATGTACATGTATAATACACATATACGTCATAACATGATATGCAAACCACTACAGATTTCGCTATGCAGGGCGACTTTAGGTTCAAAAATTCAGATCTATGATCTAGACTGAAAATAAAAAGACACGTGTAATTTTGTTTTTCCCGAGTTTGCCCCAAAAATGAGCAGCCAGATTTCAAAGATCGGGTTCAAAATATAGGATTAGACTGCTTGCTGCCATATTATAATACACTTACAGAGAAGCACGTCATAACGTGATTTATAAAACATTGCAGATTTCGCTAAGCAGGGCGACTTCAGGTTCAAAAATTCAGATATATGATCTACATTGAAAATAAAAAGACACGTGTAATTTTGTTTTTCCTGAATTTTCCCCAGAAATGAGCAGGCAATTTTCAAAGATCGGCTTCAAAATATAGGATTGGACTGCGTGATGCCATATCATAATACACATACAGTGTAGCACGTCATAACGTGATTTATAAAACATTGCAGATTTCGCGAAGCAGGGCGACTTCAGGTTCAAAGACACGTGTAATTTTGTTTTTCCCGAGTTTGCCCCAAAAATGAGCAGCCAGATTTCAAAGATCGTGTTCAAAATATGGGATTTGACCTCGCGCTGCCATATACATGTATATACACATATACGTCATAACATGATATGTAAACCACTACCGGTACAGATTTCGCTATGCAGGGCGACTTTAGGTTCAAAAATTCAGATCTATGATCTAGACTGAAAATAAATAAACACGTGTAATTTTTTTCCCCCTGAGTTTGCCCCAGAAATGAGCAGCCAGATGTCAAAGATCGTGTTCAAAATATAGGATTTGAAAAATCCTCATGCGCTTTAACAATGGTCCCATGCACAAACGCACAAACCTATGCACGAAGGTGTGAACTAGACCGAATCTTACTGACTACAACAAACATAATCCAGGACCATTTCATGTCACAACTAATTTTTGTCCACGCAGACTCTACGGGCTTGCCTATAAGCGTGGCATGAGCCAGTCGTCTGGCATAGTCAGTGACATATGGTCAAGTTCCCCACCCTTCGTAATATGGTTTGTACATGGGCTCATTGCTAAAGCGCGTTAGGATTTTTTTTTTAGGGGGAGGATTTCGCTGAACAGGGCGACTTCAGGTTCAAAAATTCAGATCGATGATCTAGACTGAAAATAAAAAGACACGTGTAATTTTGTTTTTCCTGAATTTTCCCCAGAAATGAGCAGGCAGTTTTCAAAGATCGGGTTCAAAATATAGGATTAGACTTCGTGCAGCCATATTATAATACACATACAGTGAAGCACGTCATAACGTGATTTATAAAACATTGCAGATTTCGCTAAGCAGGGCGACTTCAGGTTCAAAAATTCAGATATATGATCTACACTGAAAATAAAAAGACACGTGTAATTTTGTTTTTCCTGAATTTTCCCCAGAAATGAGCAGGCAATTTTCAAAGATCGGCTTCAAAATATAGGATTAGACTCCGTGCTGCCATATTATAATACACATACAGTCAGCACGTCATAACATGATTTATAAAAGATTGCAGATTTCGCGAAGCAGGGCGACTTCAGGTTCAAAAATTCAGATATATGATGTAGACTAAAAATAAAAAGACACGTGTAATTTTGTTTTTCCTGAATTTTCCCCAGAAATGAGCAGGCAATTTTCAAAGATCGGGTTCAAAATAAAGGATTAGACTGCGTGCTGCCATATTATAATACACATAAAGTGTAGCACGTCATAACGTGATTTATAAAACATTGCAGATTTCGCGAAGCAGGGCGACTTCAGGTTTAAAAATTCAGATCTATGATCTAGACTGAAAATAAAAAGACACGTGTAATTTTGTTTTTCCTGAATTTTCCCCAGAAATGAGCAGGCAATTTTCAAAGATCGGCTTCAAAATATAAGATTAGACTCCGTGCTGCCATATTATAATACACATACAGTCAGCACGTCATAACGTGATTTATAAAACATTGCAGATTTCGCGAAGCAGGGCGACTTCAGGTTCAACAATTCAGATATATTATATAGACTGAAAATAAAAAGACACGTGTAATTTCGTTTTTCCTGAGTTTGCCCCAGAAATGAGTAGGCAGATTTCAAAGATCGTGTTCAAAAATAGGATTGGACAGCGCGCTATCATATATGATACACATACAGTGTAGAACGTCATTTCATAATATGATATATAAATCATTACAGATTTCGCTAAGCAGGGCTACTTCAGGTTCAAAAATTCAGATCTATGATCTAGACTGAAAATAAAAAGACACGTGTAATTTTCTTTTTCCTGAGTTTGCCCCAAAAATGAGCAGCCAGATTTCAAAGATCGTGTTCAAAATATAGGATTTGACCTCGCGCTGCCATATACATGTATAATACACATATACGTCATAACATGATATGTAAACCACTACCGGTACAGATTTCGCTATGCAGGGCAACTTTAGGTTCAAAAATTCAGATCTATGATCTAAACTGAAAATAAATAGACACGTGTAATTTTGTTTTTACTGAATTTTCCCAAGAAATGAGCAGGCAGTTTTCAAAGATCGGGTTCAAAATATGGGATTAGAATGCGTGCTGCCATATTATAATTCACATAAAGTGTAGCACGTCATAACGTGATTTATAAAACATTGCAGATTTCGCGAAGCAGGGCGACTTTAGGTTCAAAAATTCAGATCTATGATCTAGACTGAAAATAAAAAGACACGTGTAATTTTTTTCCCGCTGAGTTTGCCCCAGAAATGAACAGCCAGATGTCAAAGATCGTGTTCAAAATATAGGATTTGACCGCGCGATGCCATGTACATGTATAATACACATATACGTCATAACATGATATGCAAACCACTACAGATTTCGCTATGCAGGGCGACTTTAGGTTCAAAAATTCAGATCTATGATCTAGACTGAAAATAAAAAGACACGTGTAATTTTGTTTTTCCCGAGTTTGCCCCAAAAATGAGCAGCCAGATTTCAAAGATCGGGTTCAAAATATAGGATTAGACTGCTTGCTGCCATATTATAATACACATACAGTGAAGCACGTCATAACGTGATTTATAAAACATTGCAGATTTCGCTAAGCAGGGCGACTTCAGGTTCAAAAATTCAGATATATGATCTACATTGAAAATAAAAAGACACGTGTAATTTTGTTTTTCCTGAATTTTCCCCAGAAATGAGCAGGCAATTTTCAAAGATCGGTATAGGATTAGACTGCGTGATGCCATATCATAATACACATACAGTGTAGCACGTCATAACGTGATTTATAAAACATTGCAGATTTCGCGAAGCAGGGCGACTTCAGGTTCAAAAATTCAGATCTATGATCTAGACTGAAAATAAAAAGACACGTGTAATTTTGTTTTTCCCGAGTTTGCCCCAAAAATGAGCAGCCAGATTTCAAAGATCGTGTTCAAAATATGGGATTTGACCTCGCGCTGCCATATACATGTATATACACATATACGTCATAACATGATATGTAAACCACTACCGGTACAGATTTCGCTATGCAGGGCGACTTTAGGTTCAAAAATTCAGATCTATGATCTAGACTGAAAATAAATAGACACGTGTAATTTTTTTCCCCCTGAGTTTGCCCCAGAAATGAGCAGCCAGATGTCAAAGATCGTGTTCAAAATATAGGATTTGAAAAATCCTCATGCGCTTTAACAATGGTCCCATGCACAAACGCACAAACCTATGCACGAAGGTGTGAACTAGACCGAATCTTACTGACTACAACAAACATAATCCAGGACCATTTCATGTCACAACTAATTTTTGTCCACGCAGACTCTACGGGCTTGCCTATAAGCGTGGCATGAGCCAGTCGTCTGGCATAGTCAGTGACATATGGTCAAGTTCCCCACCCTTCGTAATATGGTTTGTACATGGGCTCATTGCTAAAGCGCGTTAGGATTTTTTTTTTAGGGGGGAGGATTTCGCTGAGCAGGGCGGCTTCAGGTTCAAAAATTCAGATCTATGATCTAGACTGAAAATAAAAAGACACGTGTAATTTTGTTTTTTCCCGAAGTTTACCCCAGAAATGAGCAGCCAGTTTTCAAAGATCGGGTTCAAAATATAGGATTAGACTGCGTGCTGCCATATTATAATACACATACAGTGAAGCAAGTCATAACGTGATTTATAAAACATTGCAGATTTCGCTAAGCAGAGCGACTTCAGGTTCAAAAATTCAGATATACGATCTACACTGAAAATAAAAAGACACCTGTAATTTTGTTTTTCCTGAATTTTCCCCAGAAATGAGCAGGCAATTTTCAAAGATCGGCTTCAAAATATAGGATTAGACTGCGTGCTGCCATATTATAATACACATACAGTCAGCACGTCATAACGTGATTTATAAAACATTGCAGATTTCGCGAAGCAGGGCGACTCCAGGTTCAAAAATTCAGATATATGATGTACTGAAAATAAAAAGACACGTGTAATTTTGTTTTTCCTGAATTTTCCCCAGAAATGAGCAGGCAGTTTTCAAAGATCGGGTTCAAAATATAGGATTAGACTTCGTGCAGCCATATTATAATACACATACAGTGAAGCACGTCATAACGTGATTTATAAAACATTGCAGATTTCGCTAAGCAGGGCGACTTCAGGTTCAAAAATTCAAATATATGATCTACACTGAAAATAAAAAGACACGTGTAATTTTGTTTTTCCTGAATTTTCCCCAGAAATGAGCAGGCAGTTTTCAAAGATCGGGTTCAAAATATAGGATTAGACTGCGTGCTGCCATATTATAATACACATAAAGTGTAGCACGTCATAACGTGATTTTTAAAACATTGCAGATTTCGCGAAGCAGGGCGACTTCAGGTTCAAAAATTCAGATATATTATATAGACTGAAAATAAAAAGACACGTGTAATTTCGTTTTTCCTGAGTTTGCCCCAGAAATGAGTAGGCAGATTTCAAAGATCGTGTTCAAAAATAGGATTGGACAGCGCGCTATCATATATGATACACATACAGTGTAGAACGTCATTTCTTAATATGATATATAAATAATTACAGATTTCGCTAAGCAGGGCTACTTCAGGTTCAAAAATTCAGATCTATGATCTAGACTGAAAATAAAAAGACACGTGTAATTTTCTTTTTCCTGAGTTTGCCCCAAAAATGAGCAGCCAGATTTCAAAGATCGTGTTCAAAATATAGGATTTGACCTCGCGCTGCCATATACATGTATAATACACATATACGTCATAACATGATATGTAAACCACTACCGGTACAGATTTCGCTATGCAGGGCAACTTAAGGTTCAAAAATTCAGATCTATGATCTAAACTGAAAATAAATAGACACGTGTAATTTTGTTTTTACTGAATTTTCCCAAGAAATGAGCAGGCAGTTTTCAAAGATCGGGTTCAAAATATGGGATTAGAATGCGTGCTGCCATATTATAATTCACATAAAGTGTAGCACGTCATAACGTGATTTATAAAACATTGCAGATTTCGTGAAGCAGGGCGACTTCAGGTTCAAAAATTCAGATATATGATCTACACTGAAAATAAAAAGACACGTGTAATTTTGTTTTTCCTGAATTATCCCCAGAAATGAGCAGGCAGTTTTCAAAGATCGGGTTCAAAATATAGGATTAGACTGCGTGCTGCCATATCATAATACACATACAGTGTAGCACGTCATAACGTGATTTATAAAACATTGCAGATTTCGTGAAGCAGGGCGACTTCAGGTTCAAAAATTCAGATATATGATCTACACTGAAAATAAAAAGACACGTGTAATTTTGTTTTTCCTGAATTTTCCCCAGAAATGAGCAGGCAGTTTTCAAAGATCGGGTTAAAAATATAGGATTAGACTGCGTGCTGCCATATTATAATACACATACAGTGAAGCATGTCATAACGTGATTTATAAAAGATTGCAGATTTCGCGAAGCAGGGCGACTTCAGTTTCAAAAATTCAGATATATTATATAGACTGAAAATAAAAAGACACCTGTAATTTTGTTTTTCCTGAATTTTCCCCAGAAATGAGCAGGCAATTTTCAAAGATCGGCTTCAAAATATAGGATTAGACTGCGTGCTGCCATATTATAATACACATACAGTCAGCACGTCATAACGTGATTTATAAAACATTGCAGATTTCGCGAAGCAGGGCGACTCCAGGTTCAAAAATTCAGATATATGATGTACTGAAAATAAAAAGACACGTGTAATTTTGTTTTTTCTGAATTTTCCCCAGAAATGAGCAGGCAGTTTTCAAAGATCGGGTTCAAAATATAGGATTAGACTTCGTGCAGCCATATTATAATACACATACAGTGAAGCACGTCATAACGTGATTTATAAAACATAGCAGATTTCGCTAAGCAGGGCGACTTCAGGTTCAAAAATTCAAATATATGATCTACACTGAAAATAAAAAGACACGTGTAATTTCGTTTTTCCTGAGTTTGCCCCAGAAATGAGTAGGCAGATTTCAAAGATCGTGTTCAAAAATAGGATTGGACAGCGCGCTATCATATATGATACACATACAGTGTAGAACGTCATTTCTTAATATGATATATAAATAATTACAGATTTCGCTAAGCAGGGCTACTTCAGGTTCAAAAATTCAGATCTATGATCTAGACTGAAAATGAAAAGACACGTGTAATTTTCTTTTTCCTGAGTTTGCCCCAAAAATGAGCAGCCAGATTTCAAAGATCGTGTTCAAAATATAGGATTTGACCTCGCGCTGCCATATACATGTATAATACACATATACGTCATAACATGATATGTAAACCACTACCGGTACAGATTTCGCTATGCAGGGCAACTTTAGGTTCAAAAATTCAGATCTATGATCTAAACTGAAAATAAATAGACACGTGTAATTTTGTTTTTACTGAATTTTTCCCAAGAAATGAGCAGGCAGTTTTCAAAGATCGGGTTCAAAATATGGGATTAGAATGCGTGCTGCCATATTATAATTCACATAAAGTGTAGCACGTCATAACGTGATTTATAAAACATTGCAGATTTCGCGAAGCAGGGCGACTCCAGGTTCAAAAATTCAGATATATGATGTACTGAAAATAAAAAGACACGTGTAATTTTGTTTTTTCTGAATTTTCCCCAGAAATGAGCAGGCAGTTTTCAAAGATCGGGTTCAAAATATAGGATTAGACTTCGTGCAGCCATATTATAATACACATACAGTGAAGCACGTCATAACGTGATTTATAAAACATTGCAGATTTCGCTAAGCAGGGCGACTTCAGGTTCAAAAATTCAAATATATGATCTACACTGAAAATAAAAAGACACGTGTAATTTCGTTTTTCCTGAGTTTGCCCCAGAAATGAGTAGGCAGATTTCAAAGATCGTGTTCAAAAATAGGATTGGACAGCGCGCTATCATATATGATACACATACAGTGTAGAACGTCATTTCTTAATATGATATATAAATAATTACAGATTTCGCTAAGCAGGGCTACTTCAGGTTCAAAAATTCAGATCTATGATCTAGACTGAAAATAAAAAGACACGTGTAATTTTCTTTTTCCTGAGTTTGCCCCAAAAATGAGCAGCCAGATTTCAAAGATCGTGTTCAAAATATAGGATTTGACCTCGCGCTGCCATATACATGTATAATACACATATACGTCATAACATGATATGTAAACCACTACCGGTACAGATTTCGCTATGCAGGGCAACTTTAGGTTCAAAAATTCAGATCTATGATCTAAACTGAAAATAAATAGACACGTGTAATTTTGTTTTTACTGAATTTTCCCAAGAAATGAGCAGGCAGTTTTCAAAGATCGGGTTCAAAATATGGGATTAGAATGCGTGCTGCCATATTATAATTCACATAAAGTGTAGCACGTCATAACGTGATTTATAAAACATTGCAGATTTCGCGAAGCAGGGCGACTTCAGGTTCAAAAATTCAGATATATGATCTACACTGAAAATAAAAAGACACGTGTAATTTTGTTTTTCCTGAATTTTCCCCAGAAATGAGCAGGCAGTTTTCAAAGATCGGGTTCAAAATATAGGATTAGACTGCGTGCTGCCATATCATAATACACATACAGTGTAGCACGTCATAACGTGATTTATAAAACATTGCAGATTTCGTGAAGCAGGGCGACTTCAGGTTCAAAAATTCAGATATATGATCTACACTGAAAATAAAAAGACACGTGTAATTTTGTTTTTCCTGAATTTTCCCCAGAAATGAGCAGGCAGTTTTCAAAGATCGGGTTAAAAATATAGGATTAGACTGCGTGCTGCCATATTATAATACACATACAGTGAAGCATGTCATAACGTGATTTATAAAAGATTGCAGATTTCGCGAAGCAGGGCGACTTCAGGTTCAAAAATTCAGATATATTATATAGACTGAAAATAAAAAGACACGTGTAATTTCGTTTTTCCTGAGTTTGCCCCAGAAATGAGTAGGCAGATTTCAAAGATCGTGTTCAAAAATAGGATTGGACAGCGCGCTATCATATATGATACACATACAGTGTAGAACGTCATTTCATAATATGATATATAAATCATTACAGATTTCGCTAAGCAGGGCTACTTCAGGTTCAAAAATTCAGATCTATGATCTAGACTGAAAATAAAAAGACACGTGTAATTTTCTTTTTTCTGAATTTTCCCCAGAAATGAGCAGGCAGTTTTCAAAGATCGGGTTCAAAATATAGGATTAGACTGCGTGCTGCCATATCATAATACACATACAGTGTAGCACGTCATAACGTGATTTATAAAACATTGCAGATTTCGTGAAGCAGGGCGACTTCAGGTTCAAAAATTCAGATATATGATCTACACTGAAAATAAAAAGACACCTGTAATTTTGTTTTTCCTGAATTTTCCCCAGAAATGAGCAGGCAGTTTTCAAAGATCGGGTTCAAAATATGGGATTAGAATGCGTGCTGCCATATTATAATACACATACAGTGAAGCATGTCATAACGTGATTTATAAAAGATTGCAGATTTCGCGAAGCAGGGCGACTTCAGGTTCAAAAATTCAGATATATTATATAGACTGAAAATAAAAAGACACGTGTAATTTCGTTTTTCCTGAGTTTGCCCCAGAAATGAGTAGGCAGATTTCAAAGATCGTGTTCAAAAATAGGATTGGACAGCGCGCTATCATATATGATACACATAGAGTGTAGAACGTCATTTCATAATATGATATATAAATCATTACAGATTTCGCTAAGCAGGGCTATTTCAGGTTCAAAAATTCAGATCTATGATCTAGACTGAAAATAAAAAGACACGTGTAATTTTCTTTAACCTGAGTTTGCCCCAAAAATGAGCAGCCAGATTTCAAAGATCGTGTTCAAAATATAGGATTTGACCTCGCGCTGCCATATACATGTATAATACACATATACGTCATAACATGATATGTAAACCACTACCGGTACAGATTTCGCTATGCAGGGCAACTTTAGGTTCAAAAATTCAGATCTATGATCTACACTGAAAATAAAAAGACACGTGTAATTTTGTTTTTCCTGAATTTTCCCCAGAAATGAGCAGGCAGTTTTCAAAGATCGGGTTCAAAATATGGGATTAGAATGCGTGCTGCCATATTATAATTCACATAAAGTGTAGCACGTCATAACGTGATTTATAAAACATTGCAGATTTCGCGAAGCAGGGCGACTTCAGGTTCAAAAATTCAGATATATGATCTACACTGAAAATAAAAAGACACGTGTAATTTTGTTTTTCCTGAATTTTCCCCAGAAATGAGCAGGCAGTTTTCAAAGATCGGGTTCAAAATATAGGATTAGACTGCGTGCTGCCATATCATAATACACATACAGTGTAGCACGTCATAACGTGATTTATAAAACATTGCAGATTTCGTGAAGCAGGGCGACTTCAGGTTCAAAAATTCAGATATATGATCTACACTGAAAATAAAAAGACACGTGTAATTTTTTTTTTCCTGAATTTTCCCCAGAAATGAGCAGGCAATTTTCAAAGATCGGCTTCAAAATATAGGATTAGACTGCGTGCTGCCATATTATAATACACATACAGTCAGCACGTCATAACGTGATTTATAAAACATTGCAGATTTCGCGAAGCAGGGCGACTCCAGGTTCAAAAATTCAGATATATGATGTAGACTGAAAATAAAAAGACACGTGTAATTTTGTTTTTCCTGAATTTTCCCCAGAAATGAGCAGGCAGTTTTCAAAGATCGGGTTCAAAATATAGGATTAGACTTCGTGCAGCCATATTATAATACACATACAGTGAAGCACGTCATAACGTGAGTTTATAAAACATTGCAGATTTCGCGAAGCAGGGCGACTTCAGGTTCAAAAATTCAGATATATTATATAGACTGAAAATAAAAAGACACGTGTAATTTCGTTTTTCCTGAGTTTGCCCCAGAAATGAGTAGGCAGATTTCAAAGATCGTGTTCAAAAATAGGATTGGACAGCGCGCTATCATATATGATACACATACAGTGTAGAACGTCATTTCATAATATGATATATAAATCATTACAGATTTCGCTAAGCAGGGCTACTTCAGGTTCAAAAATTCAGATCTATGATCTAGACTGAAAATAAAAAGACACGTGTAATTTTCTTTTTCCTGAGTTTGCCCCAAAAATGAGCAGCCAGATTTCAAAGATCGGGTTCAAAATATAGGATTTGACCTCGCGCTGCCATATACATGTATAATACACATTATACGTCATAACATGATATGTAAACCACTACCGGTACGGATTTCGCTATGCAGGGCAACTTTAGGTTCAAAAATTCAGATCTATGATCTAAACTGAAAATAAATAGACATGTGTAATTTTGTTTTTACTGAATTTTCCCAAGAAATGAGCAGGCAGTTTTCAAAGATCGGGTTCAAAATATGGGATTAGAATGCGTGCTGCCATATTATAATTCACATAAAGTGTAGCACGTCATAACGTGATTTATAAAACATTGCAGATTTCGCGAAGCAGGGCGACTTCAGGTTCAAAAATTCAGATATATGATCTACACTGAAAATAAAAAGACACCTGTAATTTTGTTTTTCCTGAAATTTCCCCAGAAATGAGCAGGCAATTTTCAAAGATCGGCTTCAAAATATGGGATTAGAATGCGTGCTGCCATATTATAATTCACATAAAGTGTAGCACGTCATAACGTGATTTATAAAACATTGCAGATTTCGCGAAGCAGGGCGACTCCAGGTTCAAAAATTCAGATATATGATGTAGACTGAAAATAAAAAGACACGTGTGATTTTGTTTTTCCTGAATTTTCCCCAGAAATGAGCAGGCAGTTTTCAAAGATCGGGTTCAAAATATAGGATTAGACTTCGTGCAGCCATATTAAAATACACATACAGTGAAGCACGTCATAACGTGATTTATAAAACATCGGAGATTTCGCTAAGCAGGGCGACTTCAGGTTCAAAAATTCAGATATATGATGTAGACTGAAAATAAAAAGACACGTGTGATTTTGTTTTTCCTGAGTTTGCCCCAGAAATGAGTAGGCAGATTTCAAAGAACGTGTTCAAAAATAGGATTGGACAGCGCGCTATCATATATGATACACATACAGTGTAGAACGTCATTTCATAATATGATATATAAATCATTACAGATTTCGCTATGCAGGGCTACTTCAGGTTCAAAAATTCAGATCTATGATCTAGACTGAAAATAAAAAGACACGTGTAATTTTCTTTTTCCTGAGTTTGCCCCAAAAATGAGCAGCCAGATTTCAAAGATCGTGTTCAAAATATAGGATTTGACCTCGCGCTGCCATATACATGTATAATACACATATACGTCATAACATGATATGTAAACCACTACCGGTACAGATTTCGCGAAACAGGGCGACTCCAGGTTCAAAAATTCAGATATATGATGTAGACTGAAAATAAAAAGACACGTGTGATTTTGTTTTTCCTGAATTTTCCCCAGAAATGAGCAGGCAGTTTTCAAAGATCGGGTTCAAAATATAGGATTAGACTTCGTGCAGCCATATTATAATACACATACAGTGAAGCACGTCATAACGTGATTTATAAAACATCGCAGATTTCGCTAAGCAGGGCGACTTCAGGTTCAAAAATTCAGATATATGATCTACACTGAAAATAAAAAGACACGTGTAATTTTGTTTTTCCTGAATTTTCCCCAGAAATGAGCAGGCAGTTTTCAAAGATCGGGTTCAAAATATGGGATTAGAATGCGTGCTGCCATATTATAATTCACATAAAGTGTAGCACGTCATAACGTGATTTATAAAACATTGTAGATTTCGCGAAGCAGGGCGACTTCAGGTTCAAAAATTCAGATATATGATCTACACTGAAAATAAAAAGACACCTGTAATTTTGTTTTTCCTGAATTTTCCCCAGAAATGAGCAGGCAGTTTTCAAAGATCGGGTTCAAAATATGGGATTAGAATGCGTGCTGCCATATTATAATACACATACAGTGAAGCATGTCATAACGTGATTTATAAAAGATTGCAGATTTCGCGAAGCAGGGCGACTTCAGGTTCAAAAATTCAGATATATTATATAGACTGAAAATAAAAAGACACGTGTAATTTCGTTTTTCCTGAGTTTGCCCCAGAAATGAGTAGGCAGATTTCAAAGATCGTGTTCAAAAATAGGATTGGACAGCGCGCTATCATATATGATACACATAGAGTGTAGAACGTCATTTCATAATATGATATATAAATCATTACAGATTTCGCTAAGCAGGGCTACTTCAGGTTCAAAAATTCAGATCTATGATCTAGACTGAAAATAAAAAGACACGTGTAATTTTCTTTTTCCTGAGTTTGCCCCAAAAATGAGCAGCCAGATTTCAAAGATCGTGTTCAAAATATAGGATTTGACCTCGCGCTGCCATATACATGTATAATACACATATACGTCATAACATGATATGTAAACCACTACCGGTACAGATTTCGCTATGCAGGGCAACTTGAGGTTCAAAAATTCAGATCTATGATCTACACTGAAAATAAAAAGACACGTGTAATTTTGTTTTTCCTGAATTTTCCCCAGAAATGAGCAGGCAGTTTTCAAAGATCGGGTTCAAAATATGGGATTAGAATGCGTGCTGCCATATTATAATTCACATAAAGTGTAGCACGTCATAACGTGATTTATAAAACATTGCAGATTTCGCGAAGCAGGGCGACTTCAGGTTCAAAAATTCAGATATATGATCTACACTGAAAATAAAAAGACACGTGTAATTTTGTTTTTCCTGAATTTTCCCCAGAAATGAGCAGGCAGTTTTCAAAGATCGGGTTCAAAATATAGGATTAGACTTCGTGCAGCCATATTATAATACACATACAGTGAAGCACGTCATAACGTGAGTTTATAAAACATTGCAGATTTCGCTAAGCAGGGCGACTTCAGGTTCAAAAATTCAGATATATGATCTACACTGAAAATAAAAAGACACGTGTAATTTTGTTTTTCCTGAATTTTCCCCAGAAATGAGCAGGCAATTTTCAAAGATCGGCTTCAAAATATAGGATTAGACTCCGTGCTGCCATATTATAATACACATACAGTCAGCACGTCATAACGTGATTTATAAAACATTGCAGATTTCGCGAAGCAGGGCGACTCCAGGTTCAAAAATTCAGATATATGATGTAGACTGAAAATAAAAAGACACGTGTAATTTTGTTTTTCCTGAATTTTCCCCAGAAATGAGCAGGCAGTTTTCAAAGATCGGGTTCAAAATATAGGATTAGACTTCGTGCAGCCATATTATAATACACATACAGTGAAGCACGTCATAACGTGATTTATAAAACATTGCAGATTTCGCTAAGCAGGGCGACTTCAGGTTCAAAAATTCAGATATATGATCTACACTGAAAATAAAAAGACACGTGTAATTTTGTTTTTCCTGAATTTTCCCCAGAAATGAGCAGGCAATTTTCAAAGATCGGCTTCAAAATATAGGATTAGACTCCGTGCTGCCATATTATAATACACATACAGTCAGCACGTCATAACGTGATTTATAAAAGATTGCAGATTTCGCGAAGCAGGGCGACTTCAGGTTCAAAAATTCAGATATATGATGTAGACTAAAAATAAAAAGACAAGTGTAATTTTGTTTTTCCTGAATTTTCCCCAGAAATGAGCAGGCAATTTTCAAAGATCGGCTTCAAAATATAGGATTAGACTGCGTGCTGCCATATTATAATACACATACAGTCAGCACGTCATAACGTGATTTATAAAACATTGCAGATTTCGCTAAGCAGGGCGACTTCAGGTTCAAAAATTCAGATATATGATCTACACTGAAAATAAAAAGACAAGTGTTATTTTGTTTTTCCTGAATTTTCCCCAGAAATGAGCAGGCAATTTTCAAAGATCGGCTTCAAAATATAGGATTAGACCCCGTGCTGCCATATTATAATACACATACAGTGAAGCACGTCATAACGTGATTTATAAAACATTGCAGATTTCGCGAAGCAGGGCGACTTCAGGCTCAAAAATTCAGATATATGAAGTAGACTAAAAATAAAAAGACACGTGTAATTTTGTTTTTCCTGAATTTTCCCCAGAAATGAGCAGCCAATTTTCAAAGATCGGCTTCAAAATATAGGATTAGACTGCGTGCTGCCATATTATAATACACATAAAGTGTAGCACGTCATAACGTGATTTATAAAACATTGCAGATTTTGCGAAGCAGGGCGACTTCAGGTTCAAAAATTCAGTTATATGATCTACACTGAAAATAAAAAGACACGTGTAATTTTGTTTTTCCTGAATTTTCCCCAGAAATGAGCAGGCAATTTTCAAAGATCGGCTTCAAAATATAGGATTAGACTCCGTGCTGCCATATAATAATACACATAAAGTGTAGCACGTCATAACGTGATTTATAAAACATTGCAGATTTCGCGAAGCAGGGCGACTTCAGGTTTAAAAATTCAGATCTATGATCTAGACTGAAAATAAAAAGACACGTGTAATTTTGTTTTTCCTGAATTTTCCCCAGAAATGAGCAGGCAATTTTCAAAGATCGGCTTCAAAATATAAGATTAGACTCCGTCCTGCCATATTATAATACACATACAGTCAGCACGTCATAACGTGATTTATAAAAGATTGCAGATTTCGCGAAGCAGGGCGACTTCAGGTTCAAAAATTCAGATATATGATGTAGACTGCAAATAAAAAGACACGTGTAATTTTGTTTTTCCTGAATTTTCCCCAGAAATGAGCAGGCAGTTTTCAAAGATCGGGTTCAAAATATAGGATTAGACTGCGTGCTGCCATATTATAATACACATACAGTGAAGCACGTCATAACGTGATTTATAAAACATTGCAGATTTCGCTAAGCAGGGCGACTTCAGGTTCAAAAATTCAGATATATGATCTAACTGAAAATAAAAAGACACGTGTAATTTTGTTTTTCCTGAATTTTCCCCAGAAATGAGCAGGCAATTTTCAAAGATCGGCTTCAAAATATAGGATTAGACTGCGTGCTGCCATATTATAATACACATGTCGTAACGTGATTTATAAAACATTGCAGATTTCGCGAAGCAGGGCGACTTCAGGTTCAAAAATTCAGATATATGATGTAGACTGAAAATAAAAAGACACGTGTAATTTTGTTTTTCCTGAATTTTCCCCAGAAATGAGCAGGCAGTTTTCAAAGATCGGGTTCAAAATATAGGATTAGACTGCGTGCAGCCATATTATAATACACATACAGTGAAGCTCGTCATAACGTGATTTATAAAACATTGCAGATTTCGCTAAGCAGGGCGACTTCAGGTTCAAAAATTCAGATATATGATCTACACTGAAAATAAAAAGACACGTGTAATTTTGTTTTTCCTGAATTTTCCCCAGAAATGAGCAGGCAATTTTCAAAGATCGGCTTCAAAATATAGGATTAGACTCCGTGCTGCCATATAATAATACACATACAGTCAGCACGTCATAACGTGATTTATAAAAGATTGCAGATTTCGCGAAGCAGGGCGACTTCAGGTTCAAAAATTCAGATATATGATGTAGACTAAAAATAAAAAGACACGTGTAATTTTGTTTTTCCTGAATTTTCCCCAGAAATGAGCAGGCAATTTTCAAAGATCGGGTTCAAAATAAAGGATTAGACTGCGTGCTGCCATATTATAATACACATAAAGTGTAGCACGTCATAACGTGATTTATAAAACATTGCAGATTTCGCGAAGCAGGGCGACTTCAGGTTTAAAAATTCAGATCTATGATCTAGACTGAAAATAAAAAGACACGTGTAATTTTGTTTTTCCTGAATTTTCCCCAGAAATGAGCAGGCAATTTTCAAAGATCGGCTTCAAAATATAAGATTAGACTCCGTCCTGCCATATTATAATACACATACAGTCAGCACGTCATAACGTGATTTATAAAAGATTGAAGATTTCGCGAAGCAGGGCGACTTCAGGTTCAAAAATTCAGATATATGATGTAGACTGCAAATAAAAAGACACGTGTAATTTTGTTTTTCCTGAATTTTCCCCAGAAATGAGCAGGCAGTTTTCAAAGATCGGGTTCAAAATATAGGATTAGACTGCGTGCTGCCATATTATAATACACATACAGTGAAGCACGTCATAACGTGATTTATAAAACATTGCAGATTTCGCTAAGCAGGGCGACTTCAGGTTCAAAAATTCAGATATATGATCTACACTGAAAATAAAAAGACACGTGTAATTTTGTTTTTCCTGAATTTTCCCCAGAAATGAGCAGGCAATTTTCAAAGATCGGCTTCAAAATATAGGATTAGACTGCGTGCTGCCATATTATAATACACATGTCGTAACGTGATTTATAAAACATTGCAGATTTCGCGAAGCAGGGCGACTTCAGGTTCAAAAATTCAGATATATGATGTAGACTGAAAATAAAAAGACACGTGTAATTTTGTTTTTCCTGAATTTTCCCCAGAAATAAGCAGGCAGTTTTCAAAGATCGGGTTCAAAATATAGGATTAGACTGCGTGCAGCCATATTATAATACACATACAGTGAAGCTCGTCATAACGTGATTTATAAAACATTGCAGATTTCGCTAAGCAGGGCGACTTCAGGTTCAAAAATTCAGATATATGATCTACACTGAAAATAAAAAGACACGTGTAATTTTGTTTTTCCTGAATTTTCCCCAGAAATGAGCAGGCAATTTTCAAAGATCGGCTTCAAAATATAGGATTAGACTCCGTGCTGCCATATAATAATACACATACAGTCAGCACGTCATAACGTGATTTATAAAAGATTGCAGATTGCGCGAAGCAGGGCGACTTCAGGTTCAAAAATTCAGATATATGATGTAGACTAAAAATAAAAAGACACGTGTAATTTTGTTTTTCCTGAATTTTCCCCAGAAATGAGCAGGCAATTTTCAAAGATCGGGTTCAAAATAAAGGATTAGACTGCGTGCTGCCATATTATAATACACATAAAGTGTAGCACGTCATAACGTGATTTATAAAACATTGCAGATTTCGCGAAGCAGGGCGACTTCAGGTTTAAAAATTCAGATCTATGATCTAGACTGAAAATAAAAAGACACGTGTAATTTTGTTTTTCCTGAATTTTCCCCAGAAATGAGCAGGCAATTTTCAAAGATCGGCTTCAAAATATAAGATTAGACTGCGTGCTGCCATATTATAATACACATGTCGTAACGTGATTTATAAAACATTGCAGATTTCGCGAAGCAGGGCGACTTCAGGTTCAAAAATTCAGATATATGATGTAGACTGCAAATAAAAAGACACGTGTAATTTTGTTTTTCCTGAATTTTCCCCAGAAATGAGCAGGCAGTTTTCAAAGATCGGGTTCAAAATATAGGATTAGACTGCGTGCTGCCATATTATAATACACATACAGTGAAGCACGTCATAACGTGATTTATAAAACATTGCAGATTTCGCTAAGCAGGGCGACTTCAGGTTCAAAAATTCAGATATATGATCTACACTGAAAATAAAAAGACACGTGTAATTTTGTTTTTCCTGAATTTTCCCCAGAAATGAGCAGGCAATTTTCAAAGATCGGCTTCAAAATATAGGATTAGACTGCGTGCTGCCATATTATATTACACATGTCGTAACGTGATTTATAAAACATTGCAGATTTCGCGAAGCAGGGCGACTTCAGGTTCAAAAATTCAGATATATGATGTAGACTGAAAATAAAAAGACACGTGTAATTTTGTTTTTCCTGAATTTTCCCCAGAAATGAGCAGGCAGTTTTCAAAGATCGGGTTCAAAATATAGGATTAGACTGCGTGCAGCCATATTATAATACACATACAGTGAAGCTCGTCATAACGTGATTTATAAAACATTGCAGATTTCGCTAAGCAGGGCGACTTCAGGTTTAAAAATTCAGATATATGATCTACACTGAAAATAAAAAGACACGTGTAATTTTGTTTTTCCTGAATTTTCCCCAGAAATGAGCAGGCAATTTTCAAAGATCGGCTTCAAAATATAGGATTAGACTCCGTGCTGCCATATAATAATACACATACAGTCAGCACGTCATAACGTGATTTATAAAAGATTGCAGATTTCGCGAAGCAGGGCGACTTCAGGTTCAAAAATTCAGATATATGATGTAGACTAAAAATAAAAAGACACGTGTAATTTTGTTTTTCCTGAATTTTCCCCAGAAATGAGCAGGCAATTTTCAAAGATCGGGTTCAAAATAAAGGATTAGACTGCGTGCTGCCATATTATAATACACATAAAGTGTAGCACGTCATAACGTGATTTATAAAACATTGCAGATTTCGCGAAGCAGGGCGACTTCAGGTTTAAAAATTCAGATCTATGATCTAGACTGAAAATAAAAAGACACGTGTAATTTTGTTTTTCCTGAATTTTCCCCAGAAATGAGCAGGCAATTTTCAAAGATCGGCTTCAAAATATAAGATTAGACTCCGTGCTGCCATATTATAATACACATACAGTCAGCACGTCATAACGTGATTTATAAAAGATTGCAGATTTCGCGAAGCAGGGCGACTTCAGGTTCAAAAATTCAGATATATGATGTAGACTGCAAATAAAAAGACACGTGTAATTTTGTTTTTCCTGAATTTTCCCCAGAAATGAGCAGGCAGTTTTCAAAGATCGGGTTCAAAATATAGGATTAGACTGCGTGCTGCCATATTATAATACACATACAGTGAAGCACGTCATAACGTGATTTATAAAACATTGCAGATTTCGCTAAGCAGGGCGACTTCAGGTTCAAAAATTCAGATATATGATCTACACTGAAAATAAAAAGACACGTGTAATTTTGTTTTTCCTGAATTTTCCCCAGAAATGAGCAGGCAATTTTCAAAGATCGGCTTCAAAATATAGGATTAGACTGCGTGCTGCCATATTATAATACACATGTCGTAACGTGATTTATAAAACATTGCAGATTTCGCGAAGCAGGGCGACTTCAGGTTTAAAAATTCAGATATATGATGTAGACTGAAAATAAAAAGACACGTGTAATTTTGTTTTTCCTGAATTTTCCCCAGAAATGAGCAGGCAGTTTTCAAAGATCGGGTTCAAAATATAGGATTAGACTGCGTGCAGCCATATTATAATACACATACAGTGAAGCTCGTCATAACGTGATTTATAAAACATTGCAGATTTCGCTAAGCAGGGCGACTTCAGGTTCAAAAATTCAGATATATGATCTACACTGAAAATAAAAAGACACGTGTAATTTTGTTTTTCCTGAATTTTCCCAAGAAATGAGCAGGCAATTTTCAAAGATCGGCTTCAAAATATAGGATTAGACTCCGTGCTGCCATATTATAATACACATGTCTTAACGTGATTTATAAAACATTGCAGATTTCGCGAAGCAGGGCGACTTCAGGTTCAAAAATTCAGATATATGATGTAGACTGAAAATAAAAAGACACGTGTAATTTTGTTTTTCCTGAATTTTCCCCAGAAATGAGCAGGCAGTTTTCAAAGATCGGGTTCAAAATATAGGATTAGACTGCGTGCAGCCATATTATAATACACATACAGTGAAGCTCGTCATAACGTGATTTATAAAACATTGCAGATTTCGCTAAGCAGGGCGACTTCAGGTTCAAAAATTCAGATATATGATCTACACTGAAAATAAAAAGACACGTGTAATTTAGTTTTTCCTGAATTTTCCCCAGAAATGAGCAGGCAATTTTCAAAGATCGGCTTCAAAATATAGGATTAGACTCCGTGCTGCCATATTATAATACACATACAGTCAGCACGTCATAACGTGATTTATAAAAGATTGCAGATTTCGCGAAGCAATGCGACTTCAGGTTCAAAAATTCAGATATATGATCTACACTGAAAATAAAAAGACACGTGTAATTTTGTTTTTCCTGAATTTTCCCCAGAAATGAGCAGGCAATTTTCAAAGATCGGCTTCAAAATATAGGATTAGACTCCGTCCTGCCATATTATAATACACATACAGTCAGCACGTCATAACGTGATTTATAAAAGATTGCAGATTTCGCGAAGCAGGGCGACTTCAGGTTCAAAAATTCAGATATATGATGTAGACTGCAAATAAAAAGACACGTGTAATTTTGTTTTTCCTGAATTTTCCCCAGAAATGAGCAGGCAGTTTTCAAAGATCGGGTTCAAAATATAGGATTAGACTGCGTGCTGCCATATTATAATACACATACAGTGAAGCACGTCATAACGTGATTTATAAAACATTGCAGATTTCGCTAAGCAGGGCGACTTTAGGTTCAAAAATTCAGATATATGATCTACACTGAAAATAAAAAGACACGTGTAATTTTGTTTTTCCTGAATTTTCCCCAGAAATGAGCAGGCAATTTTCAAAGATCGGCTTCAAAATATAGGATTAGACTGCGTGCTGCCATATTATAATACACATGTCGTAACGTGATTTATAAAACATTGCAGATTTCGCGAAGCAGGGCGACTTCAGGTTCAAAAATTCAGATATATGATGTAGACTGAAAATAAAAAGACACGTGTAATTTTGTTTTTCCTGAATTTTCCCCAGAAATGAGCAGGCAGTTTTCAAAGATCGGGTTCAAAATATAGGATTAGACTGCGTGCAGCCATATTATAATACACATACAGTGAAGCTCGTCATAACGTGATTTATAAAACATTGCAGATTTCGCTAAGCAGGGCGACTTCAGGTTCAAAAATTCAGATATATGATCTACACTGAAAATAAAAAGACACGTGTAATTTTGTTTTTCCTGAATTTTCCCCAGAAATGAGCAGGCAATTTTCAAAGATCGGCTTCAAAATATAGGATTAGACTCCGTGCTGCCATATAATAATACACATACAGTCAGCACGTCATAACGTGATTTATAAAAGATTGCAGATTTCGCGAAGCAGGGCGACTTCAGGTTCAAAAATTCAGATATATGATGTAGACTAAAAATAAAAAGACACGTGTAATTTAGTTTTTCCTGAATTTTCCCCAGAAATGAGCAGGCAATTTTCAAAGATCGGGTTCAAAATAAAGGATTAGACTGCGTGCTGCCATATTATAATACACATAAAGTGTAGCACGTCATAACGTGATTTATAAAACATTGCAGATTTCGCGAAGCAGGGCGACTTCAGGTTTAAAAATTCAGATCTATGATCTAGACTGAAAATAAAAAGACACGTGTAATTTTGTTTTTCCTGAATTTTCCCCAGAAATGAGAAGGCAATTTTCAAAGATCGGCTTCAAAATATAAGATTAGACTCCGTGCTGCCATATTATAATACACATACAGTCAGCACGTCATAACGTGATTTATAAAAGATTGCAGATTTCGCGAAGCAGGGCGACTTCAGGTTCAAAAATGCAGATATATGATGTAGACTGCAAATAAAAAGACACGTGTAATTTTGTTTTTCCTGAATTTTCCCCAGAAATGAGCAGGCAGTTTTCAAAGATCGGGTTCAAAATATAGGATTAGACTGCGTGCTGCCATATTATAATACACATACAGTGAAGCACGTCATAACGTGATTTATAAAACATTGCAGATTTCGCTAAGCAGGGCGACTTCAGGTTCAAAAATTCAGATATATGATCTACACTGAAAATAAAAAGACACGTGTAATTTTGTTTTTCCTGAATTTTCCCCAGAAATGAGCAGGCAATTTTCAAAGATCGGCTTCAAAATATAGGATTAGACTGCGTGCTGCCATATTATAATACACATGTCGTAACGTGATTTATAAAACATTGCAGATTTCGCGAAGCAGGGCGACTTCAGGTTCAAAAATTCAGATATATGATGTAGACTGAAAATAAAAAGACACGTGTAATTTTGTTTTTCCTGAATTTTCCCCAGAAATGAGCAGGCAGTTTTCAAAGATCGGGTTCAAAATATAGGATTAGACTGCGTGCAGCCATATTATAATACACATACAGTGAAGCTCGTCATAACGTGATTTATAAAACATTGCAGATTTCGCTAAGCAGGGCGACTTCAGGTTCAAAAATTCAGATATATGATCTACACTGAAAATAAAAAGACACGTGTAATTTTGTTTTTCCTGAATTTTCCCCAGAAATGAGCAGGCAATTTTCAAAGATCGGCTTCAAAATATAGGATTAGACTCCGTGCTGCCATATTATAATACACATGTCGTAACGTGATTTATAAAACATTGCAGATTTCGCGAAGCAGGGCGACTTCAGGTTCAAAAATTCAGATATATGATGTAGACTGAAAATAAAAAGACACGTGTAATTTTGTTTTTCCTGAATTTTCCCCAGAAATGAGCAGGCAGTTTTCAAAGATCGGGTTCAAAATATAGGATTAGACTGCGTGCAGCCATATTATAATACACATACAGTGAAGCTCGTCATAACGTGATTTATAAAACATTGCAGATTTCGCTAAGCAGGGCGACTTCAGGTTCAAAAATTCAGATATATGATCTACACTGAAAATAAAAAGACACGTGTAATTTAGTTTTTCCTGAATTTTCCCCAGAAATGAGCAGGCAATTTTCAAAGATCGGCTTCAAAATATAGGATTAGACTCCGTGCTGCCATATTATAATACACATACAGTCAGCACGTCATAACGTGATTTATAAAAGATTGCAGATTTCGCGAAGCAAGGCGACTTCAGGTTCAAAAATTCAGATATATGATCTACACTGAAAATAAAAAGACACGTGTAATTTTGTTTTTCCTGAATTTTCCCCAGAAATGAGCAGGCAATTTTCAAAGATCGGCTTCAAAATATAGGATTAGACTGCGTGCTGCCATATTATAATACACATGTCGTAACGTGATTTATAAAACATTGCAGATTTCGCGAAGCAGGGCGACTTCAGGTTCAAAAATTCAGATATATGATGTAGACTGAAAATAAAAAGACACGTGTAATTTTGTTTTTCCTGAATTTTCCCCAGAAATGAGCAGGCAATTTTCAAAGATCGGCTTCAAAATATAGGATTAGACTCCGTGCTGCCATATTATAATACACATACAGTCAGCACGTCATAACGTGATTTATAAAAGATTGCAGATTTCGCGAAGCAGGGCGACTTCAGGTTCAAAAATTCAGATATATGATGTACACTGAAAATAAAAAGACACGTGTAATTTGGTTTTTTCCTGAATTTTCCCCAGAAATGAGCAGGCAGTTTTCAAAGATCGGGTTCAAAATATAGGATTAGACTGCGTGCTGCCATATTATAATACACATACAGTGAAGCACGTCATAACGTGATTTATAAAACATAGCAGATTTCGCGAAGCAGGGCGACTTCAGGTTCAAAAATTCAGATATATGATGTAGACTGAAAATAAAAAAAACACGTTTAATTCCTGAGTTTACACCCAGAAATGAGTAGGCAGATTTTAAAGATCGTGTTCAAAAATAGGATTGGACAGCGCGCTGTCATATATGATACACATACAGTGTAGAACGTCATTTCATAATATGATATATAAATCATTACAGATTTCGCTAAGCAGGGCTACTTCAGGTTCAAAAATTCAGATCTATGATCTAGACTGAAAATAAAAAGACACGTGTCATTTTCTTTTTCCTGAGTTTGCCCCAAAAATGAGCAGCCAGATTTCAAAGATCGTGTTCAAAATATAGGATTTGACCTCGCGCTGCCATATACATGTATAATACACATATACGTCATACCATGATATGTAAACCACTACCGGTACAGATTTCGCTATGCAGGGCGACTTTAGGTTCAAAAATTCAGATCTATGATCTAGACTGAAAATAAAAAGACACGTGTAATTTTTTTTTCCCTGAGTTTGCCCCAGAAATGAGCAGCCAGATTTCAAAGATCGTGTTCAAAATATAGTATTTGACCGCGCGATGCCATGTACATGTATAATACACATATACGTCATAACATGATATGCAAACCACTACAGATTTCGCTATGCAGGGCGACTTTAGGTTCAAAAATTCAGATCTATGATCTAGACTGAAAATAAATAGACACGTGTAATTTTTTTCCCCCTGAGTTTGCCCCAGAAATGAGCAGCCAGATGTCAAAGATCGTGTTCAAAATATAGGATTTGAAAAATCCTCATGCGCTTTAACAATGGTCCCATGCACAAACCTATGCACGAAGGTGTGAACTAGACCGAATCTTACTGACTACGACAAACATAATCCAGGACCATTTCATGTCACAACTAATTTTTTTCCACGCAGACTCTACGGGCTTGCCTATAAGCGTGGCATGAGCCAGTCGTCTGGCATAGTCAGTGACATATGGTCAAGTTCCCCACCCTTCGTAATATGGTTTGTACATGGGGATTTCGCTGAGCAGGGCGACTTCAGGTTCAAAAATTCAGATCTATGATCTAGACTGAAAATAAAAAGACACGTGTAATTTTGTTTTTCCCGAAGTTTACCCCAGAAATGAGCAGCCAGTTTTCAAAGATCGGGTTCAAAATATAGGATTAGACTGCGTGCTGCCATATTATAATACACATACAGTGACGCAAGTCATAACGTGATTTATAAAACATTGCAGATTTCGCTAAGCAGGGCGACTTCAGGTTCAAAAATTCAGATATATGATCTACACTGAAAATAAAAAGACACGTGTAATTTTGTTTTTCCTGAATTTTCCCCAGAAATGAGCAGGTAATTTTCAAAGATCGGCTTCAAAATATAGGATTAGACTGCGTGCTGCCATATTATAATACACATACAGTCAGCACGTCATAACGTGATTTATAAAAGATTGCAGATTTCGCGAAGCAGGGCGACTTCAGGTTCAAAAATTCAGATATATGATGTAGACTGAAAATAAAAAGACACGTGTAATTTTGTTTTTCCTGAATTTTCCCCAGAAATGAGCAGGCAGTTTTCAAAGATCGGGTTCAAAATATAGGATTAGACTGCTTGCTGCCATTATTATAATACACATAAAGTGAAGCACGTCATAACGTGATTTTATAAAACATTGCAGATTTTGCGAAGCAGGGCGACTTCAGGTTCAAACATTCAGATATATGATCTTCACTGAAAAAAAAAGGACACGTGTAATTTTGTTTTTCCTGAATTTTCCCCAGAAATGAGCAGGCAATTTTCAAAGATCGGCTTCAAAATATAGGATTAGACTCCGTGCTGCCATATTATAATACACATACAGTCAGCACGTCATAACGTGATTTATAAAAGATTGCAGATTTCGCGAAGCAGGGCGACTTCAGGTTCAAAAATTCAGATATATGATGTAGACTAAAAATAAAAAGACACGTGTAATTTTGTTTTTCCTGAATTTTCCCCAGAAATGAGCAGGCAATTTTCAAAGATCGGGTTCAAAATAAAGGATTAGACTGCGTGCTGCCATATTATAATACACATAAAGTGTAGCACGTCATAACGTGATTTATAAAACATTCCAGATTTCGCGAAGCAGGGCGACTTCAGGTTCAAAAATTCAGATCTATGATCTAGACTGAAAATAAAAAGACACGTGTAATTTTGTTTTTCCTGAATTTTCCCCAGAAATGAGCAGGCAATTTTCAAAGATCGGCTTCAAAATATAGGATTAGACTGCGTGCTGCCATATTATAATACACATACAGTCAGCACGTCATAACGTGATTTATAAAAGATTGCAGATTTCGCGAAGCAGGGCGACTTCAGGTTCAAAAATTCAGATATATGATGTAGACTGAAAATAAAAAGACACGTGTAATTTTGTTTTTCCTGAATTTTCCCCAGAAATGAGCAGGCAGTTTTCAAAGATCGGGTTCAAAATATAGGATTAGACTGCTTGCTGCCATTATTATAATACACATAAAGTGAAGCACGTCATAACGTGATTTTATAAAACATTGCAGATTTTGCGAAGCAGGGCGACTTCAGGTTCAAAAATTCAGATATATGATCTTCACTGAAAATAAAAGGACACGTGTAATTTTGTTTTTCCTGAATTTTCCCCAGAAATGAGCAGGCAATTTTCAAAGATCGGCTTCAAAATATAGGATTAGACTCCGTGCTGCCATATTATAATACACATACAGTCAGCACGTCATAACGTGATTTATAAAAGATTGCAGATTTCGCGAAGCAGGGCGACTTCAGGTTCAAAAATTCAGATATATGATGTAGACTAAAAATAAAAAGACACGTGTAATTTTGTTTTTCCTGAATTTTCCCCAGAAATGAGCAGGCAATTTTCAAAGATCGGGTTCAAAATAAAGGATTAGACTGCGTGCTGCCATATTATAATACACATAAAGTGTAGCACGTCATAACGTGATTTATAAAACATTCCAGATTTCGCGAAGCAGGGCGACTTCAGGTTCAAAAATTCAGATCTATGATCTAGACTGAAAATAAAAAGACACGTGTAATTTTGTTTTTCCTGAATTTTCCCCAGAAATGAGCAGGCAATTTTCAAAGATCGGCTTCAAAATATAAGATTAGACTCCGTGCTGCCATATTATAATACACATACAGTCAGCACGTCATAACGTGATTTATAAAAGATTGCAGATTTCGCGAAGCAGGGCGACTTCAGGTTCAAAAATTCAGATATATGATCTACACTGAAAATAAAAAGACACGTGTAATTTTGTTTTTCCTGAATTTTCCCCAGAAATGAGCAGGCAATTTTCAAAGATCGGCTTCAAAATATAGGATTAGACTCCGTGCTGCCATATAATAATACACATACAGTCAGCACGTCATAACGTGATTTATAAAAGATTGCAGATTTCGCGAAGCAGGGCGACTTCAGGTTCAAAAATTCAGATATATGATGTAGACTAAAAATAAAAAGACACGTGTAATTTAGTTTTTCCTGAATTTTCCCCAGAAATGAGCAGGCAATTTTCAAAGATCGGGTTCAAAATAAAGGATTAGACTGCGTGCTGCCATATTATAATACACATAAAGTGTAGCACGTCATAACGTGATTTACAAAACATTGCAGATTTCGCGAAGCAGGGCGACTTCAGGTTTAAAAATTCAGATCTATGATCTAGACTGAAAATAAAAAGACACGTGTAATTTTGTTTTTCCTGAATTTTCCCCAGAAATGAGAAGGCAATTTTCAAAGATCGGCTTCAAAATATAAGATTAGACTCCGTGCTGCCATATTATAATACACATACAGTCAGCACGTCATAACGTGATTTATAAAAGATTGCAGATTTCGCGAAGCAGGGCGACTTCAGGTTCAAAAATGCAGATATATGATGTAGACTGCAAATAAAAAGACACGTGTAATTTTGTTTTTCCTGAATTTTCCCCAGAAATGAGCAGGCAGTTTTCAAAGATCGGGTTCAAAATATAGGATTAGACTGCGTGCTGCCATATTATAATACACATACAGTGAAGCACGTCATAACGTGATTTATAAAACATTGCAGATTTCGCTAAGCAGGGCGACTTCAGGTTCAAAAATTCAGATATATGATCTACACTGAAAATAAAAAGACACGTGTAATTTTGTTTTTCCTGAATTTTCCCCAGAAATGAGCAGGCAATTTTCAAAGATCGGCTTCAAAATATAGGATTAGACTGCGTGCTGCCATATTATAATACACATGTCGTAACGTGATTTATAAAACATTGCAGATTTCGCGAAGCAGGGCGACTTCAGGTTCAAAAATTCAGATATATGATGTAGACTGAAAATAAAAAGACACGTGTAATTTTGTTTTTCCTGAATTTTCCCCAGAAATGAGCAGGCAGTTTTCAAAGATCGGGTTCAAAATATAGGATTAGACTGCGTGCAGCCATATTATAATACACATACAGTGAAGCTCGTCATAACGTGATTTATAAAACATTGCAGATTTCGCTAAGCAGGGCGACTTCAGGTTCAAAAATTCAGATATATGATCTACACTGAAAATAAAAAGACACGTGTAATTTTGTTTTTCCTGAATTTTCCCCAGAAATGAGCAGGCAATTTTCAAAGATCGGCTTCAAAATATAGGATTAGACTCCGTGCTGCCATATTATAATACACATGTCGTAACGTGATTTATAAAACATTGCAGATTTCGCGAAGCAGGGCGACTTCAGGTTCAAAAATTCAGATATATGATGTAGACTGAAAATAAAAAGACACGTGTAATTTTGTTTTTCCTGAATTTTCCCCAGAAATGAGCAGGCAGTTTTCAAAGATCGGGTTCAAAATATAGGATTAGACTGCGTGCAGCCATATTATAATACACATACAGTGAAGCTCGTCATAACGTGATTTATAAAACATTGCAGATTTCGCTAAGCAGGGCGACTTCAGGTTCAAAAATTCAGATATATGATCTACACTGAAAATAAAAAGACACGTGTAATTTAGTTTTTCCTGAATTTTCCCCAGAAATGAGCAGGCAATTTTCAAAGATCGGCTTCAAAATATAGGATTAGACTCCGTGCTGCCATATTATAATACACATACAGTCAGCACGTCATAACGTGATTTATAAAAGATTGCAGATTTCGCGAAGCAAGGCGACTTCAGGTTCAAAAATTCAGATATATGATCTACACTGAAAATAAAAAGACACGTGTAATTTTGTTTTTCCTGAATTTTCCCCAGAAATGAGCAGGCAATTTTCAAAGATCGGCTTCAAAATATAGGATTAGACTGCGTGCTGCCATATTATAATACACATGTCGTAACGTGATTTATAAAACATTGCAGATTTCGCGAAGCAGGGCGACTTCAGGTTCAAAAATTCAGATATATGATGTAGACTGAAAATAAAAAGACACGTGTAATTTTGTTTTTCCTGAATTTTCCCCAGAAATGAGCAGGCAATTTTCAAAGATCGGCTTCAAAATATAGGATTAGACTCCGTGCTGCCATATTATAATACACATACAGTCAGCACGTCATAACGTGATTTATAAAAGATTGCAGATTTCGCGAAGCAGGGCGACTTCAGGTTCAAAAATTCAGATATATGATGTACACTGAAAATAAAAAGACACGTGTAATTTGGTTTTTTCCTGAATTTTCCCCAGAAATGAGCAGGCAGTTTTCAAAGATCGGGTTCAAAATATAGGATTAGACTGCGTGCTGCCATATTATAATACACATACAGTGAAGCACGTCATAACGTGATTTATAAAACATAGCAGATTTCGCGAAGCAGGGCGACTTCAGGTTCAAAAATTCAGATATATGATGTAGACTGAAAATAAAAAAAACACGTTTAATTCCTGAGTTTACACCCAGAAATGAGTAGGCAGATTTTAAAGATCGTGTTCAAAAATAGGATTGGACAGCGCGCTGTCATATATGATACACATACAGTGTAGAACGTCATTTCATAATATGATATATAAATCATTACAGATTTCGCTAAGCAGGGCTACTTCAGGTTCAAAAATTCAGATCTATGATCTAGACTGAAAATAAAAAGACACGTGTCATTTTCTTTTTCCTGAGTTTGCCCCAAAAATGAGCAGCCAGATTTCAAAGATCGTGTTCAAAATATAGGATTTGACCTCGCGCTGCCATATACATGTATAATACACATATACGTCATACCATGATATGTAAACCACTACCGGTACAGATTTCGCTATGCAGGGCGACTTTAGGTTCAAAAATTCAGATCTATGATCTAGACTGAAAATAAAAAGACACGTGTAATTTTTTTTTCCCTGAGTTTGCCCCAGAAATGAGCAGCCAGATTTCAAAGATCGTGTTCAAAATATAGTATTTGACCGCGCGATGCCATGTACATGTATAATACACATATACGTCATAACATGATATGCAAACCACTACAGATTTCGCTATGCAGGGCGACTTTAGGTTCAAAAATTCAGATCTATGATCTAGACTGAAAATAAATAGACACGTGTAATTTTTTTCCCCCTGAGTTTGCCCCAGAAATGAGCAGCCAGATGTCAAAGATCGTGTTCAAAATATAGGATTTGAAAAATCCTCATGCGCTTTAACAATGGTCCCATGCACAAACCTATGCACGAAGGTGTGAACTAGACCGAATCTTACTGACTACGACAAACATAATCCAGGACCATTTCATGTCACAACTAATTTTTTTCCACGCAGACTCTACGGGCTTGCCTATAAGCGTGGCATGAGCCAGTCGTCTGGCATAGTCAGTGACATATGGTCAAGTTCCCCACCCTTCGTAATATGGTTTGTACATGGGGATTTCGCTGAGCAGGGCGACTTCAGGTTCAAAAATTCAGATCTATGATCTAGACTGAAAATAAAAAGACACGTGTAATTTTGTTTTTCCCGAAGTTTACCCCAGAAATGAGCAGCCAGTTTTCAAAGATCGGGTTCAAAATATAGGATTAGACTGCGTGCTGCCATATTATAATACACATACAGTGACGCAAGTCATAACGTGATTTATAAAACATTGCAGATTTCGCTAAGCAGGGCGACTTCAGGTTCAAAAATTCAGATATATGATCTACACTGAAAATAAAAAGACACGTGTAATTTTGTTTTTCCTGAATTTTCCCCAGAAATGAGCAGGTAATTTTCAAAGATCGGCTTCAAAATATAGGATTAGACTGCGTGCTGCCATATTATAATACACATACAGTCAGCACGTCATAACGTGATTTATAAAAGATTGCAGATTTCGCGAAGCAGGGCGACTTCAGGTTCAAAAATTCAGATATATGATGTAGACTGAAAATAAAAAGACACGTGTAATTTTGTTTTTCCTGAATTTTCCCCAGAAATGAGCAGGCAGTTTTCAAAGATCGGGTTCAAAATATAGGATTAGACTGCTTGCTGCCATTATTATAATACACATAAAGTGAAGCACGTCATAACGTGATTTTATAAAACATTGCAGATTTTGCGAAGCAGGGCGACTTCAGGTTCAAACATTCAGATATATGATCTTCACTGAAAAAAAAAGGACACGTGTAATTTTGTTTTTCCTGAATTTTCCCCAGAAATGAGCAGGCAATTTTCAAAGATCGGCTTCAAAATATAGGATTAGACTCCGTGCTGCCATATTATAATACACATACAGTCAGCACGTCATAACGTGATTTATAAAAGATTGCAGATTTCGCGAAGCAGGGCGACTTCAGGTTCAAAAATTCAGATATATGATGTAGACTAAAAATAAAAAGACACGTGTAATTTTGTTTTTCCTGAATTTTCCCCAGAAATGAGCAGGCAATTTTCAAAGATCGGGTTCAAAATAAAGGATTAGACTGCGTGCTGCCATATTATAATACACATAAAGTGTAGCACGTCATAACGTGATTTATAAAACATTCCAGATTTCGCGAAGCAGGGCGACTTCAGGTTCAAAAATTCAGATCTATGATCTAGACTGAAAATAAAAAGACACGTGTAATTTTGTTTTTCCTGAATTTTCCCCAGAAATGAGCAGGCAATTTTCAAAGATCGGCTTCAAAATATAGGATTAGACTGCGTGCTGCCATATTATAATACACATACAGTCAGCACGTCATAACGTGATTTATAAAAGATTGCAGATTTCGCGAAGCAGGGCGACTTCAGGTTCAAAAATTCAGATATATGATGTAGACTGAAAATAAAAAGACACGTGTAATTTTGTTTTTCCTGAATTTTCCCCAGAAATGAGCAGGCAGTTTTCAAAGATCGGGTTCAAAATATAGGATTAGACTGCTTGCTGCCATTATTATAATACACATAAAGTGAAGCACGTCATAACGTGATTTTATAAAACATTGCAGATTTTGCGAAGCAGGGCGACTTCAGGTTCAAAAATTCAGATATATGATCTTCACTGAAAATAAAAGGACACGTGTAATTTTGTTTTTCCTGAATTTTCCCCAGAAATGAGCAGGCAATTTTCAAAGATCGGCTTCAAAATATAGGATTAGACTCCGTGCTGCCATATTATAATACACATACAGTCAGCACGTCATAACGTGATTTATAAAAGATTGCAGATTTCGCGAAGCAGGGCGACTTCAGGTTCAAAAATTCAGATATATGATGTAGACTAAAAATAAAAAGACACGTGTAATTTTGTTTTTCCTGAATTTTCCCCAGAAATGAGCAGGCAATTTTCAAAGATCGGGTTCAAAATAAAGGATTAGACTGCGTGCTGCCATATTATAATACACATAAAGTGTAGCACGTCATAACGTGATTTATAAAACATTCCAGATTTCGCGAAGCAGGGCGACTTCAGGTTCAAAAATTCAGATCTATGATCTAGACTGAAAATAAAAAGACACGTGTAATTTTGTTTTTCCTGAATTTTCCCCAGAAATGAGCAGGCAATTTTCAAAGATCGGCTTCAAAATATAAGATTAGACTCCGTGCTGCCATATTATAATACACATACAGTCAGCACGTCATAACGTGATTTATAAAAGATTGCAGATTTCGCGAAGCAGGGCGACTTCAGGTTCAAAAATTCAGATATATGATGTAGACTGCAAATAAAAAGACACGTGTAATTTTGTTTTTCCTGAATTTTCCCCAGAAATGAGCAGGCAGTTTTCAAAGATCGGGTTCAAAATATAGGATTAGACTGCGTGCTGCCATATTATAATACACATACAGTGAAGCACGTCATAACGTGATTTATAAAACATTGCAGATTTCGCTAAGCAGGGCGACTTCAGGTTCAAAAATTCAGATACATGATCTACACTGAAAATAAAAAGACACGTGTAATTTAGTTTTTCCTGAATTTTCCCCAGAAATGAGCAGGCAATTTTCAAAGATCGGCTTCAAAATATAGGATTAGACTCCGTGCTGCCATATTATAATACACATGTCGTAACGTGATTTATAAAACATTGCAGATTTCGCGAAGCAGGGCGACTTCAGGTTCAAAAATTCAGATATATGATGTAGACTGAAAATAAAAAGACACGTGTAATTTTGTTTTTCCTGAATTTTCCCCAGAAATGAGCAGGCAGTTTTCAAAGATCGGGTTCAAAATATAGGATTAGACTGCGTGCAGCCATATTATAATACACATACAGTGAAGCTCGTCATAACGTGATTTATAAAACATTGCAGATTTCGCTAAGCAGGGCGACTTCAGGTTCAAAAATTCAGATATATGATCTACACTGAAAATAAAAAGACACGTGTAATTTAGTTTTTCCTGAATTTTCCCCAGAAATGAGCAGGCAATTTTCAAAGATCGGCTTCAAAATATAGGATTAGACTCCGTGCTGCCATATTATAATACACATACAGTCAGCACGTCATAACGTGATTTATAAAACATTGCAGATTTCGCGAAGCAGGGCGACTTCAGGTTCAAAAATTCAGATATATGATCTACACTGAAAATAAAAAGACACGTGTAATTTTGTTTTTCCTGAATTTTCCCCAGAAATGAGCAGGCAATTTTCAAAGATCGGCTTCAAAATATAGGATTAGACTGCGTGCTGCCATATTATAATACACATGTCGTAACGTGATTTATAAAACATTGCAGATTTCGCGTAGCAGGGCGACTTCAGGTTCAAAAATTCAGATATATGATGTAGACTGAAAATAAAAAGACACGTGTAATTTTGTTTTTCCTGAATTTTCCCCAGAAATGAGCAGGCAGTTTTCAAAGATCGGGTTCAAAATATAGGATTAGACTGCGTGCTGCCATATTATAATACACATACAGTGAAGCACGTCATAACGTGATTTATAAAACATTGCAGATTTCGCTAAGCAGGGCGACTTCAGGTTCAAAAATTCAGATACATGATCTACACTGAAAATAAAAAGACACGTGTAATTTAGTTTTTCCTGAATTTTCCCCAGAAATGAGCAGGCAATTTTCAAAGATCGGCTTCAAAATATAGGATTAGACTCCGTGCTGCCATATTATAATACACATACAGTCAGCACGTCATAACGTGATTTATAAAACATTGCAGATTTCGCGAAGCAGGGCGACTTCAGGTTCAAAAATTCAGATATATGATCTACACTGAAAATAAAAAGACACGTGTAATTTTGTTTTTCCTGAATTTTCCCCAGAAATGAGCAGGCAATTTTCAAAGATCGGCTTCAAAATATAGGATTAGACTGCGTGCTGCCATATTATAATACACATGTCGTAACGTGATTTATAAAACATTGCAGATTTCGCGAAGCAGGGCGACTTCAGGTTCAAAAATTCAGATATATGATGTAGACTGAAAATAAAAAGACACGTGTAATTTTGTTTTTCCTGAATTTTCCCCAGAAATGAGCAGGCAGTTTTCAAAGATCGGGTTCAAAATATAGGATTAGACTGCGTGCAGCCATATTATAATATACATACAGTGAAGCTCGTCATAACGTGATTTATAAAACATTGCAGATTTCGCTAAGCAGGGCGACTTCAGGTTCAAAAATTCAGATATATGATCTACACTGAAAATAAAAAGACACGTGTAATTTAGTTTTTCCTGAATTTTCCCCAGAAATGAGCAGGCAATTTTCAAAGATCGGCTTCAAAATATAGGATTAGACTCCGTGCTGCCATATTATAATACACATACAGTCAGCACGTCATAACGTGATTTATAAAACATTGCAGATTTCGCGAAGCAGGGCGACTTCAGGTTCAAAAATTCAGATATATGATCTACACTGAAAATAAAAAGACACGTGTAATTTTGTTTTTCCTGAATTTTCCCCAGAAATGAGCAGGCAATTTTCAAAGATCGGCTTCAAAATATAGGATTAGACTGCGTGCTGCCATATTATAATACACATGTCGTAACGTGATTTATAAAACATTGCAGATTTCGCGAAGCAGGGCGACTTCAGGTTCAAAAATTCAGATATATGATGTAGACTGAAAATAAAAAGACACGTGTAATTTTGTTTTTCCTGAATTTTCCCCAGAAATGAGCAGGCAGTTTTCAAAGATCGGGTTCAAAATATAGGATTAGACTGCGTGCTGCCATATTATAATACACATGTCGTAACGTGATTTATAAAACATTGCAGATTTCGCTAAGCAGGGCGACTTCAGGTTCAAAAATTCAGATATATGATGTAGACTGAAAATAAAAAGACACGTGTAATTTTGTTTTTCCTGAATTTTCCCCAGAAATGAGCAGGCAATTTTCAAAGATCGGCTTCAAAATATAGGATTAGACTCCGTGCTGCCATATTATAATACACATACAGTCAGCACGTCATAACGTGATTTATAAAAGATTGCAGATTTCGCGAAGCAGGGCGACTTCAGGTTCAAAAATTCAGATATATGATGTACACTGAAAATAAAAAGACACGTGTAATTTGGTTTTTTCCTGAATTTTCCCCAGAAATGAGCAGGCAGTTTTCAAAGATCGGGTTCAAAATATAGGATTAGACTGCGTGCTGCCATATTATAATACACATACAGTGAAGCACGTCATAACGTGATTTATAAAACATAGCAGATTTCGCGAAGCAGGGCGACTTCAGGTTCAAAAATTCAGATATATGATGTAGACTGAAAATAAAAAAAACACGTTTAATTTTGTTTTTCCTGAGTTTGCACCCAGAAATGAGTAGGCAGATTTTAAAGATCGTGTTCAAAAATAGGATTGGACAGCGCGCTGTCATATATGATACACATACAGTGTAGAACGTCATTTCATAATATGATATATAAATCATTACAGATTTCGCTAAGCAGGGCTACTTCAGGTTCAAAAATTCAGATCTATGATCTAGACTGAAAATAAAAAGACACGTGTCATTTTCTTTTTCCTGAGTTTGCCCCAAAAATGAGCAGCCAGATTTCAAAGATCGTGTTCAAAATATAGGATTTGACCTCGCGCTGCCATATACATGTATAATACACATATACGTCATACCATGATATGTAAACCACTACCGGTACAGATTTCGCTATGCAGGGCGACTTTAGGTTCAAAAATTCAGATCTATGATCTAGACTGAAAATAAAAAGACACGTGTAATTTTTTTTTCCCTGAGTTTGCCCCAGAAATGAGCAGCCAGATTTCAAAGATCGTGTTCAAAATATAGTATTTGACCGCGCGATGCCATGTACATGTATAATACACATATACGTCATAACATGATATGCAAACCACTACAGATTTCGCTATGCAGGGCGACTTTAGGTTCAAAAATTCAGATCTATGATCTAGACTGAAAATAAATAGACACGTGTTATTTTTTTCCCCCTGAGTTTGCCCCAGAAATGAGCAGCCAGATGTCAAAGATCGTGTTCAAAATATAGGATTTGAAAAATCCTCATGCGCTTTAACAATGGTCCCATGCACAAACCTATGCACGAAGGTGTGAACTAGACCGAATCTTACTGACTACGACAAACATAATCCAGGACCATTTCATGTCACAACTAATTTTTTTCCACGCAGACTCTACGGGCTTGCCTATAAGCGTGGCATGAGCCAGTCGTCTGGCATAGTCAGTGACATATGGTCAAGTTCTCCACCCTTCGTAATATGGTTTGTACATGGGGATTTCGCTGAGCAGGGCGACTTCAGGTTCAAAAATTCAGATCTATGATCTAGACTGAAAATAAAAAGACACGTGTAATTTTGTTTTTCCCGAAGTTTACCCCAGAAATGAGCAGCCAGTTTTTAAAGATCGGGTTCAAAATATAGGATTAGACTGCGTGCTGCCATATTATAATACACATACAGTGACGCAAGTCATAACGTGATTTATAAAACATTGCAGATTTCGCTAAGCAAGGCGACTTCAGGTTCAAAAATTCAGATATATGATCTACACTGAAAATAAAAAGACACGTGTAATTTTGTTTTTCCTGAATTTTCCCCAGAAATGAGCAGGTAATTTTCAAAGATCGGCTTCAAAATATAGGATTAGACTGCGTGCTGCCATATTATAATACACATACAGTCAGCACGTCATAACGTGATTTATAAAAGATTGCAGATTTCGCGAAGCAGGGCGACTTCAGGTTCAAAAATTCAGATATATGATGTAGACTGAAAATAAAAAGACACGTGTAATTTTGTTTTTCCTGAATTTTCCCCAGAAATGAGCAGGCAGTTTTCAAAGATCGGGTTCAAAATATAGGATTAGACTGCTTGCTGCCATATTATAATACACATAAAGTGAAGCACGTCATAACGTGATTTTATAAAACATTGCAGATTTTGCGAAGCAGGGCGACTTCAGGTTCAAAAATTCAGATATATGATCTTCACTGAAAATAAAAGGACACGTGTAATTTTGTTTTTCCTGAATTTTCCCCAGAAATGAGCAGGCAATTTTCAAAGATCGGCTTCAAAATATAGGATTAGACTCCGTGCTGCCATATTATAATACACATACAGTCAGCACGTCATAACGTGATTTATAAAAGATTGCAGATTTCGCGAAGCAGGGCGACTTCAGGTTCAAAAATTCAGATATATGATGTAGACTGAAAATAAAAAGACACGTGTAATTTTGTTTTTCCTGAGTTTGCCCCAGAAATGAGTAGGCAGATTTTAAAGATCGTGTTCAAAAATAGGATTGGACAGCGCGCTGTCATATATGATACACATACAGTGTAGAACGTCATTTCATAATATGATATATAAATCATTACAGATTTCGCTAAGCAGGGCTACTTCAGGTTCAAAAATTCAGATCTATGATCTAGACTGAAAATAAAAAGACACGTGTAATTTTGTTTTTCCTGAGTTTGCCCCAAAAATGAGCAGCCAGATTTCAAAGATCGTGTTCAAAATATAGGATTTGACCTCGCGCTGCCAAATACATGTATAATACACATATACGTCATAACATGATATGTAAACCACTACCGGTACAGATTTCGCTATGCAGGGCGACTTTAGGTTCAAAAATTCAGATCTATGATCTAGACTGAAAATAAAAAGACACGTGTAATTTTTTCCCCCCTGAGTTTTCCCCAGAAATGAGCAGCCAGATTTCGAAGATCGTGTTCAAAATAAAGGATTTGAAAAATCCTCATGCGCTTTAACAATGGTCCCATTCACAAACCTATGCACGAAGGTGTGAACTAGACCGAATCTTACTGACTACGACAAACATAATCCAGGACCATTTCATGTCACAACTAATTTTTTTCCACGCAGACTCTACGGGCTTGCCTATAAGCGTGGCATGAGCCAGTCGTCTGGCATAGTCAGTGACATATGGTCAAGTTCCCCACCCTTCGTAATATGGTTTGTACATGGGGATTTCGCTGAGCAGGGCGACTTCAGGTTCAAAAATTCAGATCTATGATCTAGACTGAAAATAAAAAGACACGTGTAATTTTGTTTTTCCCGAAGTTTACCCCAGAAATGAGCAGCCAGTTTTCAAAGATCGGGTTCAAAATATAGGATTAGACTGCGTGCTGCCATATTATAATACACATACAGTGAAGCAAGTCATAACGTGATTTATAAAACATTGCAGATTTCGCTAAGCAGGGCGACTTCAGGTTCAAAAATTCAGATATATGATCTACACTGAAAATAAAAAGACACGTGTAATTTTGTTTTTCCTGAATTTTCCCCAGAAATGAGCAGGCAATTTTCAAAGATCGGCTTCAAAATATAGGATTAGACTGCGTGCTGCCATATTATAATACACATACAGTCAGCACGTCATAACGTGATTTATAAAAGATTGCAGATTTCGCGAAGCAGGGCGACTTCAGGTTCAAAAATTCAGATATATGATGTAGACTGAAAATAAAAAGACACGTGTAATTTTGTTTTTCCTGAGTTTGCCCCAAAAATGAGCAGCCAGATTTCAAAGATCGTGTTCAAAATATAGGATTTGACCTCGCGCTGCCATATACATGTATAATACACATATACGTCATAACATGATATGTAAACCACTACCGGTACAGATTTCGCTATGCAGGGCGACTTTAGGTTCAAAAATTCAGATCTATGATCTAGACTGAAAATAAAAAGACACGTGTAATTTTTTTTCCCCTGAGTTTTCCCCAGAAATGATCAGCCAGATTTCGAAGATCGTGTTCAAAATAAAGGATTTGAAAAATCCTCATGCGCTTTAACAATGGTCCCATGCACAAACCTATGCACGAAGGTGTGAACTAGACCGAATCTTACTGACTACGACAAACATAATCCAGGACCATTTCATGTCACAACTAATTTTTTTCCACGCAGACTCTACGGGCTTGCCTATAAGCGTGGCATGAGCCAGTCGTCTGGCATAGTCAGTGACATATAGTCAAGTTCCCCACCCTTCGTAATATGGTTTGTACATGGGGATTTCGCTGAGCAATGCGACTTCAGGTTCAAAAATTCAGATCTATGATCTAGACTGAAAATAAAAAGACACGTGTAATTTTGTTTTTCCCGAAGTTTACCCCAGAAATGAGCAGCCAGTTTTCAAAGATCGGGTTCAAAATATAGGATTAGACTGCGTGCTGCCATATTATAATACACATACAGTGAAGCAAGTCATAACGTGATTTATAAAACATTGCAGATTTCGCTAAGCAGGGCGACTTCAGGTTCAAAAATTCAGATATATGATCTACACTGAAAATAAAAAGACACGTGTAATTTTGTTTTTCCTGAATTATCCCCAGAAATGAGCAGGCAATTTTCAAAGATCGGCTTCAAAATATAGGATTAGACTGCGTGCTGCCATATTATAATACACATACAGTCAGCACGTCATAACGTGATTTATAAAAGATTGCAGATTTCGCGAAGCAGGGCGACTTCAGGTTCAAAAATTCAGATATATGATGTAGACTGAAAATAAAAAGACACGTGTAATTTTGTTTTTCCTGAATTTTCCCCAGAAATGAGCAGGCAGTTTTCAAAGATCGGGTTCAAAATAATTATAGGATTAGACTGCTCGCTGCCATATTATAATACACATAAAGTGAAGCACGTCATAACGTGATTTATAAAACATTGCAGATTTTGCGAAGCAGGGCGACTTCAGGTTCAAAAATTCAGATATATGATCTTCACTGAAAATAAAAGGACACGTGTAATTTTGTTTTTCCTGAATTTTCCCCAGAAATGAGCAGGCAATTTTAAAAGATCGGCTTCAAAATATAGGATTAGACTCCGTGCTGCCATATTATAATACACATACAGTCAGCACGTCATAACGTGATTTATAAAAGATTGCAGATTTCGCGAAGCAGGGCGACTTCAGGTTCAAAAATTCAGATATATGATGTAGACTGAAAATAAAAAGACACGTGTAATTTTGTTTTTCCTGAGTTTGCCGCAGAAATGAGTAGGCAGATTTTAAAGATCGTGTTCAAAAATAGGATTGGACAGCGCGCTGTCATATATGATACACATACAGTGTAGAACGTCATTTCATAATATGATATATAAATCATTACAGATTTCGCTAAGCAGGGCTACTTCAGGTTCAAAAATTCAGATCTATGATCTAGACTGAAAATAAAAAGACACGTGTAATTTTGTTTTTCCTGAGTTTGCCCCAAAAATGAGCAGCCAGATTTCAAAGATCGTGTTCAAAATATAGGATTTGACCTCACGGTGCCATATACATGTATAATACACATATACGTCATAACATGATATGTAAACCACTACCGGTACAGATTTCGCTATGCAGGGCGACCGTAGGTTCAAAAATTCAGATCTATGATCTAGACTGAAAATAAAAAGACACGTGTAATTTTTTTTCCCCTGAGTTTTCCCCAGAAATGAGCAGCCAGATTTCGAAGATCGTGTTCAAAATAAAGGATTTGACCGCGCGATGCCATGTACATGTATAATACACATATACGTCATAACATGATATGCAAACCACTACAGATTTCGCTATGCAGGGCGACTTTAGGTTCAAAAATTCAGATCTTTGATCTAGACTGAAAATAAAAAGACACGTGTAATTTTTTTCACCCTGAGTTTGCCCCAGAAATGAGCAGCCAGATTTCGAAGATCGTGTTCAAAATATAGGATTTGAAAAATCCTCATGCGCTTTAACAATGGTCCCATGCACAAACCTATGCACGAAGGTGTGAACTAGACCGAATCTTACTGACTACGACAAACATAATCCAGGACCATTTCATGTCACAACTAATTTTTTTCTACGCAGACTCTACGGACTTGCCTATAAGCGTGGCATGAGCCAGTCGTCTGGCATAGTCAGTGACATATGGTCAAGTTCCCCACCCTTCGTAATATGGTTTGTACATGGGCTCATTGCTAAAGCGCGTTAGGATTTTTTTTTAGGGGGGAGGATTTCGCTGAGCAGGGCGACTTCAGGTTCAAAAATTCAGACATATGATCTAGACTGAAAATAAAAAGTCACGTGTAATTTTGTTTTTCCCGAAGTTTACCCCAGAAATGAGCAGCCAGATTTCAAAGATCGTGTTTAAAATATAGAATTAGACTGCGTGCTGTATTTATCATACACACACAGTGTAACATGATATATAACTCATTACAGATTTCGCTACGCAGGCCGACTTCAGGTTCAAAAATTCATATCTATGATCTAGACTAAAAATAAAAAGACACGTGTAATTTTGTTTTTCCTGAGTTTGCCCCAGAAATGAGCAGCCAGATTTCAAAGATCGGCTTCAAAATATAGGATTTGACCGCGCGCTGCCATGTACATGTATAATACACATATACGTCATAACATGATATGCAAACCACTACAGATTTCGCTATGCAGGGCGACTTCAGGTTCAAAAATTCAGACATATGATCTACACTGAAAATAAAAAGACACGTTTTATTTTGTTTTTCCTGAATTTTCCCCAGAAATGAGCAGGCAGTTTTCAAAGATCGGGTTCAAAATATGGGATTAGACTGCGTGCTGCCATATTATAATTCACATAAAGTGTAGCACGTCATAACGTGATTTATAAAACATTGCAGATTTCGCGAAGCAGGGCGACTTCAGGTTGAAAAATTCAGATATATGATAAACAGTGAAAATAAAAAGACACGTGTAATTTTGTTTTTCCTGAGTTTGCCGCAGAAATGAGTAGGCAGATTTTAAAGATCGTGTTCAAAAATAGGATTGGACAGCGCGCTGTCATATATGATACACATACAGTGTAGAACGTCATTTCATAATATGATATATAAATCATTACAGATTTCGCTAAGCAGGGCTACTTCAGGTTCAAAAATTCAGATCTATGATCTAGACTGAAAATAAAAAGACACGTGTAATTTTGTTTTTCCTGAGTTTGCCCCAAAAATGAGCAGCCAGATTTCAAAGATCGTGTTCAAAATATAGGATTTGACCTCACGGTGCCATATACATGTATAATACACATATACGTCATAACATGATATGTAAACCACTACCGGTACAGATTTCGCTATGCAGGGCGACCGTAGGTTCAAAAATTCAGATCTATGATCTAGACTGAAAATAAAAAGACACGTGTAATTTTTTTTCCCCTGAGTTTTCCCCAGAAATGAGCAGCCAGATTTCGAAGATCGTGTTCAAAATAAAGGATTTGACCGCGCGATGCCATGTACATGTATAATACACATATACGTCATAACATGATATGCAAACCACTACAGATTTCGCTATGCAGGGCGACTTTAGGTTCAAAAATTCAGATCTTTGATCTAGACTGAAAATAAAAAGACACGTGTAATTTTTTTCACCCTGAGTTTGCCCCAGAAATGAGCAGCCAGATTTCGAAGATCGTGTTCAAAATATAGGATTTGAAAAATCCTCATGCGCTTTAACAATGGTCCCATGCACAAACCTATGCACGAAGGTGTGAACTAGACCGAATCTTACTGACTACGACAAACATAATCCAGGACCATTTCATGTCACAACTAATTTTTTTCTACGCAGACTCTACGGACTTGCCTATAAGCGTGGCATGAGCCAGTCGTCTGGCATAGTCAGTGACATATGGTCAAGTTCCCCACCCTTCGTAATATGGTTTGTACATGGGCTCATTGCTAAAGCGCGTTAGGATTTTTTTTTAGGGGGGAGGATTTCGCTGAGCAGGGCGACTTCAGGTTCAAAAATTCAGACATATGATCTAGACTGAAAATAAAAAGTCACGTGTAATTTTGTTTTTCCCGAAGTTTACCCCAGAAATGAGCAGCCAGATTTCAAAGATCGTGTTTAAAATATAGAATTAGACTGCGTGCTGTATTTATCATACACACACAGTGTAACATGATATATAACTCATTACAGATTTCGCTACGCAGGCCGACTTCAGGTTCAAAAATTCATATCTATGATCTAGACTAAAAATAAAAAGACACGTGTAATTTTGTTTTTCCTGAGTTTGCCCCAGAAATGAGCAGCCAGATTTCAAAGATCGGCTTCAAAATATAGGATTTGACCGCGCGCTGCCATGTACATGTATAATACACATATACGTCATAACATGATATGCAAACCACTACAGATTTCGCTATGCAGGGCGACTTCAGGTTCAAAAATTCAGACATATGATCTACACTGAAAATAAAAAGACACGTTTTATTTTGTTTTTCCTGAATTTTCCCCAGAAATGAGCAGGCAGTTTTCAAAGATCGGGTTCAAAATATGGGATTAGACTGCGTGCTGCCATATTATAATTCACATAAAGTGTAGCACGTCATAACGTGATTTATAAAACATTGCAGATTTCGCGAAGCAGGGCGACTTCAGGTTGAAAAATTCAGATATATGATAAACAGTGAAAATAAAAAGACACGTGTAATTTTGTTTTTCCTGAATTTTCCCCAGAAATGAGCAGGCAGTTTTCAAAGATCGGGTTCAAAATATGGGATTAGACTGCGTGCTGCCATATTATAATTCAAATAAAGTTTAGCACGTCATAACGTGATTTATAAAACATTGCAGATTTCGCGAAGCAGGGCGACTTCAGGTTCAAAAATTCAGATATATGATAAAGACTGAAAATAAAAAGACACGTGTAATTTTGTTTTACCTGAGTTTGCCCCAAAAATGAGCAGCCAGATTTCAAAGATCGTGTTCAAAATATAGGATTTGACCTCGCGCTATCATATACATGTATAATACACATATACGTCATAACATGATATGTAAACCACTACCGGTACAGATTTCGCTATGCAGGGCAACTTTAGGTTCAAACATTCAGATCTATGATCTAGACTGAAAATAAGTAGACACGTGTATTTTTTTCCCCCCTGAGTTTGCCCCAGAAATGAGCAGCCAGATGTCAAAGATCGTGTTCAAAATATAGGATTTGAAAAATCCTCATGCGCTTTAACAATGGTCCCATGCACAAACCTATGCACGAAGGTGTGAACTAGACCGAATCTTACTGACTACGACAAACATAATCCAGGACCATTTCATGTCACAACTAATTTTTGTCCACGCAGACTCTACGGGCTTGCCTATAAGCGTGGCATGAGCCAGTCGTCTGGCATAGTCGGTGACATATGGTCAAGTTCCCCACCCTTCGTAATATGGTTTGTACATGGGCTCATTGCTAAAGCGCGTTAGGATTTTTTTTTAGGGGGGAGGATTTCGCTGAGCAGGGCGACTTCAGGTTCAAAAATTCAGATCTATGATCTAGACTGAAAATAAAAAGTCACGTGTAATTTTGTTTTTCCCGAAGTTTACCCCAGAAATGAGCAGCCAGATTTCAAAGATCGTGTTTAAAATATAGAATTAGACTGCGTGCTGTATTTATCATACACACACAGTGTAACATGATATATAACTCATTACAGATTTCGCTACGCAGGCCGACTTCAGGTTCAAAAATTCATATCTATGATCTAGACTAAATATAAAAAGACACGTGTAATTTTGTTTTTCCTGAGTTTGCCCCAGAAATGAGCAGCCAGATTTCAAAGATCGGCTTCAAAATATAGGATTTGACCGCGCGCTGCCATGTACATGTATAATACACATATACGTCATAACATGATATGCAAACCACTACAGATTTCGCTATGCAGGGCGACTTCAGGTTCAAAAATTCAGACATATGATCTACACTGAAAATAAAAAGACACGTTTTATTTTGTTTTTCCTGAATTTTCCCCAGAAATGAGCAGGCAGTTTTCAAAGATCGGGTTCAAAATATGGGATTAGACTGCGTGCTGCCATATTATAATTCACATAAAGTGTAGCACGTCATAACGTGATTTATAAAACATTGCAGATTTCGCGAAGCAGGGCGACTTCAGGTTGAAAAATTCAGATATATGATATACAGTGAAAATAAAAAGACACGTGTAATTTTGTTTTTCCTGAATTTTCCCCAGAAATGAGCAGGCAGTTTTCAAAGATCGGGTAAAAAATATGGGATTAGACTGCGTGCTGCCATATTATAATTCAAATAAAGTGTAGCACGTCATAACGTGATTTATAAAACATTGCAGATTTCGCGAAGCAGGGCGACTTCAGGTTCAAAAATTCAGATATATGATAAAGACTGAAAATAAAAAGACACGTGTAATTTTGTTTTTCCTGAGTTTGCCCCAGAAATGAGTAGGCAGATTTCAAAGATCGTGTTCAAAAATAGGATTGGACAGCGCGCTGTCATATATGATACACATACAGTGTAGAACGTCATTTCATAATATGATATATAAATCATTACAGATTTCGCTAAGCAGGGCTACTTCAGGTTCAAAAATTCAGATCTATGATCTAGACTGAAAATAAAAAGACACGTGTAATTTTGTTTTTCCTGAGTTTGCCCCAAAAATGAGCAGCCAGATTTCAAAGATCGTGTTCAAAATATAGGATTTGACCTCGCGCTGCCATATACATGTATAATACACATATACGTCATAACATGATATGTAAACCACTACCGGTACAGATTTCGCTATGCAGGGCAACTTTAGGTTCAAAAATTCAGATCTATGATCTAGACTGAAAATATGTAGACACGTGTATTTTTTTCCCCTCTGAGTTTGCCCCAGAAATGAGCAGCCAGATGTCAAAGATCGTGTTCAAAATATAGGATTTGAAAAATCCTCATGCGCTTTAACAATGGTCCCATGCACAAACCTATGCACGAAGGTGTGAACTAGACCGAATCTTACTGACTACGACAAACATAATCCAGGACCATTTCATGTCACAACTAATTTTTGTCCACGCAGACTCTACGGGCATGCCTATAAGCGTGGCATGAGCCAGTCGTCTGGCATAGTCAGTGACATATGGTCAAGTTCCCCACCCTTCGTAATATGGTTTGTACATGGGCTCATTGCTCAAGCGCGTTAGGATTTTTTTTAGGGGGGAGGATTTCGCTGAGCAGGGCGACTTCAGGTTCAAAAATTCAGATCTATGATCTAGACTGAAAATAAAAAGACACGTGTAATTTTGTTTTTCCCGAAGTTTACCCCAGAAATGAGCAGCCAGATTTCAAAGATCGTGTTTAAAATATAGAATTAGACTGCGTGCTGTATTTATCGTACACACACAGTGTAACATGATATATAACTCATTACAGATTTCGCTACGCAGGGCAACTTCAGGTTCAAAAATTCATATCTATGATCTAGACTAAAAATAAAAAGACACCTGTAATTTTGTTTTTCCTGAGTTTGCCCCAGAAATGAGCAGCCAGATTTCAAAGATCGTGTTCAAAATATAGGATTTGACCGCGCGCTGCCATGTACATGTATAATACACATATACGTCATAACATGATATGCAAACCACTACAGATTTCGCTATGCAGGGCGACTTCAGGTTCAAAAATTCAGACATATGATCTACACTGAAAATAAAAAGACACGTGTAATTTTGTTTTTCCTCTTCCCCAGAAATGAGCAGGCAGTTTTCAAAGATCGGGTTCAAAATATGGGATTAGACTGCGTGCTGCCATATTATAATTCACATAAAGTGTAGCACGTCATAACGTGATTTATAAAACATTGCAGATTTCGCGAAGCAGGGCGACTTCAGGTTGAAAAATTCAGATATATGATAAACAGTGAAAATAAAAAGACACGTGTAATTTTGTTTTTCCTGAATTTTCCCCAGAAATGAGCAGGCAGTTTTCAAAGATCGGGTTCAAAATATGGGATTAGACTGCGTGCTGCCATATTATAATTCACATAAAGTGTAGCACGTCATAACGTGATTTATAAAACATTGCAGATTTCGCGAAGCAGGGCGACTTCAGGTTGAAAAATTCAGATATATGATAAACAGTGAAAATAAAAAGACACGTGTAATTTTGTTTTTCCTGAATTTTCCCCAGAAATGAGCAGGCAGTTTTCAAAGATCGGGTTCAAAATATGGGATTAGACTGCGTGCTGCCATATTATAATTCAAATAAAGTTTAGCACGTCATAACGTGATTTATAAAACATTGCAGATTTCGCGAAGCAGGGCGACTTCAGGTTCAAAAATTCAGATATATGATAAAGACTGAAAATAAAAAGACACGTGTAATTTTGTTTTACCTGAGTTTGCCCCAAAAATGAGCAGCCAGATTTCAAAGATCGTGTTCAAAATATAGGATTTGACCTCGCGCTATCATATACATGTATAATACACATATACGTCATAACATGATATGTAAACCACTACCGGTACAGATTTCGCTATGCAGGGCAACTTTAGGTTCAAACATTCAGATCTATGATCTAGACTGAAAATAAGTAGACACGTGTATTTTTTTCCCCCCTGAGTTTGCCCCAGAAATGAGCAGCCAGATGTCAAAGATCGTGTTCAAAATATAGGATTTGAAAAATCCTCATGCGCTTTAACAATGGTCCCATGCACAAACCTATGCACGAAGGTGTGAACTAGACCGAATCTTACTGACTACGACAAACATAATCCAGGACCATTTCATGTCACAACTAATTTTTGTCCACGCAGACTCTACGGGCTTGCCTATAAGCGTGGCATGAGCCAGTCGTCTGGCATAGTCGGTGACATATGGTCAAGTTCCCCACCCTTCGTAATATGGTTTGTACATGGGCTCATTGCTAAAGCGCGTTAGGATTTTTTTTTAGGGGGGAGGATTTCGCTGAGCAGGGCGACTTCAGGTTCAAAAATTCAGATCTATGATCTAGACTGAAAATAAAAAGTCACGTGTAATTTTGTTTTTCCCGAAGTTTACCCCAGAAATGAGCAGCCAGATTTCAAAGATCGTGTTTAAAATATAGAATTAGACTGCGTGCTGTATTTATCATACACACACAGTGTAACATGATATATAACTCATTACAGATTTCGCTACGCAGGCCGACTTCAGGTTCAAAAATTCATATCTATGATCTAGACTAAATATAAAAAGACACGTGTAATTTTGTTTTTCCTGAGTTTGCCCCAGAAATGAGCAGCCAGATTTCAAAGATCGGCTTCAAAATATAGGATTTGACCGCGCGCTGCCATGTACATGTATAATACACATATACGTCATAACATGATATGCAAACCACTACAGATTTCGCTATGCAGGGCGACTTCAGGTTCAAAAATTCAGACATATGATCTACACTGAAAATAAAAAGACACGTTTTATTTTGTTTTTCCTGAATTTTCCCCAGAAATGAGCAGGCAGTTTTCAAAGATCGGGTTCAAAATATGGGATTAGACTGCGTGCTGCCATATTATAATTCACATAAAGTGTAGCACGTCATAACGTGATTTATAAAACATTGCAGATTTCGCGAAGCAGGGCGACTTCAGGTTGAAAAATTCAGATATATGATATACAGTGAAAATAAAAAGACACGTGTAATTTTGTTTTTCCTGAATTTTCCCCAGAAATGAGCAGGCAGTTTTCAAAGATCGGGTAAAAAATATGGGATTAGACTGCGTGCTGCCATATTATAATTCAAATAAAGTGTAGCACGTCATAACGTGATTTATAAAACATTGCAGATTTCGCGAAGCAGGGCGACTTCAGGTTCAAAAATTCAGATATATGATAAAGACTGAAAATAAAAAGACACGTGTAATTTTGTTTTTCCTGAGTTTGCCCCAGAAATGAGTAGGCAGATTTCAAAGATCGTGTTCAAAAATAGGATTGGACAGCGCGCTGTCATATATGATACACATACAGTGTAGAACGTCATTTCATAATATGATATATAAATCATTACAGATTTCGCTAAGCAGGGCTACTTCAGGTTCAAAAATTCAGATCTATGATCTAGACTGAAAATAAAAAGACACGTGTAATTTTGTTTTTCCTGAGTTTGCCCCAAAAATGAGCAGCCAGATTTCAAAGATCGTGTTCAAAATATAGGATTTGACCTCGCGCTGCCATATACATGTATAATACACATATACGTCATAACATGATATGTAAACCACTACCGGTACAGATTTCGCTATGCAGGGCAACTTTAGGTTCAAAAATTCAGATCTATGATCTAGACTGAAAATATGTAGACACGTGTATTTTTTTCCCCTCTGAGTTTGCCCCAGAAATGAGCAGCCAGATGTCAAAGATCGTGTTCAAAATATAGGATTTGAAAAATCCTCATGCGCTTTAACAATGGTCCCATGCACAAACCTATGCACGAAGGTGTGAACTAGACCGAATCTTACTGACTACGACAAACATAATCCAGGACCATTTCATGTCACAACTAATTTTTGTCCACGCAGACTCTACGGGCATGCCTATAAGCGTGGCATGAGCCAGTCGTCTGGCATAGTCAGTGACATATGGTCAAGTTCCCCACCCTTCGTAATATGGTTTGTACATGGGCTCATTGCTCAAGCGCGTTAGGATTTTTTTTAGGGGGGAGGATTTCGCTGAGCAGGGCGACTTCAGGTTCAAAAATTCAGATCTATGATCTAGACTGAAAATAAAAAGACACGTGTAATTTTGTTTTTCCCGAAGTTTACCCCAGAAATGAGCAGCCAGATTTCAAAGATCGTGTTTAAAATATAGAATTAGACTGCGTGCTGTATTTATCGTACACACACAGTGTAACATGATATATAACTCATTACAGATTTCGCTACGCAGGGCAACTTCAGGTTCAAAAATTCATATCTATGATCTAGACTAAAAATAAAAAGACACCTGTAATTTTGTTTTTCCTGAGTTTGCCCCAGAAATGAGCAGCCAGATTTCAAAGATCGTGTTCAAAATATAGGATTTGACCGCGCGCTGCCATGTACATGTATAATACACATATACGTCATAACATGATATGCAAACCACTACAGATTTCGCTATGCAGGGCGACTTCAGGTTCAAAAATTCAGACATATGATCTACACTGAAAATAAAAAGACACGTGTAATTTTGTTTTTCCTCTTCCCCAGAAATGAGCAGGCAGTTTTCAAAGATCGGGTTCAAAATATGGGATTAGACTGCGTGCTGCCATATTATAATTCACATAAAGTGTAGCACGTCATAACGTGATTTATAAAACATTGCAGATTTCGCGAAGCAGGGCGACTTCAGGTTGAAAAATTCAGATATATGATAAACAGTGAAAATAAAAAGACACGTGTAATTTTGTTTTTCCTGAATTTTCCCCAGAAATGAGCAGGCAGTTTTCAAAGATCGGGTTCAAAATATGGGATTAGACTGCGTGCTGCCATATTATAATTCAAATAAAGTGTAGCACGTCATAACGTGATTTATAAAACATTGCAGATTTCGCGAAGCAGGGCGACTTCAGGTTCAAAAATTCAGATATATGATAAAGACTGAAAATAAAAAGACACGTGTAATTTTGTTTTACCTGAGTTTGCCCCAAAAATGAGCAGCCAGATTTCAAAGATCGTGTTCAAAATATAGGATTTGACCTCGCGCTATCATATACATGTATAATACACATATACGTCATAACATGATATGTAAACCACTACCGGTACAGATTTCGCTATGCAGGGCAACTTTAGGTTCAAACATTCAGATCTATGATCTAGACTGAAAATAAGTAGACACGTGTATTTTTTTCCCCCCTGAGTTTGCCCCAGAAATGAGCAGCCAGATGTCAAAGATCGTGTTCAAAATATAGGATTTGAAAAATCCTCATGCGCTTTAACAATGGTCCCATGCACAAACCTATGCACGAAGGTGTGAACTAGACCGAATCTTACTGACTACGACAAACATAATCCAGGACCATTTCATGTCACAACTAATTTTTGTCCACGCAGACTCTACGGGCTTGCCTATAAGCGTGGCATGAGCCAGTCGTCTGGCATAGTCGGTGACATATGGTCAAGTTCCCCACCCTTCGTAATATGGTTTGTACATGGGCTCATTGCTAAAGCGCGTTAGGATTTTTTTTTAGGGGGGAGGATTTCGCTGAGCAGGGCGACTTCAGGTTCAAAAATTCAGATCTATGATCTAGACTGAAAATAAAAAGTCACGTGTAATTTTGTTTTTCCCGAAGTTTACCCCAGAAATGAGCAGCCAGATTTCAAAGATCGTGTTTAAAATATAGAATTAGACTGCGTGCTGTATTTATCATACACACACAGTGTAACATGATATATAACTCATTACAGATTTCGCTACGCAGGCCGACTTCAGGTTCAAAAATTCATATCTATGATCTAGACTAAATATAAAAAGACACGTGTAATTTTGTTTTTCCTGAGTTTGCCCCAGAAATGAGCAGCCAGATTTCAAAGATCGGCTTCAAAATATAGGATTTGACCGCGCGCTGCCATGTACATGTATAATACACATATACGTCATAACATGATATGCAAACCACTACAGATTTCGCTATGCAGGGCGACTTCAGGTTCAAAAATTCAGACATATGATCTACACTGAAAATAAAAAGACACGTTTTATTTTGTTTTTCCTGAATTTTCCCCAGAAATGAGCAGGCAGTTTTCAAAGATCGGGTTCAAAATATGGGATTAGACTGCGTGCTGCCATATTATAATTCACATAAAGTGTAGCACGTCATAACGTGATTTATAAAACATTGCAGATTTCGCGAAGCAGGGCGACTTCAGGTTGAAAAATTCAGATATATGATATACAGTGAAAATAAAAAGACACGTGTAATTTTGTTTTTCCTGAATTTTCCCCAGAAATGAGCAGGCAGTTTTCAAAGATCGGGTAAAAAATATGGGATTAAACTGCGTGCTGCCATATTATAATTCAAATAAAGTGTAGCACGTCATAACGTGATTTATAAAACATTGCAGATTTCGCGAAGCAGGGCGACTTCAGGTTCAAAAATTCAGATATATGATAAAGACTGAAAATAAAAAGACACGTGTAATTTTGTTTTTCCTGAGTTTGCCCCAGAAATGAGTAGGCAGATTTCAAAGATCGTGTTCAAAAATAGGATTGGACAGCGCGCTGTCATATATGATACACATACAGTGTAGAACGTCATTTCATAATATGATATATAAATCATTACAGATTTCGCTAAGCAGGGCTACTTCAGGTTCAAAAATTCAGATCTATGATCTAGACTGAAAATAAAAAGACACGTGTAATTTTGTTTTTCCTGAGTTTGCCCCAAAAATGAGCAGCCAGATTTCAAAGATCGTGTTCAAAATATAGGATTTGACCTCGCGCTGCCATATACATGTATAATACACATATACGTCATAACATGATATGTAAACCACTACCGGTACAGATTTCGCTATGCAGGGCAACTTTAGGTTCAAAAATTCAGATCTATGATCTAGACTGAAAATATGTAGACACGTGTATTTTTTTCCCCTCTGAGTTTGCCCCAGAAATGAGCAGCCAGATGTCAAAGATCGTGTTCAAAATATAGGATTTGAAAAATCCTCATGCGCTTTAACAATGGTCCCATGCACAAACCTATGCACGAAGGTGTGAACTAGACCGAATCTTACTGACTACGACAAACATAATCCAGGACCATTTCATGTCACAACTAATTTTTGTCCACGCAGACTCTACGGGCATGCCTATAAGCGTGGCATGAGCCAGTCGTCTGGCATAGTCAGTGACATATGGTCAAGTTCCCCACCCTTCGTAATATGGTTTGTACATGGGCTCATTGCTCAAGCGCGTTAGGATTTTTTTTAGGGGGGAGGATTTCGCTGAGCAGGGCGACTTCAGGTTCAAAAATTCAGATCTATGATCTAGACTGAAAATAAAAAGACACGTGTAATTTTGTTTTTCCCGAAGTTTACCCCAGAAATGAGCAGCCAGATTTCAAAGATCGTGTTTAAAATATAGAATTAGACTGCGTGCTGTATTTATCGTACACACACAGTGTAACATGATATATAACTCATTACAGATTTCGCTACGCAGGGCAACTTCAGGTTCAAAAATTCATATCTATGATCTAGACTAAAAATAAAAAGACACCTGTAATTTTGTTTTTCCTGAGTTTGCCCCAGAAATGAGCAGCCAGATTTCAAAGATCGTGTTCAAAATATAGGATTTGACCGCGCGCTGCCATGTACATGTATAATACACATATACGTCATAACATGATATGCAAACCACTACAGATTTCGCTATGCAGGGCGACTTCAGGTTCAAAAATTCAGACATATGATCTACACTGAAAATAAAAAGACACGTGTAATTTTGTTTTTCCTCTTCCCCAGAAATGAGCAGGCAGTTTTCAAAGATCGGGTTCAAAATATGGGATTAGACTGCGTGCTGCCATATTATAATTCACATAAAGTGTAGCACGTCATAACGTGATTTATAAAACATTGCAGATTTCGCGAAGCAGGGCGACTTCAGGTTGAAAAATTCAGATATATGATATACACTGAAAATAAAAAGACACGTGTTATTTTGTTTTTCCTGAATTTTCCCCAGAAATGAGCAGGCAGTTTTCAAAGATCGGGTTCAAAATATGGGATTAGACTGCGTGCTGCCATATTATAATTGAAATAAAGTGTAGCACGTCATAACGTGATTTATAAAACATTGCAGATTTCGCGAAGTAGGGCGACTTCAGGTTCAAAAATTCAGATATATGATATACACTGAAAATAAAAAGACACGTGTTATTTTGTTTTTCCTGAATTTTCCCCAGAAATGAGCAGGCAGTTTTCAAAGATTGGGTCCAAAATATAGGATTAGACTGCGTGCTGCCATATTATAATTGAAATAAAGTGTAGCACGTCATAACGTGATTTATAAAACATTGCAGATTTCGCGAAGTAGGGCGACTTCAGGTTCAAAAATTCACATATATGATCTACACTGAAAATAAAAAGACACGTGTAATTTTGTTTTTCCTGAATTTTCCCCAGAAATGAGCAGGCAGTTTTCAAAGATTGGGTCCAAAATATAGGATTAGACTGCGTGCTGCCATATTATAATACACATACAGTGAAGCACGTCATAACGTGATTTATAAAACATTGCAGATTTCGCAAAGCAGGGCGACTTCAGGTTCAAAAATTCAGATATATGATCTACACTGAAAATAAAAAGACACGTGTAATTTTGTTTTTCCTGAATTTTCCCAAGAAATGAGCAGGCAGTTTTCAAAGATCGGCTTCAAAATATAGGATTAGACTGCGTGCTGCCATATTATAATACACACACAGTGTAGCACGTCATAACGTGATTCATAAAACATTGCAGATTTCGCGAAGTAGGGCGACTTCAGGTTCAAAAATTCAGATCTATGATCTAGACTGAAGATAAAAAGACACATGTAATTTTTGTTCCCCTGAGTTTGCCCCAGAAATGAGCAGCCAGATGTCAAAGATCGTGTTCAAAATATAGGATTTGACCGCGCGATGCCATGCACATGTATAATACACATATACGTCATAACATGATATGCAAACCACTACAGATTTCGCTATGCAGGGCGACTTTAGGTTCAAAAATTCAGATCTATGATCTAGACTGAAAATAAAAAGACACGTGTAATTTTTTCCCCCCTGAGTTTGCCCCAGAAATGAGCAGCCAGATTTCAAAGATCGTGTATAAAATATAGAATTAGACTGCGTGCTGTATTTATCATACACACACAGTGTAACATGATATATAACACATTACAGATTTCTCTACGCAGGGTGACTTCAGGTTAAAAAATTCATATCTATGATCTAGACTAAAAATAAAAAGACACGTGTAATTTTGTTTTTCCTGAGTTTGCCCTAGAAATGAGCACCCAGATTTCAAAGATCGTGTTCAAAATATAGGATTTGACAGCGCGCTGCCATGTACATATACGTCATAACATGATATGCAAACCACTACAGATTTCGCTATGCAGGGCGACTTCAGGTTCAACAATTCAGATATATGATATACACTGAAAATAAAAAGACACGTGTAATTTTGTTTTTACTGAATTTCCCCCAGAAATGAGCAGGCAGTTTTCAAAGATCGGGTTCAAAATATGGGATTAGACTGCGTGCTGCCATATTATAATTCACATAAAGAATAGCACGTCATAACGTGATTTATAAAACATTGCAGATTTCGCTAAGCAGGGCGACTTCAGGTTCAAAAATTCAGATATATGATCTACACTGAAAATAAAAAGACACGTGTAATTTTGTTTTTCCTGAATTTTCCCCAGAAATGAGCAGGCAGTTTTCAAAGATCGGGTTCAAAATATGGGATTAGACTGCGTGCTGCCATATTATAATTCAAATAAAGTGTAGCGCGTCATAACGTGATTTATAAAACATTGCAGATTTCGCGAAGTAGGGCGACTTCAGGTTCAAAAATTCAGATAATTATATGATGTAGACTGAAAATAAAAAGACACGTGTAATTTTGTTTTTCCTGAGTTTGCCCCAAAAATGAGCAGCCAGATTTCAAAGATCGTGTTCAAAATAGAGGATTTGACCTCGCGCTGCCATAAACATGTATAATACGTCATAACATGATATGTAAACCACTACCGGTACAGATTTCGCTATGCAGGGCAACTTTAGGTTCAAAAATTTAGATCTATGATCTAGACTGAAAATAAAAAGACACGTGTAATTTTGTTTTTCCCGAAGTTTACCCCAGAAATGAGCAGCCAGTTTTCAAAGATCGTGTTCAAAATATAGGATTAGACTGCGTGCTGCCATATTATAATACACATACATGTGGATCAAGTCATAACGTGATTTATAAAACATTGCAGATTTCGCTAAGCAGGGCGACTTCAGGTTCAAAAATTCAGATATATGATCTACACTGAAAATAAAAAGACACGTGTAATTTTGTTTTTCCTGAATTTTCCCCAGAAATGAGCAGGTAATTTTCAAAGATCGGCTTCAAAATATAGGATTAGACTCCGTGCTGCCATATTATAATACACATACAGTCAGCACGTCATAACGTGATTTATAAAACATTGCAGATTTCGCGAAGCAGGGCGACTTCAGGTTCAAAAATTCAGATATATGATGTAGACTGAAAATAAAAAGACGTGTAATTTTGTTTTTCCTGAGTTTGCCCCAGAAATGAGTAGGCAGATTTTAAAGATCGTGTTCAAAAATAGGATTGGACAGCGCGCTGTCATATATGATACACATACAGTGTAGAACGTCATTTCATAATATGATATATAAATCATTGCAGATTTCGCTAAGCAGGGCTACTTCAGGTTCAAAAATTCAGATCTATGATCTAGACTGAAAATAAAAAGACACGTGTAATTTTGTTTTTCCTGAGTTTGCCCCAAAAATGAGCAGCCAGATTTCAAAGATCGTGTTCAAAATATAGAATTTGACCTCGCGCTGCCATATACATGTATAATACACATATACGTCATAACATGATATGTAAACCACAACCGGTACAGATTTCGCTATGCAGGGCGACTTTAGGTTCAAAAATTCAGATCTATGATCTAGACTGAAAATAAAAAGACACGTGTAATTTTTTTCCCCCTGAGTTTTCCCCAGTGAAATGAGCAGCCAGATTTCGAAGATCGTGTTCAAAATAAAGGATTTGAAAAATCCTCATGCGCTTTAACAATGGTCCCATGCACAAACCTATGCACGAAGGTGTGAACTAGACCGAATCTTACTGACTACGACAAACATAATCCAGGACCATTTCATGTCACAACTAATTTTTTTCCACGCAGACTCTACGGGCTTGCCTATAAGCGTGGCATGAGCCAGTCGTCTGGCATAGTCAGTGACATATGGTCAAGTTCCCCACCCTTCGTAATATGGTTTGTACATGGGGATTTCGCTGAGCAGGGCGACTTCGGGTTCAAAAATTCAGATCTATGATCTAGACTGAAAATAAAAAGACACGTGTAATTTTGTTTTTCCCGAAGTTTACCCCAGAAATGAGCAGCCAGTTTTCAAAGATCGGGTTCAAAATATGGCATTAGACTGCGTGCTGCCATGTACATGTATAATACACATATACGTCATAACATGATATGCAAACCACTACAGATTTCGCGAAGCAGGGCGACTTCAGGTTCAAAAATTCAGATATATGATCTACACTGAAAATAAAAAGACACGTGTAATTTTGTTTTTCCTGAATTTTCCCCAGAAATGAGCAGGCAGTTTTCAAAGATCGGGTTCAAAATATGGCATTAGACTGCGTGCTGCCATGTACATGTATAATACACATATACGTCATAACATGATATGCAAACCACTACAGATTTCGCTATGCAGGGCGACTTCAGGTTCAAAAATTCAGATATATGATCTACACTGAAAATAAAAAGATACGTGTATTTTTGTTTTTCCTGAATTTTCCCCAGAAATGAGTAGGCAGATTTCAAAGATCGTGTTCAAAAATAGGATTGGACAGCGCGCTGTCATATATGATACACATACAGTGTGGAACGTCATTTCATAATATGATATATAAATCATTACAGATTTCGCTAAGCAGGGCTACTTCAGGTTCAAAAATTCAGATCTATGATCTAGACTGAAAATAAAAAGACACGTGTAATTTTGTTTTTCCTGAGTTTGCCCCTGAAATGAGTAGGCAGATTTCAAAGATCGTGTTCAAAATATAGGATTTGACCTCGCGCTGCCATATACATGTATTATACACATATACGTCATAACATGATATGTAAACCACTACCGGTACAGATTTTGCTATGCAGGGCGACTTTAGGTTCAAAAATTCAGATCTATGATCTAGACTGAAAATAAAAAGACACGTGTAATTTCTTTTCCCATGAGTTTGCCCCAGAAATGAGCAGACAGATGTCAAAGATCGTGTTCAAAATATAGGATTTGAAAAATCCTCATGCGCTTTAACAATGGTCCCCTGCACAAACCTATGCACGAAGGTGTGAACTAGGCCGAATCTTACTGACTACGACAAACATAACCCAGGACCATTTCATGTCAAAACTAATTTTTGTCCACGCAGACTCTACGGGCTTGCCTATAAGCGTGGCATGAGCCAGTCGTCTGGCATAGTCAGTGACATATGGTCAAGTTCCCCACCCTCCGTAATATGGTTTGTACATGGGCTCATTGCTAAAGCGCGTTAGGATTTTTTTTAGGGGGAGGATTTCGCTGAGCAGGGCGACTTCAGGTTCAAAAATTCAGATCTATGATCTAGACTGAAAATAAAAAGACACGTGTAATTTTGTTTTTCCCGAAGTTTACCCCAGAAATGAGCAGCCAGATTTCAAAGATCGTGTTTAAAATATATAGAATTAGACTACGTGCTGTATTTATCATACACACACAGTGTAACATGATATATAACTCATTACAGATTTCGCTACGCAGGGCGACTTCAGGTTCAAAAATTAATATCTATGATCTAGACTAAAAATAAAAAGACACGTGTAATTTTGTTTTTCCTGAGTTTGCCCCAGAAATGAGCAGCCTGATTTCAAAGATCGTGTTCAAAATATAGGATTTGACCGCGCGCTGCCATGTACATGTATAATACACATAAACGTCATAACATGATATGCAAACCACTACAGATTTCGCTATGCAGGGCGACTTCAGGTTCAAAAATTCAGATATATGATCTCCACTGAAAATAAAAAGACAAGTGTAATTTTGTTTTTCCTGAATTTTCCCCAGAAATGAGCAGGCAATTTTCAAAGATCGGCTTCAAAATATAGGATTAGACTGCGTGCTGCCATATTATAATACACATACAGTGTAGCACGTCATAACGTGATTTATAAAACATTGCAGATTTCGCGAAGCAGGGCGACTTCAGCTTCAAAAATTCAGATATATGATCTAGACTGAAAATAAAAAGACACGAGTAATTTTGTTTTTCCTGAGTTTGCCCCTGAAATGAGTAGGCAGATTTAAAAGATCGTGTGCAAAATATAGGATTTGACCTCGCGCTGCCATATACATGTATTATACACATATACGTCATAACATGATATGAAAACCACTACCGGTACAGATTTTGCTATGCAGGGCGACTTTAGGTTCAAAAATTCAGATCTATGATCTAGACTGAAAATAAAGACACGTGTAATTTTTTTTTCCCCTGAGTTTGCCCCAGAAATGAGCAGACAGATGTCAAAGATCGTGTTCAAAATATAGGATTTGAAAAATCCTCATGCGCTTTAACAATGGTCCCCTGCACAAACCTATGCACGAAGGTGTGAACTAGACCGAATCTTACTGACTACGACAAACATAACCCAGGACCATTTCATGTCACAACAAATTTTTGTCCACGCAGACTCTACGGGCTTGCCTATAAGCGTGGCATGAGCCAGTCGTCTGGCATAGTCAGTGACATATGGTCAAGTTCCCCACCCTCCGTAATATGGTTTGTACATGGGCTCATTGCTAAAGCGCGTTAGGATTTTTTTTAGGGGGAGGATTTCGCTGAGCAGGGCGACTTCAGGTTCAAAAATTCAGATCTATGATCTAGACTGAAAATAAAAAGACACGTGTAATTTTGTTTTTCCCGAAGTTTACCCCAGAAATGAGCAGCCAGATTTCAAAGATCGTGTTTAAAATATAGAATTAGACTGCGTGCTGTATTTATCATACACACACAGTGTAACATGATATATAACTCATTACAGATTTCGCTACGCAGGGCGACTTCAGGTTCAAAAATTCATATCTATGATCTAGACTAAAAATAAAAAGACACGTGTAATTTTGTTTTTCCTGAGTTTGCCCCAGAAATGAGCAGGCAGATTTCAAAGATCGTGTTCAAATATATATTTGTATATAGGATTGGACAGCGCGCTGCCATATATGATACACATACAGTGTAGAACGTCATTTCATAATATGATTTATAAATCATTACAGATTTCGCTAAGCAGGGCGACTTCAGGTTCAAAAATTCAGATCTATGATCTAGACTGAAAATAAAAAGACACGTGTAATTTTGTTTTTCCTGAATTTTCACCAGAAATGAGCAGGCAGTTTTCAAAGATCGGGTTCAAAATATGGGATTAGACTGCGTGCTGCCACAGTATAATTCACATAAAGTGTAGCACGTCATATAAACGTGATTTATAAAACATTGCAGATTTCGCGAAGCAGGGCGACTTCAGGTTCAAAAATTCAGATATATGATCTAGACTGAAAATAAAAAGACACGTGTAATTTTGTTTTTCCTGAGTTTGCTCCAGAAATGAGCAGCCAGATTTCAAAGATCGTGTTCAAATATAGGATTGGACAGCGCGCTGCCATATATGATACACATACAGTGTAGAACGTCATTTCATAATATGATTTATAAATCATTACAGATTTCGCTAAGCAGGGCGACTTCAGGTTCAAAAATTCAGATCTATGATCTAGACTGAAAATAAAAAGACACGTTTTATTTTGTTTTTCCTGAGTTTGCCCCAGAAATGAGCAGCCAGATTTCAAAGATCGTGTTCAAAATATAGGATTTGACCGCGCGCTGCCATGTACATGAATAATACACATATACGTCATAACATGATATGCAAACCACTACAGATTTCGCTATGCAGGGCGACTTTAGATTCAAAAATTCAGATATATGATCTACACTGAAAATAAAAAGACACGTGTAATTTTGTTTTTCCTGAATTTTCACCAGAAATGAGCAGGCAGTTTTCAAAGATCGGGTTCAAAATATGGGATTAGACTGCGTGCTGCCACAGTATAATTCACATAAAGTGTAGCACGTCATATAAACGTGATTAATAAAACATTGCATATTTTGCGAAGCAGGGCGACTTCAGGTTCAAAAATTCAGATATATGATCTACACTGAAAATAAAAAGACACGTGTAATTTGTTTTTCTGAATTTTCCCCAGAAATGAGCAGGCAGTTTTCAAAGATCGGGTTCAAAATATGGGATTAGACTGCGTGCTGCCATATTATAATTCACATAATGTGTAGCACGTCATAACGTGATTTATAAAACATTGCAGATTTCGCGAAGCAGGGCGACTTCAGGTTCAAAAATTCAGATATATGATCTACACTGAAAATAAAAAGATAGGTGTAATTTTGTATTTCCTGAATTTTTCCCAGAAATGAGCAGGCAGTTTTCAAAGATCGGGTTCAAAATATAGGATTAGACTGCGTGCTGCCATATTATAATACACACAATATACAGTGAAGCACGTCATAACGTGATTTATAAAACATTGCAGATTTCACTAAGCAGGGCGACTTCAGGTTCAAAAATTCAGATCTATGATCTACACTGAAAATAAAAAATACACGTGTAATTTTGTTTTTCCTGAGTTTGCCCCAGAATGAGCAGGCAGATTTCAAAGATCGTATTAAAAATATAGAATTTGACCGCGCGCTGCCAAATATAATTCACATATAGTGTAGAACGGTTTTGCATGATATAATATTATAAATCATTACAGATTTCGCTATGCAGGGCGACTTCAGGTTCAGAAATTCAGATCTATGATCTACCTTGAAAATAAAAAGGCTTATGTAATTGGAATTTTCCTCAGGTTGCCCCTAGAAACTAACAGGCAGATTGCAAAGATCGTGTTCAAAATATAGGATTTGACAGCGCGTGTAAAAGAACGATGCATTATGATATATAAATTCTCATATTTCACTACTTGTTGGAATTTTAGGTTTAAATACACATGATGTCTGATCTAGACTGAAAATAAAAAGACTCGTGTAGTTGGAATTTTGCTCATTTTGCCCTAGAAATCTGAAGGTAGAAGGAAAAGATTGTGATGAGATTGTACGACTTGACAGCGCGCTGCCATATTCATAATACACAGAGAACGATGCAGCATGATCTATAAATCATCACATACTGCACTAAGTGGGCCCATTTCAAGTTTACAAACATATGTCAACGTCACATTTTGAGCAGAAACTAGGCCATTAGTTGGCTGTTATTCTCGTCTTCGGTCATCTATCCGTGCATCCGAAAAAAAATGGCTTCTTCGTTATACCGTCTTTATTCCATAATTTCCCTCAAAAATCAAAGCCCTGCCCTCTTTCCACAAATTTAACCTTACTCATAATGTAGGTGACACCATGTAAAGGTATGTTTAGGTAGGCCTACGTCTCTTTACAAAAAGTTGTTTTTATTGTTTTTATCCTTTAAAGTAACCCTTACCTTACTGGGGGAATACCGCCGCTCGTTTGGACTCGGGTCTCGACAGTGGGGAGTCCAATGTCACAACCTCAACCAGGATTCATCGCTGCCAAAGACTCGCAGATGTATCCAGCTTCCGTATAGTTACTCCCCCTACACACAGCCAACCAGACACAGTTATTTCAATTCAGAGCCGTTTGCCATCCGGTACGATACGGCGGCTACGTGACAGCCAAAGTAGTCAAATGCAACGAAGGCGAGTAGGTGTGTTCTTAGCCTGCGGTGGAGGTATGGCCTATTGCCGGTCAGCATCCCATATCTTGTTACCCAAGTCAGAAAAAAGGGCGAGACCTATACAACGTTAACCTACATCTCTGCAACATGACTGTATACTACTTACCGCATATCGAGTTAGTCAATTGCAACGTAGCATTTTAAGCACCGTCGTGAATTTCCACCCGACTGAGCGGACTGACCACCGTGAATAGTGCATATACGACCAAGGGAATGCGCCTCTCTCGGCAGTGCTTGCGGAAGGAATTGTAAATAAGCAAATTTATACAGACAGTGACTATAATAATGCTCATTGTTATTGCACGTATCTCCTAATGTTTTCAACAATGCAAATTCCTTTCATTGTACGTGCCGCAAATCGTCCGCGCAGCGGATAATAGCGCTCCGCACTAATGACGTCACAAAATCCCCGGATGTCAGACAAACATTGTCTCACGCACGGCAGGTTTCGGATGCAGCCAAATTCTCGCTAGTCTTATGTCAAGGCGCGTGACAGGTTGCAAAATCTCAGTCAAATCAGCTTTGGTTAGAATAGACTCGCCACCAGCACCCGGAGTTTAGAGAAATGATAAGAGATCACCACTTAAATTCAGTTATCAGATCACAGAAGTTTCACATAAAATAATTATCACTACAGCATTTGTTTTAAGTCAAACTAAAATAATATCCATCACACAATCAAACCCAGTTATAGACATACATTTTCAAAATTATTTTCAAAATTATTTTTATTTCTTCAACTCAAAGTTCAACTTTACATTGCAGTATGTTTCATTCATTTATTTGAGATCTTGTTATAAATCACAACCCATATAACACTCAGAATCAGGATTTTGTGGGTAATTCCACATATTGTGGGATTGTTGTGCTTACATCCTTGAGCGAAACACTCTGCATTTTTCATCTTTCCTATAACCTTGGGTATATGAATTGTATACACCTGAACATGAGTGTAGGCCTGTGCTTGCTCAGGCTTGAATAAGCCGTACAAGTCCACAGATATTTATTTCAAGTTTGACACATTTGACTGGGGATAACAAATGCATTACCTTTGCTTATAAAATGCCCAATATATTGTTCATTATTGCCCCATACATTCCAAACAACTTGCCTCCATAAATCATTATTAATTATTACATTGGAAAAATTGACCAATTAGCAGACAAACAAACAAATAAAACGACAAACTGGAGGATGAATGGACTGACTGAAAGACAAACAGACAAATGAAAAAACAAACAAACAAAACAGCGAATGAATAAATGGAGGAAATAATCAACTAAAGAACAAACAAACAAACAATCAGGGGAGCAAGTAAGCAAAAACCAAACAGTAAACAAAACAAACAGAAAAACAAAACAAATCAAACAATCAACCCAACAAACAAAACAAACAAACAAACAAATTCATTTACGCAACTCCCCAGCCTACTTCTCTACAATGTAACCCCGAAAACTCCAAAAGAAAAATTCTGCCTACAATGCATTTTTGAAGACAGGGAAATCAACTAATAAATAAAGCATCATAAAATTGTACATTATCCAGCAAAGGCTTGACCATACAAGACCTACAGCTGTACATATGAATGAATAAATCTAAAAACTAGCCACGGAAATTTAACACTTACAAAAATATTTCACATTTTCAATAAGAATCAATATTTCTTTTATGGAAAGTAACTTGTTTGGATTGACAATTTGACATGGTCTGAAATAAAAAGAAATACATACACATGAAATAAATTACAAAAGAAGGTTAAAAAGAATTTTCTTCTTCAGCCAAAAAGTGCAAAAACACAAACACTTAATAGCAAATTGATGGTGTTTCAATTGTGAAAACTATGGCAAAATCAAGGACGAGTACATAGGCCTTATTGTGTTATTAAAATTTCACCAAACGAATGACGCATACTATTGGAAGTGAAGAAAAATTCTTAATGAAGCAAAAATCCAGCGAATGAATCAAGACTTAATAAAATGGCAGGCAGTTGCGTTACATGAACAAGTTGATATGCCCTGCTTTAGCAGCGCTTTGAAATCAGACTACAAGCCACTACCAAGTGATTTCTCATATGAAATGGCTGGTAAAACCGTTGGCTCTGCTTAATAACAAAAGCACACCTCTCTGCAGCTTAAAAACTAAGAGCACAAAGTTGCACGTTCTTCCCTTTCCAGTCAAAGTTAAAATAGTGGCAGATGTAGTTTAATTTTGTTCATTCACAACGTTATAATTTTGATGATTAATCAGAATATTGAGCAGCTTTTCTTGGAAGTGATATAATAATTATAATTCGTTGTGCATTGTATTTGTGTTTTTGAGGACTGACTACTGCACAAATATACCGCTAGTTGTGGATGCAAATAAATATATCACATATTGTAGTGTGACTGGAGCCATTCTCTTTCAAATTGGTGAGAATTGGCCTTTCTTGTATCATTTTTCAAAAACTCAGCAAAGGAGATCACTATAGGTGTTTTAAGAGCTCACATTCAGAGTGTTTTTCAACATGATGGTATCCAGTCTTTATACAGAGATCAGTGGATACAATACTCTCAATGGCCGATGAGTTATCCAGTCTTTACATAGAGATCAGTGGATACAATATGAACTAGCCTAGTTTCATGTAAAGATAAGTGGATATACCGGTAACCTCTCAATGGCCAATGAGCTATCCAGTCTTTACATACAGATCAGTGGATACAATATGAACTAGCCTAGTTTCATGTAAAGATAAGTGGATATACCGGTAATCTCTCAATGGCCAATGAGCTATCCAGTCTTTACATAGAGATCAGTGGATACAATATGAACTAGCCTAGTTTCATGTAAAGATCAGTGGATATACCAGTAATCTCTCAATGGCCAATGAGCTATCCAGTCTTTACATAGAGATCAGTGGATACAATACTCTCATTGGTCCAACGAGGCACCATATAATTTGACCAGCAATTATCGTCACCTAATACAATGGCAGTTGCAGGTTATAGAAATAAATATGTAAGAAAGGAAGACGATAGATTTGGAAATCAGTTCTGTTTCATTAGAAAGGAATCAAATGCATTAAGGAATGCCCTCCAAACGGCAGGAATTTTGCAAGATAGAAACTGGACCGAGAGACAGTGTAAACGCACTGATGCTTTGCTCCGATATAAACCCCTCAAAAAAAGTTCTGCAACTCAAGTTTGAGGGATGATATCTTTTTTGTTACTGATCTATGAACTGTGAAACTGCTATCATTGGAAAGCTTCATTATTCCTCTTTACAATGATGTGCCATCTGTAGTGATTATGTAACCATGGAATGTGCATTTCTCCTTAATGAAGTCAGAAGTGACATGTTGCAAAATGCAAATGAGAATAAACCGTGTTTGGAGCGTGCTTTCATGCATCAGCGCATCACGCCATACATCAAACTCGGTCCATCCTCAAAATAACGATTGGGAATTCACCACTGAAAACAACCAATTTTTTAATATTTCATGTTTGACATTGCTGCATATTTATCAGGACTGTACATTCCACGATTACATTAGCATAACAAATGACACATCATTGTAAAGAGGGATAATCACGCTTTCCAATGATACCACTTTCACTGTTCATAGATCAATAACAAAAAAGATATCATCCATCAAACTTGAGTTGCAGAACTTTTTTAAAGGAGTTTACGTGCATGCATGTACAAACAGTGAATACAGGAGGAGGATGCAGTAGGGAATCCTCCATAACACAACCAATAAGAGACTATGGTTAATGGTTTCATTATATACAAATACCGTTAGTTGTAATTTTTATATATACATATAAATATATTTATATAGTCATCAATAAAGTGTTACTCGAGCTAGTTTTGTGTGTTTTTTGCACTATTTACATTGTTAATTTTTTGGTTTTTCTTTAAATCTGATTCCGCTTTCATTTTCATCATAAAGGAGAACTTTAAGCATGTTTCTGTTCTTTAAAACAGAGTGTTGTATATCATGGGTTTGCCAAGCCACTTTTCACGTCAAGGAGCACAACTTTTGAGCGAGGAGAAAAGAAAAACGGCAATATACTCATATCTCAGTAACAATCCGGTTGGGCTGGGGCCAATTTCAAAGAGCTGCTTAAGCACAAACTTTTCTTAAGCATGAAAAGCCTTCCTTGATCAAACAGGATTACAAACTAAATTTTCATGTGATGTTTACTGTTTCTGACTTGTATTTGGCCATTGTTTGCTGAGCTGCATAACATTCACAAGGAGTTTGGGCTGGCATAATGATTTTATCTACCAAGGTTTTTGGTGCTAAAGCAAATTTTGGTGCTTGAACAGTTCTACAGAAAATGGCCCCTGGTAGTAAGGCAACATTTTGGAAACACATACTATCCCACAATGCATTTCTCATATACCTTCACTGCATACTTCCTGCCTATCTGCAAAAGGGTTCATAGAAATGAGGGATTAACTTCCGCACCAGACTTCGGGTTCAAGTTTACAGAAATTAATTTCACTCTTTAATAGTTAATGGGCAGTTATGAATTCAATAAGCATACTTGATGGTACATTTTACCTGCACACACAGGGAACCCTTACAACATAAAATAATTAAACCTAAACCAGCTTCAATACAAAATTCCATGCTGTCCATAAAAAAATTGCTAACCACAAAAATGTCTTGCTTAGCCAAAATGAGGAAATCCGGGCAAATTTGTCAGCAATATTCATGCTCCATACAAGTAATAAATGCTGCGAACTGCTCATCAGCCAACAAAGTAATGAACTGAAAGAGAATGCTTGGAGTTAGGAGGGCCTAACGTTTCGATCCTAGCAGGATCTTTTATAGCCTTTGACAAAGATCCTGCTAAGATTGAAACATCAGGCCCTCCTAACAATATTCAATATCTTACTATCAGAGACAAGTAGTAAGTATATCATGTGGAATTCCAACGGTCAACTCGCATAGTTTACTTCATTAGCAAGACCTTTCGTGGTAAGCAAATTTTGTGTTGCTATGCAACCTTTTGTGTTGCTAAGCAACCCTTTTGTGTGCTTATGACATATATTCTGATAAGTTTATAGTTCTGTACAGTGTTTTGGGGTGTTTTATCTGGGAAGGCCAGGTTATGATGGGTGGTCCCTCCTGTGCCTCTGGATAGCACTCCAGATTCGGCATTGCACTCCACCCCTGAAAAAGACAAATCATCCCAAAATAAAATCAGTCAGCAACAACAGCAAACAACAAACAAACAAACAAACAAACAGGTAACGTCCTGAAGCCAACTGAAAAGGTCAAATCTTATTATTCTTGTACAGATTTGGTGCATGAACCCCAGACCGCTGAAGTACTGGTAATGTACCAGACTACAGCACTGTATAGTTTAAGCTATCCAGCCCCATGATGGAGCCTACTTATAGTTATATACACATTCTATTACATTTGTTTGAGTGATGACTGAACTTGATCCAGTTAGTTTTACTTTACAAATTACTAATGTTGCATGTATCTTAAATGATCCATGGGATATATCGATATGTGAGTGGCTTCATGGCTTCTGACTGCCAAATGGCAAAGATAATTGACTATTAGGGACACCGCAAGTACTGTTGGATAGCTCAGTCGGTAGAGCACTGGTACGGTAATTCGGAGGTTTCAGGTTTGACTCCTGATCCAGTCATTTTAATTAATTCACCTTTCAATGACTTCAATAAACCCAGTCAGTGAGTTGGTTCCAGATACCTTCAAACCATTTGATAATTTATCATTTTAACAAAATCATTTTGAATGAATTAGAACAGTTATTTGGACAGAAATGAAGGTCCACTTACTTGAGCCCCATGTGTCTCAAGTCCTTCCTGCTCATCATCTCTTGGACGACTTTCAGCGTGTAGGATTCCTTCACAAACTGCACAATAAAAGACAATTGAACTCTCTCTTAATCAAAGGTGCACAACTGCACATAATCCATAGACCGATCCGACGGCACGATATTCTATCTGCCATTACTGCAGTGTCCCCGCCTGCCTTTTGTTCGGCAACAAAAGCATTTACGTTCCGCCGCACTCTATAATTGCAGGGTGTACATCCCATGATTAGGGAACATACACCCTGCAGTATAGAGTATGGCGGACGTAAATTCTTTTGTTGCCGGACAAAAGGCGGGACGGCAGTAATGGCGGGTGTACTACCTCCATGGTCACGCCATCGGATTGGTGTGTAGAGACAGGGCCTCTTCATCAGCAGCCCTCTGGAATAATCTACTACATGACATTCACATACTATAGCTACTTCTTGCGGATACTTTAAAGTCCAAACTGAAGACTTTTCCGTTTGAAAGTTCAATGTAATTTGGACCTTGTGATCTCCTTCCCCCTAGGTTTTGTCTTTTTCCTACGGGGAGGAATAATGCCTATGCCCCATTAGGAATACAATACCGGGGTAAGTAAGTAAACCTGCCCTAAAATGAGCTCTTACCCTGTTGATGCTCTGGTCATCAATGGAAAGACTCTCCAGCCAGCTGACCAGTTCCTGGTCCGGCGCTTCCTGTGCCCCGCTCTCCCCTGACAGACAAACAATAAGAAATGTTAGCCAACAAGTTAGAAAAATCCAACTCATTGTAAGTCTCACTAGTGGGACCAGAAGTGCAGCAGTGGGGAATAGGACAGACTGTCATCATGGCAGGTTACTGTACTACAACAAAACTAGGTGAAAGTCCTCATTAGTGCAATGAGACTATTGCACAATCATCCCTTCATATCGACTAACTCTGTGAACATTAATGTCATGCTTACCGTAGAGATCAGCATCACCTTCTCCATGGTGATCCTCCCTGTAAATTAAAACAGATTTACAAAATCAATGACAAGTTGCTTCAACCATCATATTTATAGTATCGGCAATTTTATCATTCATTACCCCCTCGGGGAGTCAGGGGCTGATTTCACTAACACTTTGCGATCGCTAAAGCCCAAATCCAGCACTAAATGGAAAATTCCTACGCAAGGTAGAGATCGATTTTCATTTTAGCGATGAATTTTGGCTTTAGCGATGATTGCAAAGCATTAGTGGAATCGGCCCCTGGTTGGGGTAGCGGTTCTTTCCTCGCCTTTCACCTCTGGAGGCCCGGGTTCGAGTCCGGCTTGGTCCACAATTTGGATTGGGTTTTCAGTCCCTGCCTGATTGATTCTGTGGGTTTTACCCAGAATATTACTCTGGGGTTTTCCTCCCACCTCTAAAACTGTATCTTCATCTAAACATCTTTCCATAAAAGGGTTCAACAAAGAAAACAGAACAGTGTCAGGCAGATGCATAATATACTGAAAAAGTATGAAACAATGTCAAGAAATGTCTTTACAAACAAAAGTTGGAAAAAAAAAAATTAGGCGATCTTTGAATGAAATGATATCGTGTTGGCCAAATACATTGTGATGATGTGCAACTATTCTGTCTGATTCTAGATTATAATTGCTGGTTTTGGCATTGGGAGTCGAATAAGATGTGACTGACCTCATGTGGTGTACGATGTCGCGACCTGTCCTGACCTGACCTCCCAGCATGTCATTCAGTGACCTCTGTACCTCCAGGAGTTCACTAAGAAGCCTGGTAAAAAAGAGAAGACACGAAAAACAAAAGAAGGAGGATGGTTTCTTGTAAAGTAGCAGTAAGAAATTGTGCCATAGGTATATTGTACATCATCGTATGTTGAAGGATTTGTGAAGGATCATGTTAAAAATATCCACTTTGTGATGCCAAGTGGAATTTTGACGGACTCTCGGTGAAAGGTTCTTAGTACAAAATTTCCAGTGGGCAATGGCGAAACTAGTCTATGTAATAGATGCACTCACCATACAGCGAGCGAGGGTCTATCACATGCGTACAGCTTTCCTGATTAATTATGCAAGCCAACCCAGCACTGACCTCTAGGTTTTGACCAATCAGGGGGCATCTACTATCGTACTGTTTGGCGAGCGTGTCTATCACGTAGATAGGGGCTGCCGCGAGGACACGCGAAATTAAAAATCTTCCGTCACGATCCTGATGGAAATGTTCTCAAAACAGATTGGATTGGCTGATGTGCCACATTGCGTACAATTTGCATGCACGCATGTATCAGACGTACGTTTGTACATAGTGGCACTGAGTAGAATGGGTGATACTCAGACTATGGCGGAACTTTGGCCAAACTGGGAACATTCATTGGGCCCTCACCTTCCCTGTTCCTGCACAAGCTTTCGGTACTCCGTCTGCAGGCTTGTAGCCGACGCCCGCTCCATAAACAGATCCCTCTCGTGTGACTTGCTGGAGCTCAGGGTGGACACGCCCGAGGTGTTCACACCCTCCTCGTCGTGGTGGTAGGTGTGGTGTATGTGGGCGTGGTCGGTGTGGTCCTGGTGCGGCGGCTGATTGGGCGCGATGTTATGGCCCAGGTCTGTTACCAGGGAAACAAAATAAAAACCTTATTCTATTGTTTCAGGAATGTAAATGTAGCCCAATGATCATGACCAGGCCAGTCGATTTCATCAAACCCATCATAACTTACTATCAATTGTAGGACTCGTGATGCATTGCAGTCTTACGTAGGATACAATGGGTTATCTTTCGTAACCCGAGTTATGATCAATCGTAGAGTTTCATGAAAAATTAAGATGAATAGAAATAAATACATAAATGTCATCATTAGGCCCTACGTTTTAAAATGATGTCATTGATACAAATGATAAAAGTTAAAAAAAAAAAATTGTTAAATCAGTAATATTTGTATGAAATTATCATAAATATGGACATTTGTGGACCTCAAATGGAGGTTGCAAAATGAGTCCCAAGCCTAGCCTCAAGCCAGTCAGGTTTCATTAATGGCCCTAAGTTTCATGAAGTTGAGTAGCAGGAAATAATTATAGGAATAGGATAGCAACATTCTACGCACAAAATAGAGAACATTTCAAGCTGCAAATAAAACATGTTTCACTTTCATTTCGGTAAAATAAGTTGATATTTGCAAAAGGTAAACTTTAATATGCACAGCAAAAACATATACCATACTTTCACAGATGATGCTTTCCTTGCATCGAAATGGATCATCGACATCTATAACATCCACATCAGCCGAGTCCACAAAATAAGAAGCCATTGTTTTTAATACAGGAGGGATTTTCCCTGACTGCAACCGGGCTGAGCAATGGCATGTGATGTCTATTCATAGAACACTAGTCTACTGTTTGTATAGATCTAGCTTCTGCTTACCCCGTTATCTATGTACTAAACCCACGATATCTCTGTTTGTCTGTACTGTGTAGGCCTAATCTTTGAAAAGTACAGTAAGCAATTCAAGCTATGCCCGAAGCTATACACTGTGTCATTGTGGGGAGGATATTATATCAAACACTAAAAAGGGCAAAGGATAAGAAAATAACATTGAAGGAAACAGGAAATGGTTTGTACAAGGATACAATGCCCAGGGATCATTTTACAAAAGGCTTTACTGGAATAGAGGATCTGGATACATGTTTCCAAAGCAAGCAATATATCAATGGTTAAACCACACATTCACAGTCAGTCATGGTTGGAGGACAAGGCATGGTGTATTATATTGTCCCAGAGCTTAGGTATATACTACATGATTGGTAAAGGTCACAGAAATAATAAACCTGTGAAGATTTACACATGTAAGCTCAATTGGACATGAGTCACAAGAAAATAGCGAAAACCCAACTCGATTTTTAGAACACAAAGAAAGGTTTTGATCTTAGCCCGAGATCAAAACTGTTTTTGGTCTTTGTTTTACTAATTTCTGGAAAAATGCAGCATTTCAGGCGGAAACAGTATGTTTCTACCAGCACCATCTTCATATCCTGAAAGTTATACGTAAATCTATGAACATTTCTGTTGGAGTACATTACCAATCCTGTACTGTACCTTTAATAAACTCCAATACGCTAATCACACATTTGTCCATTCCTCTGAGGAAAATTTTGAACAAAAGAAGTACCGTACGTTTGAGGAAAAGAATGATTTCATTCATGTTTTGGGCAGTGCAAACTTTAAATTTGATGAAAAAGAAAACAGCACTTAAAAGACTCACTTCAATCAGTATTGAATGTTAAGTGTCAGTAAATGATTGCATGGAATTCCTAATAGATTTTGTACACAATCAGCTAGGAAGAAATCTTAATGAGTATACACCGATCCGATGACACGACCATGGAGGTAGGAAACACCCAACATTACTGCAGTGTCCCCGCCCGTATTTTGTCTGGCAACAAAAGAATTTACATCCGCTGCATTCTATACTGCAGGGTGTACATTCCCTAATCATGTGACATACACCCTGCAATTTTGGAATGCGGCGGAGCGTAAATTCTTTTGTTCTAGGACAAAAGGCAGGCGGGGACACTGCAGTAATGGCAGACAGTATATCATGCCGTCGGATTGGTCTAGACAGTGCAAGAAATTTGATAATACAAGCTTCAATTTGGTGGAAAGACAGCAGAGAATGGAAGCACTTACCAGGTGACAGTATGGTAATGGCCGTCTGCACCCCATCTCTGATCAGGTTATCCAGGGCAAACATCCAGTGAGGTTTGATATTGTTCACATGCTGCTTCAGAACTTCGATAACCTGTCCAAACAAAATGGAGATTTGAAAGTTTTACATGGCGGCTTAACGATGTAGGATCGATATTTGTCGTGACACCGTGTTCGTGTTGACTCTGATGAGTGTGGTTCTGAGAAGAGCCGATAATTAAGTGTTTTGGGAAGGGTGAGCTCTGCCCGTTTGTCAGAAGATATAGTCTTGGTTCCAAGACACCATTCACGGTGCTGGATCCGATATCTGCATGCAGTGACAGCGCCCTCTATGATGAGTACCAGCCGCTAGGTCTTTGCCTACAATGTGGACTGCACATGCACATAGTGCACCCACCTTAATGATGGTTGTGGTTGAAGTAGGACCGATCGCTAAGAACGTCTTGCAACCAAGACGAGTCAGAAGACTGCATTCTCCAGATTTTACAAATAGCTCGGATGGACACCAGAGGCCGATTTCACTAACGCTAAATTATACGTTATCAAAGCCCAAATCCATCAATAAACGTAAATTTGCTACGCAGAGTAGCTATTGATTTTCCGTTTAGCGATGGAATTGGGCTTTAGCGATGATGGCAAAGCGTTAGTGAAATCGGCTCCAGAATATTGTACCGACTCATATATTCAAGGAAGGTATTAATAAGGTTTCCTTATAAGAATTTTGCATCCCCTCAGATGTGTCATAAGTATAAACAACTTTTTGCATTAAACAGTTCACCAATATTGAAAATTATGACCTTTTTTCACAACTGAATCAATTATTCACATAAAAGAGGATGCATAACAACCTTTTTCACATAACCTCCGAATAACTTTAATTTTTAGTAATAATGTGATGATTTGCCTTTTCACAGTTGAACCAAAGAATTGAAAAGAAACAATAATAAAAGCCTTACCGTATCTAGGAAGGTATACAGCGCCAGCTGTATTTCTCCAAAGGCCACGTGATCATAGTCCAAATCTAACTTCAGTCCCTCTGCGACAGAGAACAAGAAGAATGTCAACATTTATTTCAAATACAAGCGGACATTCAGATGAATAGCACTCCGCAATTGCGCTAAAAATAGCACCGGACCTCAGACAAACATTGCAACAATGTACACGTGTGTGGGTGTGAGCGTGCATGTACACTATGTGTGTGAGTCAATGTTTGTCTGACATCTGGGGATTTTGTGACCTCATTAGTGCGGAGCGCTATTAAACAAAAACCGACCACGTCAAACACATTACAGCCCTCTATTTGAGCCATGAGCAAGATAACAAACACCAAAAATTAAACGAATTAAGGAAAACAACTAATAAAAGAGGGGGGGGAAAGGTACTTTAAATTTCATGATTTCTACTCTAGTCATTTGCTTATCATGTTTTATTCTTACCTATCGCTTCGGTTATAAACTTTCTCTCTCTGGTCTTGATGTACTCTGCAATGCCTGACATCAATATGCCCAAATGCACCTGAAATACGATCGGAAGAACTTGATCAACTTAATTTGTTTGGTGAACAAAAAATTAACACCGGTAACCTTAAAGACTTGGTACCAGTTAGCAGCAGCTATTTGTATACTATATCATGAGAAACTCACAGTGGTAATCTTAGTGGGCGGGTTACCAGCCATCAGTTTACCCATCCAGCGTTGTACAATCTTATCAGGTTCGGACTCCAGGATCTGAAGTAATGTCTGTCGTCTCTCGCTGTCCTTCCTCAGCATGTAGAAGCCGCGACCTTTCAACCTGTCCGGGGTCGTGGGAGTCTCGACCGTGCTCTCTTCGCTGGACCTGAAAAGAGGAAGAATTGTGGATTGGTAAAATCCAGAGCATTGGAACTTGCCACGTTATAACTTGCAATGACTATATAGGGTGCTGTGGCACTAGTGGTCTGGTGTGTCATACTCAAGATCTTGTGCTCAATATACAGATTGTGGGTTCGAATCTAGCCATGGGCTAGTGACACATGCGTCCTTGGGCAAGATGCTTTGTCACATATTGCTCCTCTTCACCCAGGAGTAAATGGGTACCTGTGAGGTTTGAGAGATGGCTGTGTATTTGATTAGCCTTTGTGCGCTTACAGTAGCCAGAGTTGTATATCCAGGTATTTCCCGGGGGATATGAGATGGTTTCAGGAAGAAAATGTAGCCCAATGACCAGGGATAATAATATGCACCTTTGAATGGCATGCCAGATAAACACTGGAATTAAAATAAAAGTGCTGATATTGTGTCAAGCAGGACTGATGTAAAGTTTTTAAAAAACTGGCACATTATCATGTGAACCCTCAAGAATACTGTAGAATCCATTCATTGCAAGTCATTGCAGGATTCTCGAAGACAAAACACTGCACAAATTCCAAGCAAACTCAATCAACTTTGAGTTTGCTGGCCCAACTTGGTCCAAGTCTAAAGAATGCACCACAAACATATTGTAGAGAGTGGGATTTTGAAGGGCACAGGACTGTTAATCACATACAATATGTAGCTGTTGAGGATTAAATGGTCCAATTTGGTCCGTGTTGAAGAAATTGGGTGGAAATGTTGAAAGTCAAAGGAGCTAGGTTAGGGGTTAATGTTTTTGAAAGTGTGAACTATTCTAAGGATAGGTACATGTAAGGACTGAAAGCCCACCCCACCCCCCCCCCCCCTTTTAAATGGTTCTAAAGCTGCCTTCTTAATTAACAACATGCAAACATATGTATTTTAATTTCAATATGAAATTCTTGTTTTCTTGATGATACTGAAATGTGCGAGGTATTAAGACAAAAACAGATGCAATTGATGAAAGCATGAAATAATTACTGGAATTGAAAGACAACAAAACATCTGGTGATGACTGTTGTCTTTTTTGAAATTATGGGTTTCTTTTATAGTATTTTTCATAAATAACAACATTTCAATGTACTGGTCACTGAAGCCAAATTACTAGAACCTTGTAAAATCCCTATAGTTGAAAGTTGCAACTGTTTTTTATGTGTGATCATTTGTGACCTAGAGTTATTTTCAGCATTTTCTCCTTACAAGATCTGTTGGAAAGCTAAGGTCAGCATTCTACACTAGTGGACAAGATTCCACATTAATGAGAGACTTGGTTAAGTAGGAAAAATGGTTAAATAAACAGCAGCAGTTGAAAAGTATCTTTCGTAGTAATCTAAGATGAGTTAATAAACCAGGCTACACACTGTTAATGAAGACACATGATTATATTAATGTAGGGGTCTCAACTACTCTGATGAAAGATTCCTGGTTAATCATCAGTAAAAATGTAAGCAAGACATGTGTTAGACCCACAACCAAGCAAAGTGCGACCCCCTTTCCTCCCTACCCTTCCAGCCTGCCCCACATTCTCTACCACTTCATCACTCCCACGGCAACTACACGAAGTTTAACTTCTAGGGACCAATTACTAAGTTCACCAATCTGAGGAAAGCTAAGCTCAGCAATCATCAGATACAAGCAAAGTCCCATGATACTGTGTTTTCTTCTTCCTATTCTTTGCGCATGTCAGAACAACTGGACCATATTTCAGGAGCACAGTGAACAAGCCATTCCATGATGGCTCCGTCTACTTCTATCAAGCAGGGGGTGCCATTTGGTGACCCATGTTATTGGATAGTGACTGGAGAGCTATGGCTCTGGCTCTCAAGCCTCTCATCAGCAGTATTTCCTGATAGTCAGGCTAATGAAATTGGGCCTTGCTTATGGCACTGTACTGTATTCCATTTCTTTTTCAAGATAGTGAGTACCCTCCACCAAAAAGGCAAGGGGAATCTTTTAAAGGACGTCAAAGGATTGCATAAATATCAACCGAGTGAATACTGGACAATTATTAGATCTAAGAGAGAATGAAATTGCAGCCTAGCCCCAAATGGCCTAGATGCAGTTAGTGTTCATAGTGTTAGGTCATGTCAAGATTATGGGTCAATGGCTTTATAATTATCACACAGGAGTCTATGGGAAACAGCTGCAGCCACTTCCCATAAACTCCTGTGCAAATCTATTAAGCCATAGCCACATATGATTTGCGTAGCCTAGGGCCTTATACAACGGAGCAACTGACAAATGACTACAATTCAAGCCTTCAAACAAATCACTTCAAACAAACAAAACAGAGCTCAGCTGCCATTCATCAACCAATCATCTGGCAAGTACTGGTAGGCTTTTTGAATCAGGCCAATCAACACGCAGCACACATATCACATGATCACAGCAAGGATCGGAGGGCCACCTACCCGTCCAAGGTGGAAACAGTTGGCACTTCGAGAAATTGTCTTGTGGAACTGAGACGGGGTATTAAAACAAATGCATCATGCAACACAAGTAAAAGAAACGTGTAGTCGTATAAATATACAGCGTGTTCACAGAAAAAACGCAACACTTTGTGTCGGGAACCATTATGTTAAAATTAAACTGTTTATCACTTCAAGATTTAGGTATATGATACAACCATGTCTTGGCTATCACCATGTAGAATTTAAGCAAAATCAGGAAGAAATTGGCGAAAATATGACCAATTGAAAGAGTATTCTTTAAAAACAAAATTGCAGTATTCCAGAATAAGTGGTCAATACACACATAATGTGTATTGAAAAAAAGATGAAAATCGGGTTTTGAGGTTGGGTAATTCAGTCTTAGTTTTTCCCCTCAATTTCAATCCAATTTTGCTCAAATAGCCAAGACATGGCTATATCATATATCTGAATCTTGAAGTGATAAACAGTTTAATTTTAATATGATGGTTCTTGACATAAAGTGTTGCGTTTTTTTTCCAGACACACTGTAAACTCATCTCATGCTACAAGTTAAAATGACAATTTAACCTACTTGTACATCTAGACTGAAAAAAAAACCTTCTTTTTCAAACAAGGCACCAAAATGTTTGGTTCAGAAATTTTGTTTTTAATCCTACAGTTATTCTTTAAAAAGCCATTTCAGATCTTCTTGCAAAAAGAAGAACAAATTTCTCCTTCTTCTTCTTCTTTCTCCAATTGACAAGTTATCATTGTCTGATCTGATTATTGTAGCTCCCTACATTTTGAAATTACACACCATTTTCTACTTTGGTTTGATGGTTTGATCTTTTCCATTTACTGTGGTATACTTCATTAAAACTTAAACATAAACAGGGCTTCGATACTGCAAAGAAATGTGCCACTTAGATGGAAAGGGCTGCTGTATTTTACTGTTCAAGTTAAACCAAAATAAGGCATGTCATTTAGATTTGTGCTGCTGTGACTTTCACGAAAATGCACGTGTGCAGAATGAGCTTGACTGAAAATATGATGTTATGAAAACCTGATGTTCCCTCTTTAACTAACCCTCAACTGAAACAGCAAGACACATAGCAAATTGAAATACATGTATACTAAATATTAACCCTAACCCTCAACACTTACCACACAAGACAAGTGCTGCTTACCACACATTACCACAGTCTCCACAGGGGAACTGGATCATAAACCATGCAATACCACCCAAACCACACTATGGTGTATTGTGGTATTCAGGACAAGAACAACCAGACATGTGTGGTAATAAACTGTGGTATTTCAGGTGGGTTAGGGTTAACCTATAGCAAATAATTATACAGTTACTTTAAATAATAAAACCAAATTCTGAACAATACCATACTACCATGTCACCAACAAACGAAAAAATGACAAATAAGAACAAGTCGATATAGCGATACAAGATTTGTGAGTGAAATCTGTTGGTATTAAAAGTACAGTACAGAATTGGTAACATACCCAAACAGAAATGTTCACAGATTTACTTAAAACTTTCAGGGTATGAAGATGGTGCCAGTAGAAATTTTCTACTGGCTGTTTCTATTCCGGCTGATGGTGTTTTTATCCAGAAATTAGAAAAAAAAACGAACGAAAACAATTTTGAAACTCAGATGAATCGATTTGAAAATACCGTGAGCGCTTCTCACTGTTTTCAACAGTTTCAGATGATGATATGAGCTGAAAATTTTGTTATGAACAGTCTGCAGCTGTTTTGTCACCTTTACCAATCCTGTATTATGCCTTTAATCGAAAACAAAAGTGGGGATTGAATGGGTGGTGTTTTTTAGGCAGTTATTGAAAGAGACCGATCACATACCCAGGAGATATCATGTCCATTGACCGCCGTTTTGATCTGATTAAGATTGGAAACAAACGATATCAAAAGATGATAAAAGACAAGCATGCAGTTACACTGAAAGGCTTCGAAGGGGGAAAAATTGTTTCAACTCACAAATTACTGGGTTTTTTTTTTAAATCACCACAAAAAACTTCCTTTTAATATTCCTTGTCCTCACTATGTCTTCTTTTACAAATTTGACAATGACAAGAACATGGTGTGTCATGTGAAAAGTGTCTAAAAGCAGAGTGTACATTGTCAACATTTTCGGTAACATGTTGCCCAGGTACTTTGTTGCTAAAAATGTTGCTAATGTGCACAGAGCCCAAAGCCGTGTTGCTCAGGTGTGTTGCCCTACCTGGGCAACATTTTATCGAGGAGGTTACCGAAATTGTTGACAGTGTTCTCACTCTGCTTTAGTGACAAAATGATCACGAATAAACTGTAGTTTTGAATGCGGTCAACCAGAAATCAATTTTGCAGCATTACTATAATGCTGTGTATCTTAAATGATCCTTGGGATACATCAGTATGTGTCTGGATTCATGGCTTCCAACTGGCAAACGAACGAAGATAATTGACAAATTTGGAACATTGCCAACACAGGGCTGGACAGCTCAGTTGGTAATAGCACCGGTACGGTATTAGGAGGTTGCAAGTGTGAATCCCTTTTTTTGTCAATTTTCTTTGCTCACATTGAAATGACTTTGGCAGTGTCCCAAATCTCTGGCTGTGCTGGATATAACACACAGCTGCAGTCACTGGCTAGTGGCTGCCATAGGTGTGTGTGTAATTTACGGCCGCAGCCATAGATTTGGGACACGGCCAACAAAGGTGGTTACTACAAAAGGTCTGGTGCCTAGAACCAAATGGCAAATGTCATAGCATTTGCATCACTGGTCTACAAGGAATCAGACAAAGATGGTCGCAAAGATATTTCAGCTTTTCTATTAAAAAGCTTAAATTTAAACCCAAAGTCATTTCTTTCACAGCAAACCTAACCACAAAACAAATTTTGCTGAAACATAAATACTTTGGATAATATACAATACAATAATATACAGTCCCTACACATCCTAATTCTCCATTTAACAGCACAGGAATAACAAAGATGACACCAATGTTGAAGTTAAGGGCTGGAAAGCGAAGAAACATCTGACACCGTGATGAAAAATGATCATGCTGAGAAAAGTTATGATTCATGCAATTTCTGATGACATCATACAATTGTTAATAGCACTGCAACACTCCGTAATGACACCCATAATTTCCAAGGGCCTTTGTCCTTAAAATTACGGGTATCAAAATACGCATACTGATGTCAGGGGCCTTTCTCAAAGCTTGGCTTCGCCTCAGGCTCAGGCACCATTTGGTAAACCCATTTTACAATTATGGTTGCGGTTCGGAAGTAGATTCTCTGGTTTGAAAAGGAAAACAGAGCTTCAGCTTCAATGAAAAACCACAACCTATATGTTCAGTATAATTATGGATTAATGACTGAGACGAAGCTGGAGCCTGAGCCGAGCTATAAGAAAAGGCCTTGTAACTCTTGGAAGAAGTGCTGGATCAAAATAGTCTGGTGCCGGCTACATGTAATCTAAACCAGTTTGATTCTACAGGTAAGGACCTACAGGAACAAGACGGAATCACTTCACAGGGCCCCAGTTTGGCTGTGGCTCATTCATACACAGATCTATGAGCAGTGGCTGCAGCCACTACCCATAGACACGTGTACAAAGTGAGCCATAGCCATGGGCATGCTAAGCCATAGGCAGATGAATTTGCCATTCAATATGTACTTACTTGACATCAAATTCGGCTGGGATTGCTGAAGCTGATTCTGAGAGTGCACCTAAGATGGGAGACTCGGGCCTGCTGTTGCTACGGTACTTCATGGCTGGCACTGCAAAATCAAATAAAGATAATTCAACAATTATTCACAAAATGTAAAAGAACATGAATTTGCTCAATATTATGTTAAATATATCAAATATATTTATGTACAAAACTGATGTAAAATTTAAATACATGTACCAGAAATATGTCAAAATCTAGCAATGTGTAAAATGCACAAAATTATGAAATAAATATGAAAATACAAGTTGTTTTGTAATCCAGCTTTATTTTCTTTTACAAAATAAACCAATAGTACATTGTAATAAACAAACAAGAAAAAGAACCATTTCAGACTGCCTAAAATAAAGCTCCAATAGACAACGCACGCATGCACAAAGGTATTGTATTCATGTTGCTAACAGGTTACTAAGGAAATGAGCTCACAATGTATGGCATGGTAATTCACATGCAAACATATAACAGTGCTATCATACAAGACAGGTACCATACTACAACGCATCTACACAAATTCAAATCAATTCCAAAAAATAAAACACGTTATGCCTTTATGTAACTTTAAAAACAGGCAATTGTACAATGAAATGCATGAATTTACAAACTAAAATCAATTTGCGATTCAACCACATGCAAGATCACAAGCGCACAGCTACAAATCATACATTAAAAAACAGCAAAGAAAACAAAATCAAAATCAAATCAAACGTCCATTGCCTTCTTCGCTTTGAAGTGTTCTCGGGATTTCAAACAATTAAAGCAATCACAAAAAGCATCTGGCACAATAAAGCTGGCTTTTGACGGGCACATTTCAGCGGATACTAATGTCCGCAAGGCTTACCGGATTCAAGTTTAAAGGCGTTGCTGGGTTCTTCACAATTCAAGTATCGTTCGCACATATAAACATCAACACACACACACACAGGATGAAAGGGGTTAATCATACACGTATGCATGACAGAAAAACTAGCCAATCAATGACCCTTTCACTGATAGCCAGCCAATGGGATTTAGCGTACAAAATTTAAATTTAAAATGATGAAATGTTATCATATTCATTCCAATGATGAAGACTGATACATAAATGCATACAAAAACACTAAAACTACAGAAAAGGGAACCCTTGATCAGAAAGGAATCTTCGTAAATGCACACAAGACCACTACAACACCCGAAGGTCAAAGGTCAAAGATCAACTCAGGCACTGACCTACAATGTCATGTCAGGTTAGAGGTCATATCAAATTCTAATTTATCACATTAATGAGCTGTGGAATCTTCAATTTCAATTTTATACGTAATCATCAAATAACCACAAGGGAAACTGACTGGATTGATTTTATCAAAGTCATTGAAATGGTAAATGAAGAAAAATTGACTTGAACAAGCGACCGCTAGAATACTGCACCGGCAATCTATCAACTGAGCTATCCAGCCCTATGTTGGCTGTGTCTAAAATATTCAATTATCTTTGTTTGTTTCCCAGTTAGAAGTCGTGTAAAGGACCTCTAGAGGTCACAGTTGAAAGGTCGTAGGTACTGACCTGATATGCTGCGGTCTTGTTTGTAGTCGACAGCCGCATTGCGGGTAATTCGTCGTCTCCTCAGGAAGGGATCGATCAGGAGCTCAGCTGCCGTAGCTCGCTTCTCTGCATCAGGCTCAAAACATCTGCAAAACCAAACCTTTAGAGATTAATACTTCACCTAGCACAAGGCAAACACTGAGGAAACACTGGCAGAGTACCAATCACACACAGAGCACACCAAATGGACCTTTAGTTGGTAACCAAATTCTGTTGAAATATAAGGCTGCATCCAAAACTGGTTTGTCTATGGCTAGGTCTGGGTATCGTATTTGGAACATGCTGGCAAGCGTCAAAGCCATAGCTCTGGAAGCCAGTTCCAGATTATCCCTTTTGACAGACACTTGAGAAAGTTCCTACTATAAAGTGATCCACAACACACAGCAGGGGCTTGAAGTTGATAGTTAGAGGCTAGGGATTACAGAAGCCCAAGACCCCAGGCAAAGCCCAGGCCTGGTCTAGTTCTCAGTGGCTGGGTCCAATCAGTATTGATTAAGATTATGTCCCTGACCGATTTCAGACATCGTTGTATGTCATTAATTAGTCGCACAGGCAGATTTCTGGTTGCCCTAGCGGTAAATCTCACCTGAGGATGAAGCTCTTGGCTGGTTCAGACATGGAGGAAGGCACCTCCGGATGGATCTTGTAGAAGCCCACTTTGAACATGGCTGCCTCAGGTGAACCAAGCTGGGAAGATGGTTTCAGACAAGAAAACAAGCATTTAGTGGACAATTTTTTTTAAAGTAGCCGCCTCATATAAATTTAATTTCTCAAATTGTTCCAAGTTTTACTTCTACTACAAGTAATGGACTGCTGCAAACTGCTCATTAACCAAAATAATGACCTGGTATAAATAAAAAGCTTGGAGTTAGGAGGTTCAGATGTTTCGATCCTACCAGGATCTTAATACTGAAAGCCTTTGAGGAACATCCTGTGAGGATCAAGTCATCGGGTCCTTCTGTTTTCAGCTTAAGTCCTGCTGAGCTCAGAATCAAAACTATGCATGAGAAAACATCATGGGACATAATAATTAGTGTGTATTCTCACCTCGATGAATGGTGGTTTCCCAGTTGCCATCTCCACCACGGTGCAGCCTAAAGACCAAATATCAGCCTGTATTAAGAAACAACAAAATCAAATCAATAGACCGTTTAGCAAAAAGTAAAATTGTTAGCTGCTAAGCATTATCTATCTGCAGCTGCGCTCAGAACTCACCGGTGCTCCGTGCCCACGTATCCCTTTATCAATGACCTCGGGCGCCATGTACTGCAGGGTACCTGCGACATCAAGAAAGAAAGAACAAAGATCAATTATAAGCCAAATTTGATTGATCCGCAACAAGTAGTCAACCAATGGTCAATTTGGGCGATTCTAAATAGTACGCCACGAAGAGTTTGCAAAACATTGGCCAATCACAATTCACAGAATTTGTCGACTCAATATGCATCTGGAAAGGGTCGACAGATTCCGTGCATTGTGATTGGCCAACGTGTTGCAAACTCTTGGTGGCACACTATTTGGAATCGCCCGTATTGTGCCCGGTACCCAACAAATATCATGTTTGGTGGCCTAGTTACCAGGCAAGTCTGGCAAGATACACAAGTGGTAAATGATCACTGGTGAAACTTGCCCTATAACGAGGATGATTTTTTAATTCTCTGCTGGCCAACCGTACCTTTGAAGGAATCCGCAGCTGGATTGATACCAGCCAATCTCTTGGACGTGCCGAAGTCAGAGATCTTCACCACTCCGCTGTACGTATTCACCAACACGTTGTCCCCCTTGATGTCTCTATGGACAATTTTCTGGTCGTGCTGTACGAGAAAAACAATTCAAATTTGTAATTGTACAGACCCAGACTCCCAATTCCTAAACAAGGCAGCTCTAGAGAATTATAATAATGACAGTTACCAGCCAGCCACTAAGCAAGCCAGAGCCATCATGTATACAGTAAACTGACAGGTCAATTACTGGCCTACAAGAATCCGGGTGAGATGTATAATTATAGCAATTTGAAGAAACCTTAAAGTCGCTTGGTGGCACCACACAGATTGCAACACTGCAGTGGTGTCAATATAATATTTTGCACACTGCTTAATCATCTTTTAATGAGCACAAGACCGGATGGGGGAATTAAACCAAGAGATGTTGTCCATGCCAAATATTTTCTAAGTCTTTTAGGAATAAATCGTGTGTCACCTACTGAGCTTGGCTGGAGTTGAGGCTGTGAAAAACACCACTGCATTTTCTTTTTTATCAAAAGAGGGCACAATTCAAAAACATGAGTTCAGATTACAGAATAGGAATGGACACTGTTGTTAGTCAAATGACACAAATTGTGACCATCCTTCTTCCAAACTGTGAAACAGTTCAATTTCTCCTAGCCCTCACCAGATATTTGAGTCCCTCCAGTATCTGCCGAGAGTAGAAGGAGATCGTTTCTTCGTGGTCCTTCAAGGGACCCCACTTGGACCTCAGTAGGGCCGACAGACTACCTGTAAATCCCACCAAAAATGAAACATTCAGGATGAAATCATCAGTAATTATTGAAACTACTACAAGCCGGATAATAACACTGAGATGGATAGAAAGATAAAATACCATTTTGCATTTCACAGTTTACTGAAAGAGTAGATTTGTTTGACAAATCAAATCCTGCACAACGGGACCTAGCAATACGGCCTGTAACACTTAATGGTAGTATCATACTTTGGTAAGAAACCAAAACAGAAATGTTCACAGATTTACTTAAAACTTAAAGGGTATGAAGATGGTAGAAACATACCGTTAGAATATTTCCACCTGAAATGGTGTATTTATCCAGGAATCAGTAAAACAATGACCAAAAATCTTTTTGATATTTTAAAAGATAAAAAATAAAAGAGAAAAGACTTAAGAAATACTGTGGCTGTTTTTCACTGTTTTCTCATAAAGTGGGCACCGTATGGGACTGAAATTTTCACAAATGACTGTTACTGTATCTGTCTTGATATTTTTGCCCATGAATCTGTCATCATCAGGAGACTCGAGCGAGCTAGTTGAAACGTTGGGACCTTATGAGAAGTGCGACGAAATAAGAAGTGCAAAAGTATGAACGATTCTTTCATGGTGTTTCCACAAACCAATCCACATACCAATTGTCACCATGCAAAAGCGTCAAATCTTTCTTGAAAATATTATTTTAAACACAAATCTATTGAGCAAGGAATTTTGGAAAATATTAGACTTCCACCAGCCTCACCTCCAGGAACTTGCTCCATGAATATTCTGAAGTAGCCATCGCAGTTCTGCGAGCCCAGATACTTGACGATGTTCTTGTGGCTGAGCCGAGAGTGCAGGAGAATCTCTTCATGGAGAGGCTGGACCTCCCTGAAGTCAGAGAGAACGAGAGAACGTGGAGGAGTGTTGCTAAAATGGCTTCTATTTGAATCATACACACAAGACTAACAGGGGCCAATTTCATGGCCATGCTTATCACAAAAATTTGCTAACCATGAAATGATCAAAGAGTGATCCCCATGTACTGTTCTCAGGTTGCAGCATTGCTGTAAGTATCAATAAAATGATCCCTGGGATATAGCAGTATGTGCATGGTTTCAAGGCTTCTGACTGCCAAACGAACAAAGATAATTGACTATTAGGGACACCACCAACGTAGGGCTGGATAGCTCAGTTGGTATTTGTTGTACGGTATTTGGGAGGTCCCCAGTTTGAATCCCGCTCCAATCAACTTTTCTTTGTTCACCTTTCAATGATCTAGAAATTCAGTCAGTTTCCCTTGTGGTTATTTGATGATTAATCAAAACAGGATTAACAACCAAATTTCAATGTGTTGTGTATCGCTTGTGATTGTTCTTTGGCTTTTGTTCGCTGACCATGAATATCAAATTGAATGTTGAATGGTGGTTTGTTTTATTGAGCAAGACATTATGTGCTAAGCAATTAGTCAATGAAATTGGTTCACTGGTTCAGGAAACTGACTGGTCCCATTGTCTGCAAAATCAGTTCATCAAGTCAAGGGGACTGGCTCCCCGCATTGAAGAAACTGGTTTTCTAGTACACGTATAACTAGACTGCCTGGTTTGTTAACAGACTGGTGCTCAGGGGCCTTTCTCAAAGCTCGGCTCAAGTTCCGGCTCCGCCTCCATTTCGTGAATCCATTTCAAAATTACAGGTATCAAAATAGAGGCTTTTTGCTGCAGTTAGGAAGTAGATTCTCTGGTTTGAAAAGGAAAACAGAGCTTCAGCTTCAATGGCAAACCACAACCTATTATTTTCAGCATATGAAAACAGAGACGGAGCCGGAGCCGGAGCCGGAGCTGGAGACAGAGCAGAGATAAAGGTCCCTGGTTTGGTGAAACAGGTCGTGAGAATTGGTTCCCAAGTAGTTTGACATGGTTGAATACTGACCTCATGTCTCTGATGGGAATCTCTTTGACGGCCATGCGGACCTGAGTCCGGGTGTCTCTGGTAGCATAGACTGCGCCGTACGTCCCACGTCCCAATAGCACCTTCTCTCCCTTGTCATTGTACTCATATTCAAACTAAATACATGTACATAACAAAACAAGACAACAACAGAATTCATGAACACTCAGTTTGTTGTAAGTCTCAAACTATTCCTTCTTTGGCCAGTTAAAGACATGTTTGCATTGGAAATTCAGTGTACAATACTGACTGTTTCTGCAGAAACTTACCACCGAGAAGAGCAAAACTGACTGCAACTGACAAGACAATTGGCAACAGATTCTTAAAAGGTATATTTACATGTACCTGGAGCCAGTTTCATAGAGATGTTTAAGCACATAATAATAAATGAGTTGCGTGATGAAAGCTAGCAGTACCAGCAGCCGAAACGTCGCTACCAGCACAGAAAGAGTATGCTTAACCATTAAGCAGCGCTATGGAATTGGCCCTGGTTGTCAGCAAGAGACTTCATTTTGTTAAACAAAGTCAAACTATTCTCACCACCAAATTATAAATATCATTTGCGACTTAAGATTATTTTCCACATTCTGCAGTTGAAGTTCATTTTGGCAATCTAAGTTTGACGCAGTGATCGGCTACTTTACCTGAATGGGCTCGCTAGACAGATCGGAATCCATTTCTCCGGCAAACACATCCTCGGCTGTGGCAATGATCTCTTTAGCCAAGTCATAAAAACTGAAAACAACCAAACAAATCAAGAAACATTCTATGATTTAAGAAAAGATCAAGCTTTACATTTAAAAAATGTTCATGCCAAACATAGCATGGGGAGAGAAAAGGGGGGGAGGTTCTCCGCCCACAAAGCTGACTTCCACTGCTCAAACTGCATCAAATTATAGGGAAAACTGGTGCCAGTTTAGCATGAGACAAAAATCCAATTCTCGCTAATCCAATTTTTGTTTTCCGCTGAGCAGTTTTCTATAAATTTCTGCCCAGAAGATATGAATGCTATAAGCTTCTTCTCTCTAATTCAGAGATTTGGTCTAAATAACTTCAGCCTACCCTATTGGATTTATTATTAATAGCACTGTAAACTTTATGCTTTTGAGGGCAAGTACAGTGAGTATATTCATAGGATCATTCAGGCGGGATTCGAACCTACAACATCCTGCTTTAACCGACTGACCTTTGCCTCTGGTGGGCGGAAGAAAAGAACAGCTGGAAGTCGTCCGAGTTCTGCTGGACATAGAGAAAGACGCAGCGGTCATCTCGCTTGTAAAGGCTGCGTGTTGGAGAAATCGTAAAAAAAAAATTTAATTGGTTTGGCTAACAATTTTGCCAGAGCAGATTACTGTAGTTCTTTGCCAGGGCAGATTATCTTAATGATTCGCCCGGACGAAATAGCTGGCAAAATTTTGTTTTTCACTTGTGTCTTTATTATTATAATATAATAGACAGACCATTTCTAATGTGAACAGTATCTGGAAAGTCCCATTTAAAGTTGCAGATTATTATTATCCCCTGGTCATCTCAACTCCCCAAGTTTACGGTCCCGGCTGCTATAAGTGCACAAAGGCTAACGTAATCAAGCACAAAGCCATCTCTACCCTCACAGGTTCCCATTTACTCCTTGGTGAAGAAAAGCAATATTTGACAAAGCATCTTGCTCAAGGATGCAAGCACCACTAAACCCATGGCTGGACTCGAACCCACAATCTGTAGATTGACCACGAGATCTTGAGTATAACACGCCAGACCATTTGACCACGGCATCCCACAGTAATACACATCCATGTTAGTCATTGACTGGTGACATTCTTTGTTCAGGGTGAAACTTCAAACATGTTAATTGAGCAAATTCTTCCATGAAATTCATAAATGATAATGAAGATTCTTTGGAAGGGAGAGGTTTTTGTTTTATCTGAGCAAAGAAGTGGAAGACCCTACCTCACCCCCTTGATTGACTGAGATTTGAAGAGCCACTCGTGGATACCCTGCCAAAAAACAACAGACAAAAGAGACAATTGTTACATCAATAAAGAAGAAAGATTCCATCATGGTAAACAGACTAGATTATATTGAGTCGTTGAAAGGTCTACAAAGAAAATTGAGTGCGGTGGGATTCGAACCTGTGCCCTTCGGTATAGTATTTCAGAGGTCGCAGATTCGAATCTTGTTCCAGTCAATTTTCTTAGTTCACCTTTTGATGAATTAGAAATTCAAATGAAAGTGAGCAAAGAAAAATTAATGGAGTGGGAATCGAACATATGACCTTGGGAATAATATCTTAAAGGTCGCAGGTTCGAATCCCGCTCAAGTAAATTCTCTTTGTTCACCTTTTGATGGATTAGAAATTCAAATGAAAATGAGCATTAGATCATAAAGGCTTCTATGCTAGAGTTTGTCCCCAATTACATCACACACTGGCAAGTGTACTTCATTACAGGAATGCAAATTTTGGAGTTGAACATGATGGAACAACATCAATGTTCTCCAAAATAATCTACGTCGGTCATAATCAAGCTACAATTTTAATACATCCTCACCTTGTAGCCCTCGGGAACACCAACATGCCAGAGCCTCAGAGACTGAAAAATTATAAGAAGATGAATTTAACGGCTTGCTTGAGAAAGAAGAGCAACTGACTAGTGACCCGATGTGGCTTTTGACTGTAACTCACATCCTGGGTCATTTCTTGTCAACCTGTGGATTTGGTACCCCTTTGGGTCCTGGTTTGCCCTGTGAGTTGACGAACTTGTCTTATTTCAGTGAGATGGACCCGTATATCCACACCATAGGAGTGGAGGCTTTGATTGCTACCTTGATGTGGACTAGGTACCTCTTCCAGTCCTGTTTACAATGAAAAGAGGCCACCAGTCTTTGTTTCAGTGAGATGGACTGGTTCTTCCACACCACAGGGCTGGAGGCATTCATTGCCTTGCGGTGGACTAGGTACCACTTCCAGTCCTATTTACAATGTAAATAGACCATCGATTTTCTTTCATTGTCAGGGGCTGGTTTATCCACACTACAGGGCTGGAGGCATTCATTGTTGCCTTGCCGTGGTCTAAGTTCCCCTCCCAGTCCTGTTAACACTGTGAAGAGACCATCAGTCTAGTTTCAGTGTGATGGACTGGTTTATCTACACCATAGGGCTGGAGGCATTCATTGCTGCCTTGCTGTGGACTAGGTACCCCTTCCATTCCTATTTACATATACACTGTAAAGAGACTATCAGTCTTGTTTCAGTGTGAAGAACTAGTTTATCCACACCATAGGGCTGGGGGCATTCGTTGCCTTGCATGCTGTGGACTAGGTAACCCTTCCAGTCCTCTTTACACTGTAAAGAGACCATCAGTCTTGTTCCAGAGTGGTGCACAGGTTTCTCCAAACCTTCCCACATATCCCGCGTCTCAAATGGCCAATGTATCTGGTTTTGGACAATCAATTTCTCCTAAACTTAAAGAAAACTCATTCTTCTTTCTTTTTCTTTCTACCTTTTGTTCGGAGTCCTGGTCGTCCTTGTTGATGGTGATGTAGCTAGGGTTCATGACCTTAGTTGGTTCCAGCACAAGAACCTGAAAATCACCAAAAGAAAATACACACGAAACAAAATATTGAACCAAAGGATGTGATGAAAAACTTCAGTGCTGCAAAGGTTTTTTAATCAAGAAAGATTGCAACTTGGAATATTACATGAAAAATAAAAAAAACTTGGCATCACCAACAAGAGTATGTAGAAAGCCATCAAGCCTGTCCAGCTATCACACAGTAATATTCTCTTGACTAAAATTTATTAACCAAACCATTGCAAATGCATCCTCTTTTAATGCAGGTTTTTGAACGCCTAGACAACTATAATGAAATAATGGATACAAAGTAAGTTTTTTGTTGATACTCACCGGGAATCGGACGTCAGTGGTGGTCTCTTTGGTTGCCTCAACAAAGAAGTCCAGCCAGAAATCAAACAACTAAAAGACGGATGCAAATTCAAAAGACAAATTAGAACAAGACCTGGGAAGGATTTCAGAAAATATCAAGATTAATCTTAACATGAGTTGTCAGTATCACCACAGTGATTTGTATTGCGACATCACACTTTGGTCAGCAACTAAAATTGATCTTACACTTTAGATTAGTCTTAAGTTAGTGCTTCATGAAATTGGCCCCTGAACCCATAAACAAGGCAGCAGCCCTACCGTGAACTAAAGTAATTCAGAAAGTCACAATTATCCTTTCACAAGAAAATAACCCATACCCTTGTAGACAAGAGATATTGCAAGCAACAAATGCACAGTTTGCATAAAGGAAACAAATCACCATTGATGGGTCATGTGACCTGCAGTGTCCATGGAAACCGAATTGCATCAATGGATCACGTGGCCTGCAACGTTTATGCCAGCATTCCTTTGTATGTAAGTTTTGCATGGTGGAGACACTAGAGTGAGTAAGGCTTGCGGTGACACCATGTATATATAAAAAAAAAAGATAGAAAAAAAAAGAGATTTTTATACATGGTGTCACCGCAAGCCTTACTCACTCTATTCCTTTGTATGTTTTTTTTTTCAGTTCTGTGACTCACCAACTGATCCCTGGTGGGGTTAGACTCTGCTTCTGGTGACCGCACCTTGTTAATCATCTTGATGTTACCAAGAGTAGACTTCAAATACCTGAAGATAAATCAGTGCTTCATGTTATTCATACTGAAACTATTGACACTGATTGATAATGTTAAACATTGTTAAAAGGCTAAGCCTTTGAGAAAGATCCTGCTAGAAGTGAAATGCGCCAGGCACCGCTAACTCCAAGCTTTCAACGTTAAACAGTTAATAGCTTTGATTGCCTGACCAGATCATCAAGACAACACTTCAGTCCAAGTTTTACTATACAATTTGGGCAAAAGAAATTTGTGCAGTATTTATATGGCACATTCTTGACCAAGTTGGGCCAAGTGCCCATACCATGTACCAATAGACTTAGTGTCTTATCTTTCATGACCCGTGTCCCCCAAATTCGAACAATCTGCGGTATCGCTATGGCACATTCTATGGTCCTAGACCAAGTTCGGCCATGAAGATCCCTTACTACATGTATGAGTTACAGAACCTGGGCTCTCTATTCCCATGTTCCTTTTAAGTCCTTTTATATTTAGTACCAGGGGATGAAATAAGGCAGAATTTTGCACAGTCTGGGTTGATAAAGATTCTTGACAAAGTCTCCTCACCAAATTGGTGGTTTGAGCTTGAACATGCACTCAGCAGCCTGGCAAGCCTTGCCCAGGTCCCCAGCCAGCACGCTGATCTCAAAGAAGGTAGCCACATCCCAGTAATCCTGCAGGGAGGCCAAGCTGCCTTTCTTCCCCAGCAGGTTGTTCAAGGTCATACCTGGAAGTTTGTTAAATGTCATGGTTAGTAAATTGTTGTGCTAAGCAGGGTCATGAAATTGGCCCAAGGGCTTTACTCTATGTTGGACTGGGCATAGAATATCCCTGACAGGATGATTTTAAAATTGCCCCAGGAACCATTTTTTGGGGTTACAGGTTCGACTCCAACTCAAGCCAAGTTTCTTTGATCACTTTTGATTACCAGTGGATCTCTCACCTATCTTTTGGAGTTCACTTGATTTGCTGAAATCCTTTCCAGCGAGAACGAGGAGTGTCGCTAGGTTGATTCCCGCATATTCGTTGGGCTGGACGTCGAATCCCTTCCGGTACCTAAAGAGAAAGGGAAATCAGAATGGTACAGGGTTCACACTCAGTACTAAAAAATCAAGCGGTAGAAGTGAAACGAATCATGGAACTTTTTTGCGGATAGGTTCAGAAGTGTGAAGTGAAGATGTATGACAAATGCATTGTGGGAGGGTTTGCGCTACAATCTTGACAGAATCATCAAAAAACCACACAAGGGAAATTGTAAACGTAAACAAAGAAAAATTGACTGGAGCGGGATTCGACCCTTCGACTCCCAGAATACCGTTCCAGTGCTCTACCAACTGAGCAATCCAGCACTCTGTTGGAGGTGTCCCTATCAATAGTCTATTCTGTTTGTTTGTTTGGCAGTCAGAAGCCATGAAACCACTCACATACCGCTATATCCCAAGGATCATTTAAGATATGCCTAGCATATGCTGCAACGTGAGAGTGGGAAACCTTACACGGGCATCAATCAAAGAGAAAGCTGTTCTTTGAATAATTGGTAGAGCGCCGGCGGTCGCAGGTTCGAATCCTGCTCCAGTCAATTTGCTTAACTGATGTGTCTAATTGTTCTCCTACCAGTGTATGGCCTGGTCCCTGCTCTCAGTATCCTCATAGTTGGTCTCTGTGTATTTGTCCTTGTAGATGCGTCCGCACAGACAGAACATATCAGGTACCTGGTTCTCAGGCTTCTCTAGTGCCTGTCAATAATGTAAATGTAAAGAGCTTTCATTAGTTTCAAGGATAAGGTAATGTATGAGGATCAAAGCCAAATTTTGAGACCATTTTGTCTCGTCTCATTGTAATGGACATTCTCAACGCATGTTGCCATGGCAAATCAACAATGGCCATAGCCGCAATTTGGACACAAGTCTCATTGGGGCTTGGAACAGGAACCGTCGTTGCACTTACACAGCATATGACCTTCAGTGCTTTCTCCCTATCTCCAGGCTTCTTTCTCCTGAAAAAAAAAACGAAGAAAGACAAATATGAAAATTTATTTGAATCAGAAATGGCCACATAAGTTCACTTGACAAATACTGCACGATTTTGCATTGAGCAAAGAAATGGTTAGAAAGAGGTTAGAAATGGCTAGACTTTTGGTTCCCATCTGTACTTGAACATCACAGCTGAAATATATTTTACCAGGTAATTCCTCACAAAAACTACAATTTTTTCAAAGGAAATCTGGGCCTAGGCTTACTGGCCACAAAGAACATTGCAAAGAACATTTGAATTGCAGTGAGCCTTTGAAAATATAGAGGAAAATCCACACTCAGTCATTTATTTCACAGGGCTTATTCTATCATGTTCTTGAAGGGCAGAACACTTACCGATTGAGGGCAAACGCATACAGGTGTGTGATAGCGGCCTTCTGAGTCACATTGTCATTGGGGAGCTCTTTGATATCCTCTACGAGAGCTACCATGGAATTGTAATCCTGAAGGCGTTAGGTAAAGAGGAATAAAAGAAAGAAAGAAATGTTCATGGGTTTTAATATCAAATTTCCAATAAACTGCAAATGGAACTTAATGTAGACCCCTGGATTTACATAACTCTACCTTATCAGGCATTCAGGCCTTTCCAAATGGGACCTTCAGTAGGTCCAATATATTTACCTTGAAGGCATACAGTGAGCAGTTAAAGGTACAATACATGATTGGCAAAGGTCACAGGACTGCACTCATACTTTGTCTGATCAAACATGTACATGAAATAATAAACCTGTGAAAATTTGAGCTCAATGGGACATCTGAGTCACAAGAAAATAGCAAAAAACCCGACTCAATTTTTCTTATAAAACATGAAGAATAGTTTACTTTATGTTTGTTCCAAAAATCGTTCGGTACCAGGAGTCTATCATGTGAAATAGCTAAGTACTGTATTTTCAGCCTTTGAGAACAATCCTGCTAGGATCGAAACGCGTCAGGCAGCTTCTGAAGATATTGATCTACAGTGCATGTAATGTGTCAACTCCCATTAACCTAATTAGCTTCGCTACACCTATCTTGTGAATCATTATTATTGGTGATTTGGTGATTATCAACATACTGAAAGAAAGTGTGCATTATATGAGACAGTTAACAGGTTAAGGTGTCATGACGCTATAGTCAATTACGGGTACAGTCACTGATTATTCCTGTTTAAAAATAAGCATGTACATGGTGTACATTTGAAACAATTTGCATAAAGTAAGCTTCATAATAAACAAAACTGCATTGTGAATTTTGCAACATGACTTGCATAACTTATGGGAAACCATCATTTAATGGAAAATATTACAACTGTGACATGTTTCTTTAAATATTAATGATGCTTTGAAGCCCTTTTTGTACGGATAATCTGTAGGGCTTGCATTCAAAGCAACTGGTACATGTACATATGTATATTGCAACAGAGGCAGTATTGAACTGTGCCAAAAAAAAAACATTCTGGGCTCTTCTGGCAGCCAACAAATACTTCCTAAATGGCACAACTGCGTCTGGGGGCCAATTTCATAGACCTGCTTAAGTACCAAAAAGTGCAAAAACCTTGGTAAATAATATCAGTATGCCAGTCAAAACTCCCTGTGAATGTTATGTTCGAGCAAACAATGGCCGAATGCAAGTCAAAAGCAGTAAACATCACATATAAACATTTGGTTGGTAATCCTGTTTGAGCAAGGAAGACTTAAAAAATGCTTAAAAAGCACATTTTTTTTGACACATTGAGCAACTGTAGGAAATTGGCCCCTGGTCTAGCGCCACAAAGTATTGAAAGTATGCAACGTTACATACCTGGATTTCCCTGTAGGAGAGTAGAAACTGATGGACAATATCTCCAGTCAGCAATAGCTGCTCGTCCATGCGTGACTTCAACACAGCCAGCTCCTGCAGGTCATGAATCAATACACAAAATCTGTAAATCTCATCTCAACATATGTACCGTAACGAGTAACGACCGACCGCATTTACCTCATTATCTGTTAAAGCCGGTCCCACCAAGGTACTCAGACTCTGTTAAATGTGTTTTTGCCATATGTAACCTCATCCTGCTCCACTAATACTACTATAAAATACATGATTTGGTCGCCTGTTTCGCATTTTTGACTCAACTTACATTGTAAATTCTCTTGAGAATCTCACATATCACAAGGGTGCAGAATATCCACATGGCTGCTAGCTGATTGTCTACATGTGCCTTCCAAACTTCACAAACATCATCTAAATTATACTGACTAAATGTACAGCATATGTATGTTTTGAGCTAATTGTTACAGCATTTATCAGACAGGTACCGGTACAACATCCTGTTTTCAATGCAAGACATGAAGGCCACACTGTGCAGCGACCTCAGACTTCCTACAAATCAACTTTAAACTTTGTGGGCTGGCAACTATATGCTAATACGCGTGTCAACATGTAAAACTTCTTTGCCTCGAGATTATGGTACCCACTGTCATTTCGGCGCGTGTATGCATAGTACCAAAAACAGGCTATCTTTGATCAGGTCCATGGAGACAAAATGTGTTTTTTTAGGAATAGGGCCCAATTTCATGGAATCCATCAGCGTTAACAAAAATTCTTTGCTTACGGTAGCAGATTTTTGTTGTTGCTTACAGTTAGCATATTTCACAGGAGTGTTTTATTTCTGGTAACGGTAAGCTAGGAATTTCTGCACAATGCATTTTCCAGTGCATAAGCATACCTGCCAATCATTCCTCTTTTTGGGTAAGAATGTATCACTTTCTACAAGCTCTTGACAACAGATTCCGATTTTTGGCTTGGAAATACACATGTATTCCTATATGTAGTTTGCTCTGTGATTCCTCTTTTTTAGTAGAAATATTCCGAATTTCCTTTAAGATAGGTTGGCAGCTATGCATAAGCCGTAAATAATCTTGGTTACCCTAGAAATTCTTCGCTAACCGAAAATAGCGAAAATCCAAGTAAATTTTTCTGATAAAACACAAAGAAGGATTTTTGATCTTGCCATGATCAAAAATGGTTTTTTTGTGTGTTCGGCTTTACTCTTTCTGGATAAAGACACCATTTCAGGTGGAGATATTTTTTAACAATATGCTTCTACCAGCTCCGAAAGTTATACGTCAGTTTGTACTTAAATCTGTGGGAACATTTCTGTTTTGGTATGTTACCAATCTTGTACATGGACTTTAAATGAAGAAGAATCTCAATTCCCAAAGTCAGCTTCTCTGAACCTCTCCTTTTTCTTTTAATGTTTATCTTTTCCCTCTTTTGTTTTCCCCAAATTACTTTCTACATCTTTTCTTTCCTCTACTAGTAACCCTAACTCCTTTAGCTTTTAGCAATTGCTGGTGCAAATTACATATAAACAGGGTGTCAGATTTGCAACCACAATCAATACATAAATCCCGACCTATTCGATTGCACTTCTAGCAGAACTGTGAACAATGCAGGTACTCTTTTTTGGGGGGAGCTACATAGCAGGGAACACTGCTCTCACTTTCTCATTATGCATTCAATGCACATGTATAGGCCTACATGTACAGATGTATGCCAACCAAATATTACTCACAAAGCATGACTAATGCCGTATGTACAGTGCATTAGAGCATCTAAAACGCGGGGGGAAAAAAGTCTCAGCATTCTTGGAATTTCATCCAGGCAGCTGACTTAACCTCATTGCAATAAAATGTACATGTACAACATGTACATCATTGAACACGATACATGTATCATTGTATTAATGCATTATAACAATGGTATCTCCAAAGGGAACAATAGGCCTACATCTTATGCAGTATTAACACATTCAAACTTTTCCGATCACATTTTGATTAGGATGAACATATTTTGGTTTTCCATTCCACTTCAAATTGTTTGATTGTACACTTCAGGTCACATACTGTACAACACAAGTACAGGACCTAGTCCTGATATAAAATGTAAAAGGCTGGTTTATGATGCAGTATTTTAAAATTTCAAAATGTGTTCATTTTGCAGCAACCAACATTTTGCAATCATGTTTTCTTGGTTTGGCACTATTTTAAATTATAGTGTGATGCCGCTATAATGAACACACCGGGGGCCAATTTCATGGAGCTGCTAAGCACAAAAATTTGCTTAGCACAAAAATGTCTTGCCCAATAAAACAAACCACCGTTAAAAATGTAATTTGATAGTCATGGCTAGTGGAACAACAGCCAAAGAACAATCACAAGCAATACACAAAACATGGGAATTTGGTTCTTAACCCTGTTTTTATTAAGACAGAAATGTCATGCTTAGCAAATTTTTGTGCTAAGCAGCGCCGTGAAATTGGCCCCTGGATGTACAGAAATTGTTTATTATAGTGGTCGTTCGTTATAGTGAACAATGTTCAGCAAGCCTAGATTCATTGCACATAAAAATTGGGAGCCAAGGATGATGTTCGGTATGGCCAAATGTTTGGCATAGCGGTGTTGCTAAAGTGGCATTCCACCATGTCCACTTCAAATGAACTTGTACTTAATAATAGGTCTGCATCACCACTCATATAAATTTGCATCACCAGTTTTAAAGTAAATTTGTAATTAATTACATGTATTAGTCATTTCTCATAAATCTATAGGCCTAACATGACTTAATTAATTCTACACTTTCACTGTTGCAAGGCTAAGACAAAAGGAGGCAAGCCGCAAAATTGCACATATGACATAAGATGCATCTAAGGCAGTTAGGAGATGAAAAACCTTTTCCATGCATAATTGTCATTTATGGGGCAAACAGCAAAAAATCAAAAGTGATGACTGCAAACATGATCTAGTTACAGTCTGTGCATACTTCATAATGAATAATGATCATATTCCATTCATGCATCTTAAAATTGTATTGCGGTCGCCATTTGCCATTTGAAAAAAGTTTTAGTAAGAGAGAAGTCTGGGTGCAAGACAGGTCTGACACTGGGTGCCTATCTACTGCCTGACAGTTCAAGATCATAATTACATGTGTACCATTTTTAATGTACAGTACATGTACATGTAATTTGCAGCTTAAAAAACTCCCCCCCAAAAAAACGTGAAACAATATCATTTTGACACCCCGGTTTTGGGTGAAAAGCAAATTTGGACAGTTTATTTTCAAATTCTTGCTAAACTACATATTTTATACAAGTAACAAACTGCTGCAAACTACTCAACAGTCAAAATAATGACCTGAAATTTATAAAATGCTTGGAGTTAGGAGTTCCTGACGCGTTTTTATCCTAGCAGGATCTTTATCGGGCCAGACACGCGACAAAAATCCTGCTAGGATTGAAATGCGTCAGGCCCTCCTAACTCCAAACACATTTATTTTATCTTACCTTTCCCAAGTCAGCTCCTTTGAATTTGGTACGAGCCTTCCGAATGTCACTCAGTAACACCTCCCTGGCATTGCTCCTGTAGAATTGAAGAAAAAATGCCACCAACAGATTTGAATTTTGGGCTCCTCAAGTTTTGGTCCTTAACAGCGTTCTAGCGGTTCTAATCTCATCCCAATCCCTGCAACTGCCACACAAGATGAGAGCATCTTACATGTACCACACATTACCACAGTCTCCACAGGGGGACTGGATTGTAAACCATGCATTACCACAAACACAACACGATAGTGCATTGCGGTATGCAGGGTGCCACCCATACATATACATGTACCGCAGGAAAAACCATGGGGCCGATTTCATAAAACTTACGACGACGCGTCGCAGAGTTCAGATGCATCCTTTCTCTATGGACTCACCACATAGATGCGACACGTCGCAGCTAGGACGTGTCGAGTTGTGACGCGTCGCAGAGCTTTATGAAATCGGCCCCATGTGTGGTGAAAGTGGTATGCAGGTGGGTTAGGGTTTAAAAAACAAGAGATTGTGCCATGTTGCTGCAAACTTCATACCGATTTGATATATGAACCTCTTCCAGTATCTTCTGCAGGCGTTCTGTGAGGGGCGGACATAGTTGCTGCAGCAACGTCGGTTCAACTTCCTGCTTGTTGCCAACTGCAGCAGCAGCGCCCTGGGAGGCATTCGGGCGCACACAGGCCATGTCGCAGACGTAGCACTCGCCCTTGTCAATTTTGTACGGCAGAAACAAGTAGCCAGAACCGCTGCAGGAATGCTGTTGAGAGAAAGAAATTAAATTGTGATGATCAGTATTTTATTTTTTGTCTGTGGGACAGACATTTGTTTGTTATTGTGTTCCTCAACTGAGCACAAGCAGAAAACAGTTGGTACTGGTCAACATAATTATCAAGACTTAAAAGAGTTTTAAAACTGTTTCTTTTTTTTAACTTTCCAACATTAAATTCTCTACAACTATTAAAGCAACACTTTTTATAATTAGAATTGCCTAGTTTCTGGAATTTGAAAACTATTTTCACTGAGAAAAAGGTGACACAATCTTACTCAAGTCTGTAGCAAGTTGGTAGTGTATGCGTCTGTATCGACGGAATGTCACTCTACCGTAATAACATTTCCCTAAAAACTTTGCCAGCTTTCACCAAAAACATAGACTACTCAGTTACATCAAAACAGGTATCAAAACGATTAGTATAATATGGGGCAGGGTATATTTTGCCAGTAACAGCATTCTTTCTGAAAAACGTTATTTTGCAATTCCCTTACTCTGGTTGGCCAATTTGCAGTAATAGAATGTACCTCCGGCAAAACAACGTTTAGAGAAAGAAGGCCGGCATGACTGAGGTTTTGAGAATTGGCCAATCAGAAGAATGACGATGCTGGCAATTTCCTTACAGTAAAGAGTAATGCTCTCTATGTAATCCCTACTAATGGGAGACTTTGGAGAACCAGTCTTCAAGTAAAGAGCGCAGACGCAAAACAACGTGCGCATGCTCACAATTGCGTGCGTGTCACCGTTGACTTGAAGACCGGTTCTCCAAAATCTCCCATTTGCTACTTTTACTAGTCGGGGTGATATTGTGAACCAACATGACCAATGGCAATGACATCACAAGGTAAGAAAATAATCATATGGGGCCTCGATTCCATGTCAAGTTCCTTACTCCACTTATTTCTAACACTTACACTCAATGATGTTGTTGTGTTTGGATCAACATCGTCAAAATACAACACCATATTGCGCTCCATGCCGAAACTTTCTCGCACCCCGAGGTGATAGAACAGTGTCCGCTGCTGCACCATAACCGTCATGTCCACCACGACGATGTCCGCCCCGTAGAACATATCCAAGACCTTGGTCTCGCCGAAGTCCAGTTTCTCGAAGGCCACACGGCGCAGCTTGGTGGCATTGGCGTTCTTGCAGGCGGCCTGAAGGCATGCGTAGGCCTTGTTGCAGGCATTGCTGGGGCTCTGATGGCTAAAGACACATACTACCTGCGTGGAGGCTGTGCTGGTCAGATAGCCGTGACTGCCCTGGCTGTCGTGGCTTTTGGGCCCGCTGCTGTTTGGCATTTTCCCGGTGCTGCTGCTGCTGCTGCTGCTGCTGGTGTCGGTGCTGGTGGTCGCTATGTCGCCGTTGTTATCACTGCTGTTTCTGATGATGTTTTTCTCACGAAACCAGCCCGTCATGAAACGCAGAGCGATATTCCTCCTGATTCTTTCGCAGCCTACCTTGGGTAACGGTCGACCTGACATCTATGCGATGCGACTCCGAGGTGAAAGTGGAAAGGAGATGGTATTAATTATCATAAAAAATTATAATTACTTTGGCTGGTGCGAGTGTGCGATCATTCTTCACTTGACCTTTCGCGTTATCTGTTTTCCCAATGTAATTCTATGCCGTTAATTTAGTCTGTTCCCCTGATCAACGGGTGTAAGCATATGCACGGCTTTCAGTATGCTTACCTTAACATTGACACTAGGAACTAGACATACTGTACCCTGGCTGAAACTAGCCGCATATTGGGCCCAATGGAAATGTATCGTAGACTGAAATTAAAGGTATACTTTGGTAAAAAACCAAAACAGAAATGTTCACAGATTTACCTATAATTTACAGGGTATGAAGATGGTGGTGGTAGAAACATACTGTTGAAATATTTCCGCTTGAAATGGTGTACTTATCAAAAAATTTGTAAAACAAAGACCGAAAATCTGTTTGATCTTTTAAAAGATCGAAAATAAAAGAGAAAAGACATAAGAAATACTGTGGCTGTTTTTCACTGTTTTCTCAAATTAAAGTGGGCATCGTATGAGACTGAAATTTTCACACTCCGTTAATAGGCCTATATCTTCCTTGATTATGTTTGCCCATGAATCTGTATTTCTTTTATAAAAACCAAAGTATGATATAACCTTTAATGTCAAACGCATCTGGCAAAGGGGCCAAACACGATTTATAACAAAACTAGAGATTAGGGCCACTCAACATTTTCAATGTTTTTGAATTTTTCTACTTATTTAGAAAAAATAGTGGATGGGTCAAGGAAATAATTTGAAGTAAACTGTTAATCGAAATTCACCTTTTATCAAAATCCATGCAGTATTTTTTTTTATTTTGACTAATCATTGCCTGAAATACATGTACTGCAGCGTGCGTGACGCGCACCGTACCACCTTCCAGCATTAAAAAAAATGCAAAAATTTGTCAACTTCGTTACCAAATCAGTGTCATAATATCTGTGGGTTCCCGGATGTAACTTGGCATTTGTTACATTATACCATAGACCTAGAGGAATAATCAAGGTCTATGATCATACCAACTAATAAAGGGCAAGAAATGTTCAGCCCACCTGTATAAATATAGCTGTGCACATGTACATTCCAGTCATCATCTCGACATAATAATAATTGTCGCATTAATTATAGATTTTTGCATGTACAGTATTTTAATCAAAATGCATGCACAATGTACCCTACATGATTTTTTTTAAGTAATCGAAATTGCGGCTGGGTGGGTGGCTCAAACCAATTTGGGAAAAAAGTCGAAATTTAAAAACATTGGATATTTTGAGTGGCCCCAACAATGCTGTTGAAAACAGCACATAAGGCTTTTCCGCATAAAAATTATGATATAAATTGCTTCTCAACAACTTACGATTACTATACTTCCAGTTTTGGGTAAGTCCAAGAAGGGGCAGGGGCCGATTTTGCTCAGCTTAGCGATCATCGCTAAAGCCTAAATCCATATAAATGGAAAATTGCTACGCAAAGTTGCGATCGATTTTCTGCCGTGTGGGAATTTATGTATGTGTCTGCGGGAGTTACCAGTTAGAGGTGCTATCATACTTTGGTAGAATACCGAATTCTTCACATGTATTTACCTTTAACTTACAGGCCACATACAAATGAAGATAGAAACATATCGTTGAAATGCTGTATTTATCCAGAAGAGTAAAACTATTTTTGATCTTTTAAAGATCAAAAATAAAAGAGAAAGTGGCCGTTTTCACTGTTTTCTCAAAAAGTGGGTACATTGGCTTCAATCTCTGAGATGCCACATTCCCCATAAACACACAATTAAAAAAGCAGCCTTGATTACCCCGTAACAGTTCTGCAGGTTTTATTCAATATTCATTGGTAGTTAACTTAGACGGTATATACTTGAATAAAACTAAACTAAAGCTTTTATTATACTACGGTCTATATGAACAGCTCTCCGTGAAGGCTAACATGCAGGCTTGAAGTCAAGACTATTAGAAAACCTCTTACACACACGCTAGCTTCTATCAGTATTACTCAGTGAACAAACACAATAATAATGGTCAAAGAGCATTTCGAGTTCGATATTTATAGTTTGGGCTGGTAACAGGATGTACCAGACTCTGAATTTGTGTCAGTGAGCCGAGTATATTAGTCTACACCTTCCTGAGATAAATTCTTACACATTGAGTGATTCGAAAACGTGAGGCCTACTATAATAACGAGGTAGGTACCGTATTATTGTGGCAATTATCATCGCAATAGACAACGTCATCGTCCCAAACACTGAATAATTATTACGTTGTGTTAAACTATAGGGCTGGGCTAGCTATATGGTTAAATACAGTACAAGTTGGTAACATACCCAACTTACAGAAATGTTCACAGATTTATGTATTACTTTCAGGGTATGACGATGGTGCTGGTAGGAACATATACCGTTAAAATAATTCCAGAAATTAGTATAAACAACGGACCGAACACTTGATTTCGAGTGAGGTATAGATCAAAACCATCATAGTCTTTGTGTTAATGTGTTCTATATACATGTATATATAAGTATAAGAATGATTGAGTCGGTTTCTCGCTGAAGTGACGTTTCGGCTGCTGGTACCGTTATGATTTAGTTTTTCAGTTGCCTGATGAAATAATTCCAGCTGCTCTATTTCACAAAAGAAAAGACAGATCGTAACATGCGTATCAATCTTAATTGCTAAGTAAAGTGTGATGCCGCAATACTAGTAACTATGGAAATAGAAACAACTCATCTAAAAGATGAATCGTGAATCTTTGTGAAATCGACCACATTGAGCAGCCCGCGAAACGCCGGTCGCTACCAGCAACACCGTCAGTGACATTGATCACCTTTCCTTATCTGTACCTACCGCGATGAATAACTTTTTCCTTTTTATAATGTGAATTCCTCGAAGGCAAATGACATAAAAAAAAGAAGAAGGCTTCATGGCTTTTGACTGCATGACAAACTAACAAAACTAACAAAGGTTAAGATTATTAGGGACACCGCCAACGTATAGACTGGTTAACTCAGTTGGTAGAGAGCCGGTGCAGTATTCAGGACGGTCGCCGGTTCGAATCCCACTCCATGCAGTCATTTTTTCTTTGTTCACTTTTCAATGACATAAACAAATAATAATCAAATAACCACAAGGGAAACTGACTGAGTTTAAAAGTCATTGAAAAGTGAACAAAGAGGTCGCCGTTTCGAGTCCCGCTCCAGTCAATTTTTCTTTGTTCACTTTTCAATGACATCCAAAAAGAGGTTTTTTCTTCATCATGGAGAGTAGTCTATACTTCGTATAAGTATATTGAAATGGAAACACTTGCAAGTTTTTCTGTTTGTAGTTATGATCGATACAAGTTTAATAGCCTTCGATAAAGATCCTGCCAGGATCGAAACGAGTCAGGCCCTCCTAACTCCAAGTTTTTTTTGATTGAATGTAATTTCAGGATGTGGCACTGCAGTCGAACTTGCTTGTGGGTGTTTTTCTTAGTGGTATTCGCTCGGGTATGCGAACCGTGCAGTGTGATCGACTGGCGGCCGATGTCACTGTGTGAGCAAGCCACCAAGGCTGAGATCATCGTGTATGGAACAATCACGGCACACTATCCAATACCTGATTTCTCTATCGATACGGTAAATGCGTATTACTTATCCTCTTCACAAAAACAAACAAATAAACACACAAAATATAATAAGTAACATATACCAGCAAACAGAAACTAAATCAAGTAATACTAAACAGAATCTTACATCAAAACACAGTAAACCAGTTATAGTGAGCATTCAATTTTTTCCTTTTCAAGAAAATGTGAGTTTTCCATCCACACTGAATGTCTATATCATGGCCTCTGAGGCTCTTGTGAACGCTTTATCAAACATTATACAGCAGTGCATTCCTAGTCAGTTCACGGCTTTAATTCAGCTAAGTATCAGCCTTTTAACGTTACTGAGTCCCTGCCATATGCAAGACGTTACGTCCCGACAATCGAGCGAACTTACCCCTCCCACTTAACTTTTGCAGCTCCAAGAAACCGCCTCTCGTATACCAAATTATTAATTGCCAATTATTATTTTGCAGACATACATCGCAGAAATGGATGTCAGTTGCACACTGAAAGGGGAGGAGCTAACTGGAATGGTCAACATTTCAGAGGCAGGAGAGCTGACGTCATGCCACCACACGCATCTTCCCGTCAACGGCAGTTTCATCACGTTTTTAAAGAGGCAAAACTGGGGACCCAACGCCGGCCGTGGTGAGCTCGTGCCCGATGAGGTCAATGACCTTTCGGTTGCCTTCGAGGCCACGCCGATGAATTTCAAAGAGGTGTTGCGCGCGGTGGGAGATACGGGAAGAAACTGTTCTAGTCGCCTGGTGGGTGACGACGTGATGTACGTCAGCGGTGATACTGATGATGGCGCGGGCCACTGCGGTGCCGCCGAAGCGGTCCTGTCTCGTTCTGCGCTCTGTTTCGTTGCCATGGTAATTTTGTCATGGCTTTAATTTGACAAGCAAGATGTTCACTCGGATGACGACCATGTTACTTAATATGTCAGATGTCGACCAGTGATAGTTTCGTACCACCTAGCCCAGTGTATTGTTCAATTGATAACTTGAATAAATTAAATTTGCTTAAAATTAGGAGGGCCTGACGCGTTTCGATCCTATCAGGCCCTCCTAACTTTAAGCATTTGATATATTTCAGGTCATTTTGGCTGATGAGCAGTTTGCAGCATTTTATTACTTGTATTGTATAATAGTTTAATTTGTTATATTTTTCTAAATTGCATGTAGGCCTAATATTTAGCATCTGAAAGTTAACATTTGGGAGACGCCGGTCAATAGGTAGACATTTTGTTGTCTTCCCAAACAAAAATGTCTCCATCTTTAAGACATATTTTTATTGTCCATATTTTAATATAAGACAGAGAATGCTCTCAATATGAACATAATGTAAATTTTCAAGTTAATTGGTTTGAAGGATAATTATTTAGAAGAAGGTGAGTAAAGTCGCGTGCACATCCGGCCCTATGGGAATGTCTCCCCATACTACCCATTATCGGTAATCATCATCATTTACATTTATTTCATTGTTGCCATAGTGGTACGTGGTATGATAAAAAAAAAAACACTCATGACAAATGCGGAATAAAATCTGTTATTTGAGACCAATATAAAGAAGTATATTGCACCAAAGATAGTATTTCTGTAAAAACGTACGATGTATAGATAAAAAATAATCATGTTAGTTTCCGGCACGAGAAAGATCTGTATATAGTTGTTTTCTGACAGACTTGTGCATTACCTCGTCAACTACTAAGTTTTTATAAAATACCGTACAGTGTAAAATAAATTTTGTACGTATACTTGCCATTTACATCTTCCTCTCTTCACCTAAACTAATAGATAATAATGATGATTGTGATTAAATTGCCACTTTTTCCGTGAGTGATAGTTTTGGCCTGTACCATGTGGCACGGTGTATAGATTTCTTCCTTTCTTTAATATCGTATGTATGTGAATCTGTAGAATATTTAGGCCTGGTATTACATTATTTTCATTAAATGTATAGTATCATACATTGGTTTTTGTCAAAGAAATACAGATTCATGGGCAAAAATATCAAGGACGATACAGTAATAGTCATCTGTGAAAATTTCAGTCCCATATACAGTGCCCACTTTTTGAGAAAACAGTGAACACGGCCACAGTATTTCTTATAAGTCTAAGTTTCTCTTTTATTTTTTATCTTTTAAAAGATCAAAAAGATTTTCGGTCGTTGTTTTACTAATTTCTGGATAAATACACCATTTCAGGCGGAACAATTTTAACGGTAGGCCTATGTTTATACCAGCACTATCTTCATACCCTGTAAGTTATATATGAATCTGTGAATATTTCTGTTTCGGTTTCTTACCAAAGTATGATACTACCTTTAAGCATTTACAAAACGGAGGCTTAGGCTTAAGGCACAGGCTCAAGCTCTGACATGCTGAAAACATGCTTTTAAAAGATCAAAAAGATTTTCGGTCGTTGTTTTACTAATTTCTGGATAAATACAGCATTTCAGGCGGAAAAATTTGAACGGTAGGTCTATCACCATCTTCATATACCCTGTAAGTTAATTGTATAAATCTGTGAACATTTCTGTTTTGGTTTCTTACCAAAGTATGATACTACCTTTTAAAATGATATTGTACGATGTGTGAATCTGTAGAATATTTAGGCATGGTATTACATTATTTTAAAACCATAATATTCTGTTGTAAAATTGTTTTGCTAATTATGTACTAAACAGGGTGTCCCAGAAAAAATGAAACCGAGATTTGTCAATGTTTAATCCTATTTTAATTTCACTTTTGAATAATAAATGACACATAATTATATCTGAAAAGCTTAGTGGCTTCAGCTCATTATTTTGATATTATACCATTCATAATGATTCATACTTCACTCATGAGTGAGTAAAGACAATATGAAGCAAGCCTATTAAAAAGTAATTATTTGCACAACGATAATTTTATTTTAAAGAATCAATCACATTTCTAAAAACTACATTTTCTGGCCTTTCAAAATAATAATGCCTCAGTCAGGAAAAATGAGCGAGGGATGACAGAGATATCTGCCTTTAAAATAATAATGTGGATTGAATTTTCATGTTTTTGAATTCCTTCGTTTTTCACACCTCACCGATTTTATGAAAGGATGCGGAGGTTAATTAAACTTAATTGTTCTAGTGATTAAAAAATATAAAAAATGTAAACTCAACAATGCGTCAATGACTATTATTGAATCATAAACATAATTATAAGGCCTATATAGACGTATTTGTCTAGGCAAATATTGTGTGCATTAAACATAGAGGACATGCAGACACAATTGGTCTAGTTGTTCCGTGATCATGGGCAACTTCACTGAAAGTTCACCAACCCAGGAAAGAAGATCAGACCGCCGCAGTAAAAAAAGTTCCCTTTTTGCAAAGCAAATTACTGCAAGTTTTTAGGAAGCTAACCTACAGGGTATAAAGATGGTGATGGTAGAAACATACTAAAATGTTTCTGCGTGAAATGCTGTATTTATCCATCCGAGTAAAGCAAATGACCAAAAAAGATTTCTTCTTTTAAAGATAAAAATAACGGTGAAAAGATTTAAAGGGTTCCTGCAGCTGCTTTTTTCAGTCAGGTTATTTTATTGCCTTCATACAGAGAATAAAGTGACAAATAATGAATGGCAAGTCTTATTTTGGTTTCAAACCAGCATTTGGTTTTCCTTTAAATGGCTTTGTAAAACGGGATTTTCACGCATACTCATGTAGGGAACCAACAGCAAAAATATAATGAAAAAAAACATAAGAAATGAAGAGGCAAACTTACGGTACGTTAATTCTTATATACTGCAGATTAGCCAATGGGAACGGCAAAATAGCGTTTGCACGAAGATTGTCAGCGCCGGCAAAATATACACTGCCAAAGAGTAATGATTTTCCCTACAGATGTAATCCCTATTAATTTACTACTTTTTACTAGTCGAGGAACGGGGTGATGTTGTGAACCAATGGAAATGCCATCACAAAGTAAGAAAATTATCATAGGGGCCTCGATTCCATGTCAAGTTTCTTATTCCATTTATTTCTATCACTTACACTCAATGAATCTAAGTTTCTTTGACAAAAAACAAAGTATAATACTACCTTTAATGCTGGCCGTGGACGGTGGTGCGGTGCGCGGCACGTGTATTTCAGGCAATGATTAGTCAAAATAAAAAAATACTGCATGGATTTTGATAAAAGGTGAATTTCGATTAACAGTTTACTTCAAATTATTTCCTTGACCCATCCACTATTTTTTAAAATAAGTAGAAAAATTCAAAAACATTGAACATTTTGAGTGGCCCCTAATGTCTAGTTTTGTTAAAATCGTGTTGTTTGGCCCCTTTGCCAGATGCGTTTGACATTTAAGGTAATATCATACTTTGGTTTTTATAAAAGAAATACAGATTCATGGGCAAAAATATCAAGGAAGATGTATTAACAGTAATAGTAAAAATTTCAGTCCCATACGGTGCCCAATTTTTTGAGAAAACAGTGAAAACGGCCACAATATTTCTTAAGCCTGTCTTTTCTCTTTTATTTTTGATCTTTTAAAAGATCAAAAAGATTTTCGGTCGTTGTTTTACTAATTTCTGGATAAATACACCATTTCAGGCGGAAACCTAGCTTTTAACGATAGGTTTCTACCACCACCATCTTCATACCCTGTAAGTTATACGTAAATCTGTGAACATTTCTGGTTTGGTCTCTTACCAAAGTATGATACTACCTTTTAAAAAATGCAATCAATGTCAACTTCGTTAATACCAAATCAGAGTCATATATCTGTGGGTTCCCGGATGTAACTTGACATTTGTTACATCATACCATAGACCTGGAGGAAAAATCAAGGTCTATGATATATACCAACTAATAAAGGGCAAGAAATGTTCAGCCCACCTGTATAAATATAGCTGTGCACATGTAAATTCCAGCCATCATCTCGACATAATAATACTTGTGTCGCATTAATTATAGATTTTTGCATGTACAGTGTTTTAATCAAAATGCATGCACAATGTATGTACCCTACATGATTTTTTTTTAACTATAAGTCGAAATTGCGAGTGGGTGGGTTCTCAAACAAATTTGGAAAAAAAGTCGAAATTTAAAAACATTGGATATTTTGAGTGGCCCAAACAATGCTGTTGAAAACAGAACACAAGGCTTTTCCGCATAAAATATTAATTGCTTCTCAACTTACGATACTACTTCCAGTTTTGGGTTAGTCCAAGAAGGGGCAGGGGCCGATTTCACTAAATTGAGATCATATCGCTAAAGCCTAAATCCATCGCTTAACGGAAAATGCTACACAGAGTATCGATCGATTTTCTGCCGTGTGAGAATTTCTGTATGGGTCTGCGGGAGTGGCCAATTAAAGGTGCTATCATACTTTGATAGAATACAGAATTTCACATATTTAGCTATAACGTACAGGGTATAAAAATTAAGATAATGTAGAAACATATCGTTGAAATGCTGTATTTATCCAGAAGTGTAAAACCAATGACAACAATTATTTTTGATCTTTTAAAGATCAAAAATAAAAGAGAACAGATTTTAAAAATACTGTGGCCGTTTTCACTGTTTTCTTAAAAAGTGGGCACCATTGGCCTCAATCTCTGAGATGCCACGGAAGGAATTCCCCATAACACACAATAATTACAGAAGCAGCTTATAAAAATTATGACCCCGTAACAGTTCTGCAGGTTTTATTTAATATTCATTGGTAGTTAACAATTAGGTATGCTTTAAGACGGTAGTCAACTTGAATAAAACTAAACTAAAAAGCTGGTTTATGAACAGCTCTCCATGAAGGGTAACATGCAGGCTCAGTGCTTCCACATTTAAGGAAATTTCCTAATTTTAAGGAAATGTTTGCTTTTGAAGGAATATTTAAGGAAATGAAAAAAACTAAGGAAATTTTAAGGAAATCCCCCAAATCTTAAGAAATTCTAAGGAAATTATTAAATTCTGACTAAATTATACATTATTTTCCAAAATCAGTAGCAAAATCTAAAAAAAAATATCGAACATCAGTTGTTTGATTACATTGAATTACTATTTCTTGAAAGCATTTCCCCTGCAAGCATTATTTTCTCCTGGCCCTGTTATCAGTTAAAGCTGCAGAGGGCGCTTTTTATTTTTTTGCACTGTGCGCAGCATGCAAGGCAGTGTTAATATTATGGTAATTGAGCACCCAGCTCTCTACTGACCTCCTACTAATTACCCTCAGCATAATATCAAGGATTTATAGAAGGCCAAATACATGTTTAATATATTTTTTGGTGATTAAGACAAAATAAGGAAATCGGGAGGAAAATAAGGAAATTTGAGTTTCGGAATGAGGAAATTGTAATTTTGATTGTGGAAACACTGTGCAGGCTTGAAGTCAAGACTATTACTATTAGAAAACCTCTTACGCACACGCTAGCTTCTATCAGTATTACTCAGTGAACAAACACAATAATAATGGTCAAAGAGCATTTCGAGTTCGATATTATAGTTTGGGCTGGTAACAGGATGTACCAGACGCTGAATTTGTGTCAGTGAGCCGAGTATATTAGTCTACACCTTCCTGAGATAAATTCTTACACATTGAGTGATTCTTATTCGTGAGGCGTACTATAATAATGAGGTAGGTACCGTATTATTGTGGCAATTATCATCGCAGTAGACAACGTCATCGTCCCAAACACTGAATAAATTATTATTACGTTGTGTTAAATTATAGAGAAAGGCTAGCTCTACGGTTAAATGTACAGTACCAGGACTACAGGATTGGTAACATACCCAACTTACAGAAATGTTCACATATTTATGTATAATTTTCAGGGCATGAAGATGGTGGTAGTAGAAACATATACCGTTAAAATAATTCCAGACGGAAATTAGTAAAACAACGACCGAAAACAGTTTGCCAGTGATCTCGGGGTAGATCAAAACCAATCTTTGTGTTTTTATAAGAAAAATTGCTAGTCAGTTTTCAGTCGCTATTTTCTCCTGACTCAGATGTCGGATTGAGCTCAAATTTTCACAGGCTCATTATTTTATGTACATGCTGGATTAGACATCTAGCTGTTCTGTGACATTAATCAATTATACCTTTAAATCATCGCGGGAAACATTGCGTAAAATGAAATTTTTTTCGTCGTGTTATTTGGAGGACCCACTGAGTAAACGGATAGGCCGGTGTGGCGGTCTCAGCTGACTCCCCGTCTCAGCTGTCTCCCCTGACGTAGGGGGACAGTTCAGTCCGACACGTGCACGGTCTCGTTGGTCTCCCTTGCTGAGATGTCCCCCCGCCATGACTACAGTAACTATCGCACGGTACCGTGCCTCATATAGCGAGAGATTAGTTGATGTTATTAATTCAATAATTACTGAAGTATTCTTTTGGGTACGTAGAGTGAGCATTCTCTGGCGAATATTCGTCAATTTATATAAGGGTCTACAGGTCCAATTTAAGGCAAATAGCACTTCGTCCTATATACTATGATGGGTTTATGTCTACCCAAGTCCTGTTAGTCCATCTGTCAACCTTCAACCTTTTGACCTCGAACTCTTAAATAAAACCACCCCTCCCCCCCCCCCAATTTCTTTCCCCATCCCTGTATTCTCTTCCCTTCTTTGATCTTTCTGTTTCTTCCCTTATTCACCCCTCCCCTTTCCTTGACCTCCATGTCTTTACGTTACTGGTTCAGCTAGTGTTTTTGTAGCGTGTCCATTCCTTTCCTGTAGTATTTTGTAATAAATCACAGAAGCAATGCGTGGCCTTCAAAAGAAGGAAAAAACCTGTTGTGTTGTGAAGCATGGAATGTACAGATCGACCACAGCTCAGTACGGCACTTCAACGGACGACTTTACCGTTGTTGTGCGCAGAGATAGCATGACGTATTGGTACTATATTTAGTAAGGGGGACAGCTCAGACGGGGAGTCAGCTGAGACCGCCACACCGGGACAAAGTGAACAGAATCACACTATTATTAAATTTTAGAGGACTCAAGAGCTAGAACACATCCGTCCACAGTTGTTGTATATTGCACGTACGTACTACGTACGATCCCGTGCGCACGCCGTGTCGTGTACGTAAGCCTTGCAAATTGCATTTATAGGCCATAAACAAAAATTATTGTATTGGCGTAACCCGCCCGACCCAAAAATATGCCCCGACCGTAAACATTTTAAACCAAAAAAAAAAATATTAAAAAAATAAATAAATAAAAATCGGGAAGAAAAATAAAATAAAATAAAACAATCGCAAATTTGTATGCAGATTAAAAGCTTAAAAGGAGCAAAAGATGGAAACCAGACTGGTTAAAGTTGTCATGTCATTGCTTGTCTTTATTTGACTCGTCAAATACTGTGATATAAAGGGAAAAAAAACCTTTAATACAGGACAAAATTAATGAAAAATAAAAAAATCCGCCCGCCCTACCCTATTTTCTAATTATTTTTTGTATGGCCTTATACATAGGCTACATTTTACTATACCTGTGCCTATTATAGTACTTAGTAGTGTAGACACGTCCTCAGACCTGGGGGTATGATCTTGTATAAAGCTGTGTCGTACTTCCATACGTTTGTGCACAAACTTTTTTATAGGCCCCCTATAATATAAAAAGTGAAAACCTGGGGGGTTGTACCCCCCCCCCCCCCCCAGTGATCTACGCCCATGCCTGTGCCAGCAGCAGTTTTAACATCGTTATGCTAATTACATACTAATTAACACCTCATGTACTGAATTCCTTGCTAATTTCAGTTGTTGTAACCCATTTTGGGAATCAGTTTCACTCAAGTTGAGTTGTTATAAGGTGACCGTACAGTATAGATACATGCGGTGCATCCGTGATTATGTGAATTATAAGGAAAGGTGAATGTAACGCGATGAAGGCTGTTCAAGCATCCCGCGAAACACTGGTCGCTACCAGCAACACTACATTGATCACCCTTTTCCTTATCTTTACATACCTCGATAAATAAAAAATATTTTTCCTTTCTATGTGAATTCCTCGAAGGCGAATGATATAAAAAAGACTTCATGGCTTCCACCAGTGACTGCATGCCAAACAAACAAAGATAACATGACTATTAAAGACACCGCCAACGTAGAACTGCACGGTCTGTTTTCCCTTTTCCATGAGTTAACTAAGTTAATTATTTTTGGGGCACCGTCAACGTAGTTGGGAGAGCGCCTGTGAGGTGTTCGTGACGGTCACCGGTTCGAGTCCCGCTCCAGCCAATTTTTCTTTGTTCATTTTTCAATGACATAAAAAAAGTTTTTCTGTATCATATTGAAAAGATTGCAAGGTTTTTTGTTTCTATAATTCACACATAGTCTTCGATAAAGATCCTGATTGGATCGAAACGTGTCAGGCCCTTCTAACTCCAATTGTTTCTGATTGAATATAATTTCAGGATGTGGCACTGCAGTCGGAGCTTGTCGGTGTTTTTCTTAGTGGTATTCACTCGGGTGTACGTGTGCGAACCGTGCAAAGTGGTCAACTGGCAGCCGATGTCCCTATGTGATCAAGCCACCAAGGCTGAGATCATCGTGTATGGAACAATCACGGCACACTATCCGATACCTGATTTCTCTATCGATACGGTAAAACAAAGCGTACTTATCCTCTTCACAAAAACAAACAAACAAATAAACACACAACAATATAACAATGAACATATACCAGCAAACAGAGAAACTAAATCAAGAGTAATGTAATTAAACAGAATCTTACATCAAAACACAGTGAGCCAGTTATAGCGAGCGTTCACTTTTTTTCTTTTTCAAGAACTGAGTTTTCCATCCATACCGTGGCCTCTGAGGCTCTTGTGAACGTATTAATCAAGCCATAATGTACAGCAGTATTTTCTTACACGAGCTGCGAATTGGATCATTCCTATTCAGTTCACCGTGGCTTTTATTCAGCTAAGTATCAGCCTTTTAATTCCCTGCTATTTTCAAGACGTTACGTCCCGACAATCGACTGGCGAATTCACCCCTTCCCCCTTAATAACTTTTGCATGCAGCTCCATCCAAGAAACCGCCTCTCGTACCAAATTATTTTGCCAATAATATTTTGCAGGCATACATCGCAGAAATGGATGTCAGTTGCACACTGAAAGGGGAGGAGCTACCTGGAATGGTCAATATTTCAGAGGCGGGAAAGCTGACGTCATGCCACCACACGCATCTTCCCGTCCACGGCAGTTTCATCACGTTTTTAAAGAGGCAAAACTGGGGACCCAACGCCGGCCGTGGTGAGCTCGTGCCTGATGAGGTCAATGACCTTTCGGTTGCCTTCGAGGCCACGCCGATGAATTTCAACGAGGTGTTGCGCGCGGTGGGAGATACGGGAAGAAACTGTTCTAGTCGCCTAGTGGGTGACGACGTGATATACGTCAGCGGTGATACTGATGATGGCGCGGGCCACTGCGGTGCCGACGAAGCGGTCCTGTCTCGTTCTGCGCTCTGTTTCGTTGCCATGGTAATTTTGTCATGGCTTTAATTTGACAAGCAAGATGTTCACTCGGATGACGACCATGTTACTTATGTCAGATGTCGACCAGTGATAGTTGCGTACCACCTAGCCCAGTGTATTGTTCAAATGATACTTTAATAAATTTGCTTAAAGTTAGGAGGGCCTGACGCGTTTCGATCCTATCAGGCCCTCCTAACTTTAAGCATTTGATATATTTCAGGTCATTTTGGCTGATGAGCAGTTTGCAGCATTTTATTACTTGTAATAACTTAATTATTTTGTTATATTTTTCTAAATTGCATGTAGGCCTAATATTTAGCATCTGAAAAATAACATTTGGGAGACGCCGGTCAATAGGTAGACATTTTGTTGTCTTCCCAAACAAATGTCTCAATCTTTAAGACATATTTTTACTGTCTGTATTTTAATATAAGACAGAGAATGCTCTCAATATGAACATAATGTCAATTTTCAAGTTAATTGGTTTGAAGGATAATTATTTAGAAGAAGGTGAGTAAAGTCGCGTGCACATCCGGCCCTATGGGAATGTCTACCCATAGTATACCCATTATCGGTAATCATCATCATTTACATTGATTTCAATGTTGCCAAGTGGTACATGGTATGACTAAAAAAAAAACACTCGTGAGAAATGCGGAATAAAATGTGTTATTTGAAACCAACATAAAGAAGTATATAGCACCAAAGATATCTGTAAAAACGTATATACGATGTAGATACAAGATCATCATTCATGTCAGTTTGCGGCATGCACGAGAAAGACTATGTACGGGTTGTTGATTTTCTGACAGACTTGTGCATTCCTCGTCAACTCGTTTTATAAAATACCATATTACTGTAAAATAAATGTGTATAACCTTATTTTGTACTTCTAACTTGCCATTTACATCTAATTCCTCTCTTCACCTAAACATAATGACAAAATAGATAATAATCATGATTGTGATTAAATTGCCACTTTTTCTTGAGTGATAGTTTTGGCCTGTACCATGTGGCACGGTGTACAGATTTCTTCCTTTCTTTAATATCGTATGTATGTGAATATGTAGAATCTTTTAGGCATGGTATTACATTATTTTCATTAACTAAGATTCTGTTGTAAAATTGTTTTGCTAATTATGTACTAAACAGGGTGTCCCAGAAAAAAAAAACGAAACTGAGATTTGTCAATGTTAAATACAATTTTAATTTCACTTTTGAATAATAAAATAATGACACATATCTGAAAAGCTTAGTTCTTCGGTTTTCATTATTTTGATACCATTCACATGATCCATACTTCACACATGAGTGAGTAAAGACAATATGAAGCAAGCCTATTAAAAAGTAATTATTTGCACGGAACGATAATTTTATTTTAAAGAATTAATCACATTTCTAAAAACTACATTTTCTGGCCTTTCAAAATAATGATGCCTCAGTCAGGAAAAATGAGCGAGGGATAACAAAGATATCTGCCTTTAAAATAATAATGTGGATTGAATTTTCATGTTATTGAAATCCTTCGTTTTTCACACCTCACCGATTTCATGAAAGGATGCGGAGGTTAATTAAACGTAATTGTTATTATTAAAAAATATAAAAATGTCAACTCAACAATGCGTCAATGATATTATTGAATCATAAACATAATTATAAGGCCTATAATAGACGTATTAATTTTGTCTTAGGCAAATTGTATGCATTCAAGGTTGTATCATACTTTGGTAAGAGACCAAAACAGAAATGTTCACAGATTTACATATAACTTTCAGGGTATGAAGATGATGCTGGTAGAAACCTACCGTTAAATCATTTCCGGCTGAAATGGTGTATTTATCCAGAAATTAATGAAACAACGACCGAAAATCTTTTCGATCTTTTAAAAGATCAAAAATAAAAGAGAAAAGACTTAAAGGAATTGCATACGTTTGGTAATTTGAGCCTATTGTTTGTTTCAAACCAATATAATTGTATATATATACCATAAAACTAACCTGTGAAAGTTTCAATTCAAAAGGTGGTAGCGTTTGTGAGATTTTGGCGACATACTAGAGCGGTTATTTCACGCCAGATAACAGTTAGTCAATAGCTGAGAAGCGTTACGGCCATAACGCTTCTCAGATTCATAATTTTTGGAGATAAAAAGTGACATATTTTTCCATAACCGCGGTACTTCGAATTGAACGTTTCTCAATATGCATTATACTATCCAAAGCAGCTGTACTTCTCACCAAGTAAGTTTTTATTGCCATAAACATGTAAATTTTCAGAGTCATTACCAAACGTATGCAATGCCTTTAGAAAAATACTGTGGCCGTTTTTCACTGTTTTCTCAAAAAGTAGGCACCGTATTGGGTCTGAAATTTTCACCGATTACTTTTACTGTATCTTCCTTGATATTTTTTGCCCATGAATTTGTATTTCTTTGATAAAATCAAAGTATGATACAACCTTTAAACACAGAGGAGGCATGCAGACACATTGGTCTATAGTTGGAAAGGATTTGTGTGTCTGCGCTAGTTCCGTGATGGGCCAATGGGGCAACTTCACTGAAAGTTCACCAACCCAGAAAAGGGGCCGTCCATAAAGTACGTACGCACGAAATGCCGACTTTTTTTACCCCCCCTCCCCCTCTGTACGCATGGCGTACGCAGTGGTCCCAACCCCCCCTCCCCCCCTGTACGCATACGCATTCCACATAAGGTTTTTCACTTCTCGTGGTCCCTTGCTTTAGCATCATTAAAATGTCACCGTAATCCGGGCCGGTACCGTAATTGGGACGTCGCCTTCAAATTCTGGAATGAATGACTAAAGTTTAACAGGTTTTTATACATTTACATAATGATTTTACTATTTTTTATCATGTTGAATAAGCAAAAAAGGAAAAAAACAAAACAATCCCGGTGCTTTTTTCACGTTTTTTACCTCTCTTTTCGCGCGATAATGCTATGCAAATTTTTCGTTTGCGTACGGTACGCATTGGCCTTAACCCCCCCTCCCCCCCTGTACGCATGGCGTACGCATCGGTGACAACCCCCCCCTCCCCCCCTTCGTGCGTACGTACTTTATGGACGGCCCCAAAGAAGATCAGACCGCCTCAGTAAAAAAATTCCCTTTTTGCAAAGCAAATTACTGCAAGTTTTTTAGGAAGCTAACCTACATGATAAAGATGGTGATGGTAGAAACATACTAAAATGTTTCTGCCTGAAATGCTGTATTTATCCATCCGAATAAAGCCAATGACCAAAAAAGATTTCTTCTTTTAAAGATGGGCGTTTTTCATTGTTTCCTCAAAACAAATACGGTCCAGATGACTTTTACTTTATCTTCCTTGATATTTTTGTCTATGAATATGCATTTCTTTGATAAAAAACAAAGTATGATATTACCTATAAGTTCGCAACGCGGCTGGACAGAGGAAACTGTGTTCACACTGAAAAATAAATGGCGAATTGTGGCTATAGGAACATTTCCTGAAAGTTAAAAATTCATCTTGGACCCGTATAGAAGCAAAAAATCGATGCGCCGGTTCGAATCCCGCTTCAGTCAGTTTTTCTTTGTTTATTTTGCAATGTACGACAAACTTGTTAAATATTACGGATATAGGTACTGCATACCTATATTATTATATTATTATATGTTCAGTTCTCTTTTAGTTTAACGAGGGTATTAACCACTACATGCAGCATGTGCTTTATAAAGCACACCCGCAGCCTCTAGGGTTTTTCGGTATTGCAGTGCAAATTCATGCTTGAAAAGAGACTAGCCTGACCCATACCAGTAAAAAAGCTGTCATTCCACTTGTCATAGGTCAAAGGTTAAAAGTTAAGTAGTCCGAATCGGCCGGCGTAAGACTCTGTGAAATCTGGTCTAGCATCAATCGAAAAGTGCAGGATTTGTTGGGGTAAAACTAAAATCGGGCGCACATTTCTTTGCAGGATGTTCTCCTTAACATTTCGGAGGCTGTGTGCAACATCTCGGAACTCGTCTGTAAGTGTAAGTGTTTATTCTTTCATGATTTTGTATTGTAATTTGTATCCTGGACCTCGATAACTGGTTACTGCACTGTACTGTAGCTGCAGTTTGTAACTGTGTAGTAACTGCCTACATGTACAACTGTACGTACTGCTCCTGACGTTGTTGTCGTACTCGTAGTATAACTCAGGCTACAGTCTGACAGTTACTGCAGCTACGTAGGCCTAGTACTTCTTCTAGATTTAGAAGGCTACTCTGTGACAGTGTGAGCCTTGTCTAGTTATAGCACTACTACTAGTCCTACTTTTCGAGGTGCCGTAACGCTAGGGATGTTACAAAATTTTTAGATATCATAGATATGCCCTGCAATGTATATCATCTGAAAGAGCATGAGAATACCTTTCATTTGATACCTCACTCACTTCCATACCATCAGTTTGAAGGAAGTTACATCCATTTTCATGATCCAAAATTTGCATATTTGGTCCCTATGGTTTTGCATTACATTGAAAAAAAAGTTGTGATCGAGGACTGGAGGAGGGCTAATTTTGTACAAATATGTCCATAAATATCTTTGGGATTAAAATAAATGCATGAAATCTTTTCCAACATTAGATTGAAGTATTCTGGTTCAAATACATGATTTAAATTGATATTAATTATCCATGATTAATCAGATAAATTATAATTCTAGTGGTAAATTACATAAATTCAATATGGGCAGGGGCACCAATATGCAACAACAATGCACAGCATCATGACATTCCTGGTCAAAAAAGTCACATTTCTAATCGTCAGATTCCACCCAAATTTCACCACAAGGTAGTTGAAATGGCACTTTATCGGTAGGTATACCTTTCAAAATGGTAGGAACATTTGATCTAAGAGTAGGAGAGGGTTGAATGTGACCCAATAATTCAAGTTGATCGCACGATCGCAAGGAGCTACGGATCCCATTTTTTTTTTCACAGGATTTAAGAATGAGTCTCCAACTACACGATATCGATGACGTAGGAAAAAATTCCCCCCCGGCAACCAATCAAAATGCATGTATTTGTAGGGCAATCCCCCAGTAGGGCTACAAGCCCGCGCAAGCAGAGTGGACATTTCTGGCCTACTCACAGTGCATGGATTGTAACGTACCTACCGTAACGCTATGCGTGGGTTTTGAAAACAACAATTGATAATGATAGATGACATTTTGGTGAAACATTGCAGCACCTACTGCGACTCGTAGATCGTGAAATCCCCTGAATTATTTTTTTTCTGATCCTTATACATCCGTTATGCTTGTGCAGTCTCATTTTCTTTCTTAATTTCTTTTAATGCTTAATAATTTTGACTAATTTAGGGCCTAACCTATTTCTTTAATTACTTTTGCAGAAGATAGTTTTAGCATCAAACGCACGACAGTACAGCAGTGAACAAAATGAAGCATCCTTCTCAGTTTTAGTGAGTACCCAGTTAACAGCTTATGCTTAGACTAGCGGCAAACATATTGAGAAAAAGAAAACATAAACATTTTACATTGACATTTTGCATTTTCTTTGTAGTCCATAATAATAATAATAATAATTTGGGAGGCTAGTCATCCTTACTGGCAGCTGGGGTGCTAAATTGCAAAGGATGCGACTACAACGTGATCGAGTAGCAGGCATTCATGGGCGCCTTTGGCTGCCAGCCACATCAACCCATATATGATCACCGAGTACAGCCTGAGATCGAAAGTGTTTTGGATTACAGATTAATCCTTACCTTCTGCACCCATTTACCACACAAGACAAGAGCTGCTTACCACTCATTACCACAGTCTCCACAAAGGGAACTGGATAACGAACCAGATATTAACACGAAAGCCATAATATTGTATTGTGGTATTCAGGATATATCGCACTTACAACAAGGAAAAACATGTGTGATCAAAACTGTGGTACATATATGCATGTGTGTTAGGATTAAGTTTTGCTTAGAATTTCAGTAAGAAGGGGCTGACATTATAATCCAGGCAGGATCTTTCTCAAAGGCTAAACGTTTTGCTTTTTATGTTTTCATACACCGTTTCAATTACAATAGGACTACAAACTGCACAAGCTTGAGTCGGGCCCTTCAGCCAATGTGACGGTAACTCGAGATGACGCCCTGAAGTACTATCGCCAGATGCAGGTCATCAGAAGGCTGGAGACGGCCGCGGGTAATCTATACAAGTCCAAGGCTGTACGGGGATTCTGCCACCTCTACTCTGGCCAGGTATAAATCACACCATCAAACCGTGACAAATTCACCAAAGTCCGGTCCCTTGGTTAGTGCAGGATTATGGACAGTGGAAATAGTTGAAAGAATTTATTATTAGCGGTATGACATATGGGGCCGATTTCATAAAACTTACGTGTCGTCGCAGAGTTAAGACGCATCCATACTCTATGGACTTATCGCATCTATGTTTCGCGTCAGAGCTACGGCGCGTCGCAAATCGAGTTGCGACACGTCGCAGAGCTTTATGAAATCGGCCCTTGCACTAGTAAGGAGGAGTAAGGCATGGCGTGTTGATACGTATCAGTGAAGGGAAAGACTTAATCTATCTATCTTTTTTGTCTCATGTTTTAGGAGGCTTGTGCAGTGGGCATCATTGCGTCCACAAAGAAAGATGATGCAGTGATCACGGCCTATAGGGCCCACGGCTGGACGTACCTTATGGGCGTGTCTGTTGTGGGGATACTCTCTGAGTTAACAGGTACAGTAAGGCATACCAGGCAGGGTACCGGGCAGCAGCATTAGTCTGGCTCCTCATCCAGTTAGCATGAAATTACTAGTAAATACAGAGTACCAGCTGGCAGTTCGGTAACATGTAAATAATGAGTAGTTATCAAAGGTACCAACCAGCCTGCACAAAGCAATGTTTCTAAAGTGATATCTTAGAATGCTGCTTTAAATTATCATATTCTGTTACATGATATTCAATTCATAACATTTCAATTAAATTCATAACATATATTTGAGGTGTTTATGTTCTTTCTTGTGCTTTCTAATTTGTTAGGTCGCAGGACAGGGTGCGCTAAGGGTAAGGGAGGCTCCATGCATATGTATACCAAGAATTTCTATGGAGGGAATGGCATAGTAGGAGCTCAGGTGAGTGAAGTGGTCTACGATTGGCCCGTGAATTGGCCCGTGAATTGGCCCGTGAATTGGCCTGTGAATTGGTCTATGAATTGGCCCGTGAATTGGCAAGACTTGGTTTTTATTTTGAGAGGAGTCCTGAATCTATATTCAAAATGCCACGCCAAACTTTGGTGTGGATATTGCTGGACCCTTCATACACAGATGTTCTTCAGTATTAGACAGGCACCTTGCAGTCCAACATGTTCTCTTATTGTTTTACCCCCGCCAGGTTCCATTAGGAGCAGGAATCGCCACCGCCCTAAAGTACAACGGCTCGGACAACCTGTGCGTCGCCCTCTATGGGGACGGAGCGGCCAACCAGGGCCAGATCTTCGAAGCCTACAACATTGCCAAGCTCTGGGACCTGCCCACCATCTTTGTGTGCGAGAACAACAAATATGGCATGGGCACGGCTGTAGAGAGGGCATCCGCCTCCACAGATTACTACACACGCGGGGATTACATGCCAGGAATTTGGGTACAGTACTTGATTGGTCGATTGATTGATGTACAATGGAATGCCACTATAACAAATACGCTGGGATGCACAGAAGTTATAGTGGTTGTTCGTTATAGTGAACTACGTTATACATTGTTCATAAAACTTTCCTCCAACACTTTGGAGTAGAATTCGTGTAGAAAACATTTTCTCAGACCATCAACATCATGTACATTTAAGATCAATCTTATCCCTTTGTAAAATCGACGCCAAGTGGGCCACAATCAGGATCAATATCTCTGTGAAAAATGTAAACAAATTCCCTTGAGTTATTTATAAACCCACTACATACAGTGGGACACCACTATAAAAAAACATGCCAGGATGCACAGAAATTGTTCGTTACAGTGGTCGTTCATTACAGTGAACAATATTCAGCAGGACTATACATTGTACATGAAAATGGGGAGCCAAGGATGATGTTCAGTATAGCCAAATATTTGGTATAGTGGTGTTTGTTAGAGCATTGTTCCACTGTACCTGTTTGTTATTTTTCCTTAGTACTCTTATTCTTCGCTATCATTTGTTGCCATCAAATCCTATTTTTCTTCCTTTTGATTTGGACAGGTTGATGGCATGGATGTCCTGGCTGTTCGACAGGCGACTGCGTTTGCTGCCGACTACTGCAGATCAGGAAAGGTATCGTATATTAATATCGTCTCAATCTTCATGAAAAAGAATGTTTACCACATATTACCGCAGTCTCCATATACAGTGCATTACTATGTAAAACCACACTGTGCTGTATTGTGGTATGCAGGATACCACACTTGACATGGGATGTGGATGGGTTAGGGTTAATAAGATAAAAATTAAAGGCTCATGAGAAAAAAAAATTCTTTTTAAGTCAAAAATCAACATGCTCCTCGCATCCAATCCAAGATAAAAAAAAAACACAGCACTAAACTTTGATAATTCTTTATTAAAATCTTAATTTTTGCAACGCTTGTGACTGACTTGAAAGTAAATTTGCTTTGACCCTTGACCCTAGGGTCCCCTGGTCATGGAGGTGGAGACTTACCGCTACAGCGGTCATAGTATGAGTGACCCAGGTACCAGTTACCGGACCAGGGATGAGGTACAGGAGATCCGACAGCAGAGGGACCCCATCACCAACTTCCGGGAACGGATGACGACCAGCGGCCTGGCCACTGCCCAAGAGCTCAAGGTAAAATAACGACTGAAATAGATGGAAAATGATAATAATAATAATAATAAATCTGGAAGCCCTACAATTGGTCGTAACTCAAGTTACAAAGGATAACCCATATCCTACGTAGGGCTGCAATACATCACAAATCCTACGATTGATAGTTAGTTTATATACGATGAGTTTGTTGAAATCGACCCCAGGGTATTCATCAGAGATGCCACGATTCATAAAGCACCCCAATACAATAGTTTAAAGCGCTGTACAAAAGATTTGGACAAACTGAGACAAAGATGGAAGTCAAGAACAAGAATGTTGTAAGACTTTACCTGACAATAGTCATAGAATGGGCATTCCAGATCACTTAAAATTGTTAGGGACAGAATTCCACATTTTGGGACCAGCTATAGAATGGATGCCAATTCTCATGAAGAGTTAATTGACCCACTGAAAAGATGTGATGACAAGCCATGGAATAAGAAAACAGCGCCATCTACAGGCCAATTAGAGACAGGTTTGACTGGCAGTTTTAATACATGCACACTTCTTTTGCTCTTCCTGTAGGAAATTGATCTCGGCGTGAGGGCAGAGGTCGATGAGGCCGTGGAGCGAGCTAAGACCGAAGCCGAGCTTCCTGTGGAGGAGACCTTCACAGATATTTACAGCAACTCCTCACCTTTCTTGGTGCGAGGCTGCGACGCCTACTCCTTCCACCCATCGCATGCACAGAGAGCATGATCCTGCCACCTGTAAATACACCTATCAATCGATACATGCAAAGAATTTAGTCGTAGTATTGGATTCATATTACTATTGGATTTGTTTTGGAGAGGTTTTTTTGGTGGAAAAGAGGTGTGTGCATTGCTAGTTTGCTTGACGAGTATAATTTTTCACATAATTAATTGTATGAAAAATTTATTAATAATAATATAGGTTTTCCCGGTCATTTTCGGCAAATGAGCGGACAATTTAAACGCTGCGTCATTCCATTTCGCGTGAAACTGCAAGGCACCTCAAAATAGTCATTCGATTTCATTTTATGTGCAAGCAAATGTTCACAAGGGTCAGGCGATTAAATAGAATCGCCTTTCAATTAAAAATTCCATTCGAACAGCATTCAAATTCGCAACGGCTTTTGGCAGCGTGCGCTTAGTCATTCGATTTCGTTTTGGGGCAGGCATTTCTGTAAATTGTTCAGCAAATTTAGCGTTCTGTCTGAAATTATGAATGTACCGCAAGAATAAAAAGGGTATAGAATGGTTCACTTCTTGTATGGAAACCACTTATGTGATGTCCCCTGACGACAATTGTTTGTAATTGAAAAATCCTCGGAAACAATGGCAGCTTTCGGTCGCTGTACGAGAGAATATCTAATGTTGACGCAGGGGGGGGGGGGCTCGGGGGGCTTGAGCCCCCCCCCCCCCCCAAGAGGGTCCCTGAAAAAAAAACGAAAAAAAAAACGAAAAAAAAGGGGGGGAGAGGGAAAGGGAGAGGGGGGAGGGGGGGGGGGAGTCACAAAATGTTTTGTGGGAGAAAAATTTTCTTTGAGCCCCCCCAAGACAAAATCCTGGGTGCGCCGGTGTGTTGACGGTTGATTGATGCATTCGAATGATTTAGATTACATTGAGCTTGCAGTCAATTTGAACAGCAACACCATGATTTTCAACACACATCCATGGCACCAATCCTCTCTTGAGAATAAACAAATAACAAATCAAAGAAATATAGAAATTCATGGAAAGGGAAAATGACACAAGATACAAAGAAATAAACAGGTGTAAAAGGGTTTGCATTTGTTTGCAACGTATTTGAGATCCGGACGAAGAGAGAGGTTGGTCGGAGGAGGGGCTATTCATTTCAAAATGGATGATGAGATGCGACACCATTGCAATACACTGCAATAAAGGGGTTTGCATTTGTTTGCTCATTTTGCGAAATTGGTTGTCTCAAAACGAAAACGTAAGTAACGATCTGGTATAAATCGTTGTTTGCGGTTACTCTGCTAAATTGAATGCCGATTTGGCATGGCTTAATTGAACGACAGTTGAATTTAATTGAATGCAATGCTATATAAATACGGATGCATCAAAGTGAAATCGAGTGACGGTTTCAACCGCGGAGGCAAAATCAAGTCAACACGAATGCGTGAAAATGAAATTGGCTGCTCATTTGCCGAAAATGACCGGGAAAACCTATAATAAATAATATTCAAATTCATGAAAATACTCAAATTATTTGGCAAGAAATCTTTGCTTTATGGCACCATAAAATTTGCTTACCGTAAGCAGACGTTAGTTATTTTGGGCTTGTGCACATATTATTTTATGTTCCAAATAAGCTGAAGTTTTTTTTATCATCAGGAACTCTAACCGAACCTCTCTCTTGGATTTTATGACCAGTGAAAATTGTTTTGTACACGGCACAGGGTACCTCCAATTACTTTTGGTCAACACATCAAAATGGTTGTAAAAACTTACTCTTGATTAAGAGAAATTGGTTTAAATTTGACCCGTTCCACACATTTCTTATAAAAGAAATAGGCAAAATCAGTGCAAAAACTGGGATTGGTTTTTATTTAGAATTACCCTGGCCAGAAAGGCAGTTTTTAAAGCCATCTTTTGTTGTTTGTATTTTCTTTGGTGGAAATTTTTACCAAGTTGAGATTTATTTAGCAAGACAGAGATATGTAATTAGAATAAAAGATAGCGTATCAAGTTTGATTGTGCATATGTAGAGATGTGTTTTATTATCAACAAAATGAGATTAAATTAAATACAGTGCGTTGAAAAGAATGTAGACAGTGAATTGTGACATGACTGGTTCATAAGTTGGAGCCTAATACCAGTATAGCTAATTATGCACCAGTGTAACAGAGAATTGACCAGCAATTCTGCATGCTAACATGGTAAAACATAAGCAATGGTTTTGGTTCTCAATTCAGATGTCACATTGTTCTATCAATTGTTTGCATGGTGGGCAGACGATTGCATAACAGTTTATTACTAGACCCTTACACAGATACATGTAGCCATAAGTGTGCAGTGTACGTACCGGTATATGAGAAGTGCATTATGGTCGAGTTTGTGCTAAAGTTTTTGTACACAAAATCCCATATAGGCAATATCTCTGCGGAAAAGTCCATAATGAGGAATGAACTTCACAAAAGTTAGTTGCCCTGTCGCCCCTGATCGTAGCCACCCAGGGCCTGAACTTCCCAGGAGCAAATTGACATAAAAGACCGATGCATTAAGCCCGCCCTCATCTGTTTCCTTCTAATCACATTAATGATTTATGTCCCACATGCGTATTACTGATATCAGAAAGTGTGCACGTGCATATGAAGAGCGCAACTCAGTAAAACTTGACGTGCAGTGTGTCATTGGAGATGACCATATGTTCATAGCCCACGTGTGCAGTGGCAGGGACTTATTGGATCTGTCTATATGCGCAGTAGCACTCCTGTGATCCAAATTTTCTACTTCTGACTATCCAATTTTTCCGATAGAAATATCCTTCGCAGATGGCAATTTTAGGATTCTTTTCCCCTTCAAGTTCAAGCCCTGCCATATTAACTCATGTCATTACCTAAAAACAAATTCTGAAAAATTACCTGATTACTGCACGTATTATAATCAGTTCATCACACACATTAAAAATAACAACTTAAATTACTACACACACAATATGACAGTAGAGCATCATTTAAATAATATTTAAAGAGACAAGATAAGCAGCTTTAAAGAAAATACAACAATGCCTCTTTAAAATGTAAAAATCATGATTTTTGTGATTTGCCTATAAAACACAAAGGCTTCAATGAATCTCTCTTACAATGCAGATTCATTGAACTAAGTCAAATAACATTCTATAAAAAGCACACAATGTTTTATGAGTTGCAAATCTACAGGAATAAAAGGAAATAAATAATGATTTATAAACAGAGGAAAATTAGAATTGTTTCAAGGTTGGTTATAAAGTTGTGTATAGTTAAGGGTTTGTTTAAGGCTCGAGATCGGTGATCCTGCGCACAAAAACTAGTCCAGATCCCATTTTTATCATATCCTGCATGGGACGTGGATTTGCAAGATCACTGATCGCATGCCTGAAACAAACAGGCCCAAGGTTAGTACATCTCATGTCTTTCTGGTGTTTTTTTCTCTTCAAATTGCACACCAGCAAACAAAAGAACGATCACAATTATTGCTATTATAAATTACCCTGGCAATTGTCACCATAGATTCTAAAGTACTAGGTTCAGTGTAAACTGTGACACAGCACAAAATAGTAAAGACACTCATGATGAGTACAGGTTCCTGTTGAAATTAATTGCCAAACATGTTCAAAAGCAAGACAGGATTTCTCAAAACTAACACCAACTGAACAATCTGCTCGAATTTGAACCATGTAAATCATGGCCCTCCATTTTGCCCAGAATATTCTGCTAAGAAACCCCATCCTGTTTTATTTTTATAGTTCATGGAACAAATTACAGTTTAAATGAAAACAGTGCCATGTAATTCATGATACTGGTTGCCAGAGAGAGCACCCTCGTGTGATTCACACAGTGAAAATAATCCTCAATCAACATAATACAATATGTTATGTTGATGCCCCAGATAATAAACCCTTGGTCTGACTGCAATCAACCCTGACAAAGACCGCTAACACATGATCCAGACATGTGATCCTTAGGTCAACTATCAAATGAATTCCATTACTTGTTTGCACCAGTAACATGATCTAACATACTGTTAATTACACCCCTAGCAAGAAAGCGCAGTAACTAAAAACCAAAGCTATTCTGAATTACCTGTTGGTACACCATTCAATTAACCTCACACACAACACATCACTTGTGTCCCTTCGGTGGCCTAAAAATGAAAAACAGAACATGAGAAAAGCTGGAATCTTTTGTTACCTCTTTTTGTTGGGAGGAATGAAGTTGCCAGTTGTGGCTCTCTAAACCATTTTGTTGGCCGGTGTCTATTATGATGGATGCGAGACTCCACAGCTCTAATACCCATTCATTTCACAAAACACTAAGATTAATCTTATATGTGAATCAATCTTAATAGCTAGGGCAAAGTGTGATGTCACAATACAAATCACTATGGTAATAGGCTCAGGCTGACAACTTTTTTATCTGAATAGTGCTTGGAGTAAGGAGATTTTAGGTCATTTTGGCTGATGAGAAGTTTGCAACAGTTTATTAATTGTATAAATCTTAATAGTGTTTGGTGAAATCCAGCACAGGTAATTATGTAAATTCAGGTAAAACACTGTCTTTTATTGGTGCAATGTGTCCTCCTAGCTTGAGGCCGAAGAGTCAAAACAGTTTCGCATCTGACTATTTTTGTTTACGGAGGATGTGGCCATTTTCATTCTTTGTTTTTCTAATGCAAGATGGCAGGCCCAAATATAACAGATTTCTTCCCCAAAGAGCAATATCATTCTCTCTCTCTTCCATTAAATAGTCTACAAAAGAGAATAATTACAATCAAGAGAAGGTTTACAGAGGTAGAAATCAACTGGATTTCTGTCCTTTTAGTTTTCACACTTTGTATGCATATTCAACTCACATTGAATCTCACATTATGTACATAATGAGCGAGCAACATTTATTGATTTATAAGTGTCGTGGTAATGGCATGATGAAAACATGTTGCAACTCTCTTGGTAACCAGGCAACCGTCCTCCCCATGAAAGATGCAACCGTACACAAATGCAAAAGCAGCAAAAAAATACTATGGTAAAAAGAAGGGGAACCAAGAAAAAGGGGGATAAACATGAAGACTAAAGGAAAATGACAACTGTATTCTTGTAAAAAACCCAGAACAAGAATGTATATGGTTGATAGGGAATTACGTGTATCATTCGAAACTGAGGCTCAGGCTCCGGTTCAGGCTCTGTCATTCATATGCTGAAAATATAGGTTTTTTTCCGAAGCTGTAGCTGTTTCCTTTTCAAACCAGAGAATCTACTTCTGAACCGCAACCAAAAGCCTAGATTTTAATACCAATTATTTAAAAATGGATTGATCAGATGTAGCCTGAGCCTGAGTTTAAGCCTCCGTTTCGTATAAAACTCCCATAGAACTGCAATACAACATCTGTTCCTAACTCCATTATTACATTTGTCAATAAAATGACATATTATAGCCATTTTGATATGGGGTAATATCATTGATTAATGTACCGATACTGGTTACTATATATTTCCAAGCTGACATTAGTTTCACATAACGAAATAAATGTAAAATAATTAACACTATGATATTCACATTTAACTTGCATATACATGTACATGGAATGTTCCAAAAATAAAATTCAATACAGGTTAAAAACTAAAAACCACACACAGCAAGCATTGATATTAATTATTCATTTCTATCGTACATATTTACACACATTGTTTTTGATAAAAACTCTCTAGAAAATTAGCAGTATTTACATCTATCAAATATCTACAAAAATAAAAGAAAGCCAGCACAACAAATCCACAAATAAATAAATTTCCATATATTTCCGGGTTTTTTTCCAAAGTGACCTCTTGAGTCATTTGCATATGAACTCTTCAAAAATCACGTCATTACAAATTAATTTGTGGATATTTCCCCCCAAAATTGTTATTTTGCTGGAGGCCATTTTAATTATTTGCCTGTGTTTGAAACTAAAAAGCAATGAATAGGCCTGCTTTTCCATAATCTATTTCATGCATGCCAACATGCACCTGTTTGACAGGTGGTAAGCTAAAATGTTGAGTTTGAGGTCGAGTTTAAGAATGAGGTTGAGTTTGAGAGTGAGATTGAGACTGAGCTTGAGCTTGAGAAAATAGTCAAGTGCTGTTTTTAGCAACGAGTTGTACAAAAAAATACACCACACAATCTCTTTTTGTTGTTGCATATTAATAGGCCATGCACATGCATGACTTTGCAAAAGATTACGTAACCAAATTCGCCCCTGATTGGACAAGGCATATCTGGTGATGTCATAATACTTAAACAGCAATTTAAACACATTGTTGCATTCATCCATTGATTATTGCAAGATTCAGTCTGATTTGTGGATCATTTTCCACAAAAAAATATTTAAAGATGTACTGCCTAAGCTCTAAGCGTGACAAATCTCCAATGCATGATGCAGCTACCATAAGCCTTTTTTTTAAATATGCAAAAATGCATAAAATGAACTAATTGTTCAAGAAAAGTTTTAGGAATTTGTTTTAGTTATTGTCAGGTTACACCAATTTTTTTTATAAATTTTTCATTTGAAGAGTTTGTAATAATATATTTGGATGAAGCTTTGAATGATTAAACAATCATATTGGATTGTTTAACTTGAATAATATATTTTTTTTTTTTTTGGGGGGGGTGTTCTTTTTTTTTAAATTGGTCATCGAGTACTGATTATTTTCAATTATATCATTGCCAATTCTAAATTTCAGTTTTCAATTGTAAGCCAAATATTATAAGGGGATAATTCTATCCCACAAAATAATACAAAAGCACTAGGAACAAAGGAATAAATGATATGAATGTGCAAATGCAGTCATGTTTGAATTTCAAATTCAGCAAATGTTTTGATGGAATTTTCAGAGCTCAAGTCATACTTTAATTCTCCAATTTTATCAAACCATGAATGCATCATTGAAGTCTATGGGCCTTTACGAAACCTGGCTTGAAGCTAGGCTTGGGACTTATTTCGCTACCGCCATTTGAGGCCCACAAAACAAAATGAAGGGATTAGGCCGCACGACGAAGCCGAAGAAAGGCTCCAGCTTCGCCATGTATCTCAAGCCCTTCATTTCATTTAGGACACAAAATAACGGTAGCAAAATAAATCCCAAGCCTAGCCTCAAGTCTCATTTCATAAAGGCCCTACGTTCTTCCGTAAGGCTTTGATGAGCAAAGACAGTACATTTTTAAAGACATATGCTAGGTCCCGAAAGCCCCAGAGATCAGGAACCAACCATTTCCTTTTCTTGCGAAAAAGTCTGAAGGCACAGGGTATGTAAAAATATAGTTGTCATACAGTCGATGTTTGTAGAGTACACACACGCAGACACTGTGTACAAACAACTTGAACCATCAGTGGCCGCTACAAGCTGGGCCACTGGCTCCCTGCACCCGATGTTCTGTTGTTTCCACCAAGGTGCTGGGAACCGCCGAAGTGTTGAGATGGTTTCGGCATGCCCAGTGAGGTTCGCGGACTTGAAACTGCAAAATGAAAAAGAAAACTGAAACCTCAAAACATGGACTGGTTGAGAATTTGTGGTGGACAGACATGACAGAGAGAAGATTTCATAACGAAGAGAGTAAAATCGACCCTAATTTCAAATCTCAAAGTTTTGGTGGTATTTGGTGGATTAAGAATGTCAAGCGAAGACTTGAAAATGTGAACTGCTTGTAGGAATTCAAAGGACATTTCAACGTCCTGTGACCCATCAAAATCCACATCCTGGTCTAGCAATATTTTAATGAATTCAGGACTCTACCAAAACCCGGTGCTGCTTCCATTTTTCAAGGCAGATCTGTTGGAGACATTTCAGTCCACTTCCATCGTCAATCAAAATTCCACCAACCTGACCATGGTGGATTCAGAACTCGGGGATTTTTGAGAAAAAAAAAAATTGACCTTCTGTACTGCACCATTTGTCTATGCCACAATTTGTAATCCTGCCCAGGCAATCTTGAATAAGATTCTTTTCCGAATGAGAGGCCAGTGAAGTTGGGTAAGTAATATTGACTATAGTTTGGAACTTGGAACTGAACCAGTGAAGTCTGGATCCGACCTTACCTCCGCTCCCTGGCTGAGACCTGCTGCTACCTCCATACTGAGTTGCATCGCCGTACCTTCCCTGAGACTGATAACGGGACGTCCCGGGGCCCGGAGCCAGCTGCGGCAACTTGGTGACGCTGCTCTGGGCCTCCGGCTGGGAGTAGGAATAGCCCGACCGCTGATTCAAAGGAAAGCTGTTCCCTGTGACACAACAAGCAGGGAACAAAAAATTAGAAGAGATTTTGGGGTGTTCTTAAATTACAGAATAAAGCTAAAAACAAAAAGAGGTTTTTAAATTGCATGTTTATCATCAACCCATTTTCACTCTGAGCCCAATTGCATAAAATGTCTCATGCATCCAATTTGGCTTTAGAAAAAAACAATTTCTTGATATGCAAATATTGAATGGTCTGCCAAAAAATCCTTGTAGATTATGTATTTCTATAAAGCAAACAAGTACAAGTTGAAAGTGACAACCATCACACAGCGACTCGGTTGGTAATCCTGTTTTTGTTTTTTTCTTAAGAAGATAGACCATGCTTCAGCCAGTCTCAAGAAACTGGCTCCGACACCACCCCAAGTACTTGAAAACAACAACTTTAACTTAAATTCATCAAATAAACACAAGGGAAACAGACTGAATTTTAAGTCATTGAACGGTGAACAAAGACAAATTGAGTGGAATGGGATTCGGACCAGTGACCTCTTGAATACCATACATAAGCCAGTATGGCATTCAGGAGGTCGCTGGTTCGAATCAAGCTCCAGATAATTTGTCTCTATCACTCTATTCACCTTTCAATAGCTTAAATTAAACTGAGACCATGCTTTTTGGCATTTGGAAAAAAAAAATCAGAATGTTTAGGGAAAAAAATATCAATTCATACAAATTTTGGCCTGAAGAAAAAAAAAAAATTTCCTCAAAGATCACGGCCCCCCCCCCAAAAAAGAAAAATCCATAAAACTAAATGTTTTGCTAATGAACTTACTAAGTTGATTTGTATTGGGAGATGTTCTCATTCCTTCGCTAATCTTCCCTGGGTTGTGCTGGCCGTGTCTGGAATAGAATCCTGTTCCAGTGGGGGGAGCCTGGACAGTGTTCCCCTGGGGTTTCAACGGCATACTGGTGAGGGACACGTTCTTCTGGATGCTCCATATATCCTTCAGTTCCTCAAACTCTTTGGTTTCTTGGGAAGAATTTTTTTTTATTAATTAACAATAATTGAAGAGTTCATTTGCAAAACAGAAAACTCCATTTATGAAAAATTAACTTAGTAATAGTCATACTTTACGTTTTAGTATTCATGGAAGTCACATACTTTTGGACATACATTAATTTATTGCAAATTTAACAAAATACAGTGTATCCTTCAATAAAAAAATAGAAGCATCTATGATGATTATGTCAATTTGTCAACAAAGGAGTAAATCTGTTTTTGCAAATGAACTCTTCAATTATACAGTGGAACGCCGCTATAACGAACACCTCTATATCAAACATTTCATTTGGCTATACCAAACATTATCCTTGGCCCCCAATTTTCATGTACAATGTATCGGCATGCTGACCAGTGTTCACTATAATGAACGACCATTAAAACAAACAATTTCTGTGCATCCCGGCGTATTCTTTGCCAAAGAATAACAAAGGTTCTGTTTTGTTGAACATATTTTAAATGTTATACCATGTACTTACTTTTATTAGGTTTTTGTGCAGAGTAGCTGTCCCAATCATCGGTAGCATTGTTCTTTGGGGATTTACTGCCGTCATAAGCAAACCGCTTCACCCCTAGAATTGAAAAATGACCGTAGAGTTCAAAATTAATTCAGGCATTAGAGTTACCTACATGTATCCATATGCCATGAATCATTGTAACAGTCAGTATAAATGTCTATGGGGGAAACAAATCTAAAAACAACAACAAACAACAAAAACAACAACAAAAACAAATCTCAGAATGTTTTTTCGTCTAGCTGTACGATTTCATGTTTTAGATGAGTTGAGTCGTATTTCATTTAGCATCGATATTTTATGTCATTTGCCCTCAACTCCGAATGTCCAATGCAGAAATGCAATACATATGTACATGTATGTAATTGTCAATTTAAGCAAAGTGTGATGTCACAATGCAAATTACTATATATGGCGATATAGGACCACTCATATCAGATTAATTGTTAGGGTTTTGTGAAATCCAGCCCCAGTCACACAAATCCTTAGCTCACACACACCCACACCCACACGCACCATAGGCCATCTCCGAATTTGCCACTTTGGCTGAAACTGCAATACGGTGCAGTTGCTACATGTAAGGCCATCGCTAAGGCCATCTAACTGGGGCGAAGGCAAGCAGAAGATCCAACCGTTGCTATGGAACCGTTTGCTATGTTGCTAAGGAAGCCCTTTTATTTCATTATGTTGACATGACAATCCACCTGTTGCTGTCTGTAATTTCGACATGGCTAACTAGTCCCAAGGACATTATCAAGTGGTGCCAGCAATTTTTAATTTTTTTTACAGTTAAATCTTAAAATACTCTGTATAGTAGAGTCAAAGGTATGATACAATGTCACAGAACATCAGCACTAACACTTTGTCTGATCAAACATGTACATGAAATAATAAACCCATGAAAATTTGAGCTCAATCGGACATCTGAGTCACGAGAAAATAGCGAAAACCCGACTCATTTTTTCTCAATGAACATAAAGAATAGTTTTGATCGTACCCAGAGATCAAAACTGTTTTCTGTCTTTGTTTGACTAATTTCTGAATAAATTACACAATTTCAGCGGAAATGTTTTAGCAGTATGTTTCTACCAGCACCATCTTCATATATCCTGAAAGTTATACATAAATCTGTGAACATTTCTGTTTGGGTATGGTACCAATCCTGTACTGTACCTTGAAATTGGCTTCATTTTTCAAATAAAAGAAAAAAATTATGCAAGTAATAGGCCTAAACAGCTGCAAACTGCTCATCAACCGAAAAAATTACCTGGAATATGTCAAATCACATTCCAAACACAGGAGGATCTTTGTTAGAAACAATGTGAAAATTTTATTTTAAAAATAATAATTAATTCATAAAAAATCCACTGTCTATTTTTAATAGAGCCTTTGAGAAAGATACTCCTCAGATCGAAATGTCAGGCACTCCCTAATCTGTCACTCTGTGCAGTTTTAAAAGCATTTTATTTGTTTTAGGTCATTATATTCGTCAATGAGCAGTTTGCGAGCAGTTGATTATTTCTACTGCCTGTTTAGAGGTAGAATCATACTTTGGTAAGAAACCAAAACAGAAATGTTCACAGATTTACGTATAACTTACATAGTATGAAGATGGTGGTGGTAGAAACATGCCGTTAAAATGTTTCCGCCTGAAATGGTGTATTTATCCAGAAATTAGTAAAACGACGTCCGAAAATCTTTTTGATCTTTTAAAAGAACAAAAATAGAAGAGAAAAGACTTAAGAAATTCTGTGGCTGTTTTTCACCGTTTTCTCAAAAAGTGGGCACCGTATGGGACTGAAATTTTCACAGATGACTGTTACTGTATCTGTCTTGATATTTTTGCCCATGAATCTGTATTTCTTTAATAAAAACCAAAGTATGATATTACCTTTAAAGCAAGGTTGATACACAACCTTTGAACACTACACCAAATGTGTACACAGTTCTTATATTTTATATTTCCAGATGCAGTAATAACTAATAGCCTTGTACATGTACGTGGGGCACGTACACACAGACATGAACCCTCTGCGCAAATGTGGACCAATTAATTTCAAGTCAGAAATCAATAATAACAGAAGGTCATATGCTAAAGGTCTACAATGTAGCAACCCACAGTACAAAGCTGTTAACGGTTGCCTGGCGATGGCAGACGGTTGCCGTGACAACCGGTCAAGTCCACGGTCCTGTGCATCCCATAAACATTGTGCTTGCTTTCTTTTCACGAGTGAACGATTTTCTTTATCGCGGAGCGTGTTTATTGATGGGAGCACTACGTAACTGGGTCTGTACACACACTCTAGACATGCATAATGCATTTTATCTGAATATTTGGCAAATACTGTATGATATAGATACAGTTGACAAGTATTATATTGACTGAGGAGACGAGACATGTAATGTATCTTGTGAATTGCTTATAATAGAACTTCATTCAGTAACCGTTGACTACAACCTTCATACATTCGCCACTTTTTTGTTTAGTTGTTATCATTGATTGAATGAATTTCTCCATAATTTACATTCAGGAAATTCCCTTCAAGGAAAAATGAATTAAACATTTTACAAGAGACTAAAAAAGGTTGTTTCTGACTCTGAATTCTTTGCAATTATATCACTTTCAAAGTCAGGAGATAATGGTACAGGAATGATGTACAGCATCAGATCACTGTGTTTTTGTGTACCGGTATATTTCTTGTCTTCTGTTGGTTGTTTGTTTAATTCTCTATTATTTGTCCTTTTGATGGATTCAATATGTTAAAGGTACAGTACAGGATTGGTAACATACCCAAACAGAAATGTGCATAGTTTTATGTATCACTTTCAGGATGCGAAGATGGTGCTGGTAGAAACATACTGTTAAAATATTTCCATCTGAAATGGTGTATTTATCCAGAAATTAGTAAAGCAATGACCTAAAACAGTTTTGATCTCGGGGTAAGATCAAAACCATTCTTAATGTTTTATAAGAAAAATTGAGTCGGGTTTTCAAAATTTCCTCAGATGATCTATTTTCTGAGTTATTTTCTCTTGGACTCAGATTTCCGATTAAGCTGAAATTTTCACAGGCTAATTATTTTACATACATGTTTCTCACGAGAACTGCTGGTCTTGACATTTTAAAGCCTTATGCTGTGTCTGTCATTGGAGACAGACAAAAAATACAATTGTAAAAAAATTACTTGTAAACAAACAAACAAACAAAAAACAACATTTTTTGATGAAAAAAGTGAAGCAGAAAACAGGACTCATACGGGGATAAGTCGCCAAGGTTCAACCTTTTACAAATACGGTACTCTATGACCAGAGAGACAGGCCCTGAGGCCCCTGTACAATTCATGCCAAATTGCACGCCTGACTGGAGATAAGCCACCGTCAACAGGTGAGCTATTTACAAGTAGTGTACAGGTAACAGCAGCCAAATAAACAAAACAAAGAAAATACAATCATACAAAAGGGCAATTCTTATTCAAATACTGCGCCAACAAAAGTGCACAGGTATACACAAACAATATGTTGTGAGGGGATATTGTACACATTGACCGGATTGGCTAGCTTGGCTGGCCAGGGGCAAGTCGTTCTTCTTCGGCTTCTCTTGAAGGCTTTGTCCTCCTCAATACCAGTAGCTTGTTCTACTGAATCAGTCCCCAAGCACTAAGTCTGGCTTAAAGGTACATTTAGTATCAAACTTTGGTAATAAGAAGCCAAAACAGAAATGTTCAGAGATATCTTACAGGGTATGAAGATGGTGGTGGTAGAAACATGAAGATGGTGGTGGTAGAAACATACATGTACCGTTACAATTATTCCGCGTGAAATGCTGTATTTATCCAGAAAAGAGTAAAACAACGACCACATTTTTTTATTATCTTTTAAAAGATCAAAAATAAAAGAGATAATACTTCAGAAATACCGTGACCGTTTTTTACTGTTTTCTCAAAAAGTGGGGCTAACAGGGCTGCGGCCTGTTCATAATTTGATTTGTCACTAAATACAAACAAACCTGTGAAATATTCAGCTCAATTGAGACAACAAAAACAAAACAGTAAAAAACAGCGAAAAACCATTTCAATACATGTAGTCAAATGCGAAATAGTAACTTAGCAATTGTGAGGTTTTGATCTTTGAGATCAAAAATTTTTGGTATTTAGTTTTGTTTTACTAATTTCTGGAAAATACAACATATGTCATGGAAGAAAAATACAAACCCGGTACATACATTGTACAGGTATGTTTGTACCAGGTCTATCTTTATACATTATGTACCCTTTAATTTGTACGTAAATCTGAGAATATGTCTGTTTTGGTTTCCTACAAAGTGATAATACCTTTAAGTTAAATGGACATTTGTCTAGAAACCATTAGGCCCTACCATTTTTTCAGTGCCAATCAGTGAATTCCAGGTGCATATTAATGTGTGTACACGTTCACATCCTGACTGGACCATCAAATCTTAAATAATTATTTGAAAACTAAGCCTTGATGTCCAGACTGCCATTCCCCTTTATCAGCAATTAGCTGATAGTCAATTAATGAATCAGTGAATATATGACCTTGGGCCTTGGGGAAATTGCTTCGATTGTTAATTAAATAGTTAATGAGCTAGTACTGTATTCAACAGGAAATTATGATAATACTGTAAATATTACTGTAGTCAGGTAGTGTACTGCATGCACACAGAACTGTATAAATTGAAGAATCTGAGGGATTGTAATGTGAACAAAATAGGATACTACAAACAATGACTGAACATTTCATCAAGCTGGTTTTTAGAGATCATTTTCTTACCCACGAAAAATAAAATGTCAGACAAAAGGGCTGAACAAATTCAAAGGGCAATATGCAGAAATAAGAATAGGAAAATGAACAATAAAGTATGTATGTATTTCTTTTTTAAAGAAATATTCTGGACATTACATGTATACGGGGTGCCATCAAATAGTTTTGAGAGTATCGCTCTAAATATTTGCACCTGAACCTTTTTTTTCAAATGTCTAATTAAATAACCCAAAGAAAAATATTACGTATGTACTACATGTAAACTGCCAAGGACAGTACAAAGATACAGCCAAATGTCAGTATAAAGAAAACAGCCAAGTTTGTTTGTCAACCGTTCTACAAAAAAAGGAATTACATGTACATGTAACAATTAAGTGTACATGTACAGAATGTATACAGTGGAACGCCATTATAATGTAACAACCGCACTGTGATGCACAGAAATTGTTTGTTATAGTGGTCGTTCGAATCGTTACAGTGAATAATGTTCAGCAGGCCTATACACTGTACATTGTATACAGAAATTTGGAGCCAAGGATGATATTCGGTACAGCAAAATGTTTGGTATATTATAGCGGTATTAATTTGTTATAGTGGCGATCTAGTGTACATGTACATTTATACATAGATCTTCAATTATTAAAAAGATAGACATTAAAATTTCAAATTTGCGTCACATACAATTTTACATTTTACAATGGGAAATCTATCATGTGCAGTATATACAATGAAGAACACACATAATTCAGTTACAGTGTACACTCGGCAATCATTTTACACCTGATCCTTCTACATGTTACTATGGCAATAGTCACACAAACTGAAAGCCTCAAGGAACATGATCAATGTACATGTATGTTTCATGGCTGTCTGGTGTCTCCCCCCCCCCACCCCCCCCCCCCAATAAAAAAAACCTACCACACTTTTCCAAGTAAATTGGACATAATGTCGCAGCCCATGGCCATGGAACTTTAATAAGTACATGTATAGCAATACATGGAAATTGCTGTGGCCATAATCAGATTATCTTCTTATTAGGATTTAAACCTCCTGCCTGTAACCGTGGCAACAGTGAAAAGGAGTCTGAACTAATGAGATTGTGAATAGGTCTAGCACTTAATGTACATAGAATGAATATTTATCATTGAACATTGAGCTCCAAACCGTCAATAATATAAATAATGATATGCATGAAATGAAATAAAAATGTAAAATGACATGCAAACGTACGTTACTTTGGGTTTAAATCCAAAATTCAAAGGCCTAAAGTTCAGACTTTTCCATATTATGTGTAAGTCTAGAATTGGTGTGCCGTATGCCATATGAATGATCATTTTAACATGTTTAAGAAGGAGAATATATAAACAACCACTACCTTTAAATGGTTTACATGTTAGGCCTACTGACTGAATGCAAGTATTCCATGTACAGTACATATGTGTACATTAAATATTGTAATTACGGTCATGTTTTTTGCCCAACTGTTTGAAAATCTGGTCTAAAACTCTAAATACTTTTTGAAAAAAAATTTAAGATCAATTTAAAAAAAAGGAAGGGGTGTTTCTTTAATAGGATTTTGACATTTTGGACATCGCTGATAGCTGTAGCTGTGCAATTGGACATTACAAAGTGCAGTACCAGTGTAACTTAAGGGTCTGAATTTATATTAAGTAATGTGCACAATGATCAGATCAGTGGTTTTGTAGTATACATGTAGCATAGGCCTACATGCATTTCAATATAAAGGCCTCCTGATGACAACCATTCCACACAAAATGGTAATGTAGCAACTTACAAAGTAGATCTGGATTTATAGGATACTGTATTAACATTAAAGGTAATATCATACTCCATGGGCACACATATCAAGGAAGATACAGTAACACTAACAGTCATCTGTGAAAATTTCAGTCCCATACAGAGCCGACTTTTTGAGAAAACAGTGAAAAACGGTCACAGTATTTTTACAATCTTTTCTCTTTTATTTCTGATCTTTAAAAGATCAACAATAATTTTGGTCACTGGTTTTACTCTTTTCTGGATAAATACAGCAATTCAGGCAGAAAAGTTTTAACGGTATGTTTCTTACCATCACCATCTTTATACCCTGTAAGTTACAGTATACATGTAGGTACAGTAAATCTATGAAGATTTCTGTTTTGGTATGCTACCAAAGTATGATACTACCTTTTAACAATTTACATTTATTATGCACCTGTTGTGGAGAAAAATCACAATGATGCATTTTGCCTTGAGGCACTAGAGCCTGCACTCATAACTGGGGCCAATTTCATAGAGTTGCTTAAGCACCAAAATTTGCTTAAGCACCAAAAACCTTAGTAAATAAAATCAGTATGTCAGCCAAAACTCCTTGTGAATGTTACGCTCAGCAAACAATGGCCGAATACAAGTAAAAAGCAGTGAACGTCACATGAAAATTGGTTGGTAATTGTGTTTGATCAAGGAAGACTTTTCATGCTTAAGCAAATTTTGTGCTTAAGCGGCTCTATGAAATTGGCCCCTGATCTAATAGATCAATTCACACTATGGAATATCAGAGACAGACATGAATTGCACACAGTGCATACAATGGAAGGAAGAAAAAGAACAAGAATCAATGGATTGAAGAGAATTCACACGCACACAAAAAAGGATTCTGGTTGTGTGTATGTTTGAAGGATTTGTTTTGTATGTGATTGACCCATTTCATTGGCATGTGGTGGGGGATATTGATTAATATGGATTTGGGGTTTGTTTATTCATGACGCACAAATGAAGAAGCAAGTGAAGTATTTTCGGTATATTCAGGGGAGAAGAATTGAACTTACTAATTACCCTTCCCTATTTTCTAAAACTGTATTCATTGTAAAACAAAGAAATATTCATGGAGCAGGATATGAACTGGCGACCTCCTGAATACATTAAGGGCTCTACCAACTGAGCCATTCAGCCCTACGTCACGGTTGGTTGTGACCCCAATAGTCAATTATGTTTCGTTTGGCAGTCAGAAGCCAGTTACCTGTATATTTGCTTCTTGTTTGAATTACATTCTAGTATTCTACCATTCACATCTTTTTTTTCTATAAATCATTGGAATAATTAAGAACATTTGGGAGTGTTGGTGTTCTAAAGGCACATGGGCGGATCCGGGGGGGGGGGGGGAGAGGGGGAAGGCCCCTTTCCTTTCGGAAAAAAAAAAGAAGAACGAAAAGGGACAGAAAAAAAGAATGACAGAAGAAAAAACAATTTACATGTATAAGGGAAGGCCAAAGACTAAAAAATAGAAGAGACGGAGGGGAGACAAAAATAGCTAGCTTTGATCACCCCGAAATGCATCGTCGCTATTGAATTGGCACATTTTATTTCCACGTCCCCCCCCCCCCCCCCCCCCCCTTGGAAAATCCTGGATCCGCTCCTGACTATTACCAAAAAAACACAAGACTAGACTTGAACACATTCAACAGTTCAGCTAAGGTAGGCCTACTGCAAATCTAACAACCGTCATGTTAGGGCACCGCGCGCGACGGACGTCAACCCACTACCGCACGCGTGCGGAATGTGCCCCCCGGAGTAGCCGGTACAACTCGGTCCACCTGGCCGGTTCGTCGCCGGGTTCGCTATCTTCAAGTAAGTGAAAAAAATGTTCAAAACACGTCATATTCTAGCCATGCAATCACATATAATGGATAACATACCGCTCTTGAAGTCTCCCTGGTCTCTCATGTTGACGTGGGGCTCAGGAAATCATGTCGAAAAGGTGTTTTTGCAGAGATCTTGTTCGTGGTCTTTTATACTTATTAATAGTCGTAGGTGCTAGGTGGTGTGCACCTGTACCTGTGACATGCACGTACTCATTTGCAGCAAGATATGTGATAGAACTTTCAGCACACTGATCCAGTAGCAGTGCTACAAGCACGTACTTAGCCAAAGTATAGTAACGTGCACCAGCGAGTATTTTAAGTACTAGGCCTATAGCTAGCTGCATACGCTGCATGCATTGTACTAGTCTAGATTGCTAGACTGTGTTATCGTACCCGCCACCACGAGAGGGCGTATCGTGGCAATCCCGTAGAGTTAAATAAAAAAAATTAATTGATTTACATTTCTATTATCTCATCCAATTACAGCAATACAATGCCAAGTAATCTGAGAACACATTTTTTACACAAAATCTATCATAATTCAAAAGCATGTGAAGTATTTTCGCCCAACTTAACGGGTCTTTGCAATGGGAATATTATGGCTTGAGCATGTGCCAATAAAAAAAACTGTACATGGGGATTGTAATTTTACCCACTTCCTCACACCATGGACTACCTCCATGCTCACACTGATTCAGGGTAAAAAACAGGTTTTTTGGTTTGTATGCTAATAAGCATTTCCATATTCATGAGCAAAACTGTGATGTCATCTGGGCCATTCTGGGGAACTGAGAGCAGTAACCCAATTGATTTGTGCACAAAAAGTTGCAGTTGTTTTATAGGTTTTAGGCTGACAGACCTTTTCCTCATCAATGGTTTTATTTTGCCAAATATGTTCCTTTCACTGAACTGGTGGTGTAATTTTGTTACCAAACCATTTCTGCTGGTCAAGTTTGCCTCTTCATTTCTTATGTTTTTTCATTATATTTTGGCTGTTGGTTCCCTACATGAGTATGCGTGAAAATCCCCCGTTTTACAAAGCCATTCAAAGGAAAACCAAATGCTGGTTTGAAACCAAAATAAGACTTGCCATTCATTATTTGTCAGTATATTATCTGTATGAAGGCAATAAAATAACCTGACTGAAAAAAGCACTGCAGCCGCCCTTTAAATGCTGAATGAACGGTCATTTTAAAACAATACGTTAGTTTCCCAACTGGTATATTTTCCCTAAAAAGTCATTTTCAAGTTTTACCATACAAGCGCTATAGGGCCAGCTCAAGTGTCGACATGTCTCACCACCGATGTATAAGTTAATGGAAATGTCCCCATGCAATCCCAGCTGACGGGCTGTGAAATGAATCTGGGTACGAGTGATGTTGGTGCATAAGGGCGCCCCTTTTTATAACTTTGGTTCTCATTTCTTGTTCACCTTGAGGGAGGGTCGGTCAGGTCGAAACGAAAAAAAAGTTTGGCCCAAACTTTTTTCCAGTGGAAAAAAAACGTGGCTGAATACACAAAAACCTAAAGAAAATGATGTTTATTGTATTCACTCAGTAATCACGTTTGAATATTTTTGTATTATTTCAGTGATAAAAAGTATAAAAATTGGAGGTCTATTGGCCAAAAAAAAAAAGAATTCCCAGAATTTTTGGAGACAAATTTTGTCTCCAGAAATTCTGGGAATTCTTTTTCTGTGACTGTTTCTTCCTTCATAATATTTTTGCCCAAGAATCTGTACTTCTTTGACAAAAACCAAAGTATGATACTATCTTTAAAGGTAATCATACTTTGGTTTTTATCAAAGAAATACAGATTTTATGGGCAAAGAATTTATATCAAGACAGATAGGCCTACAGAAAAAGCCATGTGAAAGTTTCAGTCCAATGCGGTGCCCAGTTTTTTAGAAAATGAAAAACAGCCAGCATTAGTCTTCAGTCTCTTTTCTTTAAAGATTTTTTGTCGTAGTTTTACTAATTTATGGAAAAATACACACACAAATATTTTTGTTCCTTCTCCTGCACAAGCGGTTTGGCCCAACAAGCCCTCTTGGAAAATGATTGTTAAACACTCTGGCAATGGCATCCTGAAGGAGGACAATACCATCAACAGACCCAAATTAGGAGATATCATCTTTAAGGATATATAAGAAGAGGCGTAGGCCCTACGCTTGTTGAATTCCTGAACACATCCATACATTCAGAGAGAGATGGTGTGGCAATTGTGACAAAGTACTTCCTCAAAGGTTTGTTCACGTCAGTTGCCAGGTTAAATTTATCAATAGCACCGGGTAACCATGGGTTTTGTTTCCATAACGATTAGAATAATTGCTTCTCATCAAAGGACATGAGTACATTTTAGATGAAATGTTATTAAACCGCTTGTATAGTGTGTAGCAAGAATAAACAAATGCCAAGGGCATTGGGTGAGAATCCTACTCTGTTCTCCGCGCCCCCTCTTTTGAAATTGTACTCTTGAGGGATAGGCCTATCATAATAAGAAAACCTTGACCCTTAATTTTCATCAAGTCTGCATGTGGCGGTTGATTAGGCATATCAAGGTTACCGTCACCATGGAGTTTGAGACTGGAGAGAATCATGGTGCTGTGCTGTGCTGTAACTAAGGCTGACATTTTTGCGTGATTTTAGCACGAATTTGATCCTCTGAGAAACTCTGACCATCTTATTTATGGAAATGTGTTTTTTTTTAAGAGTGAAATTTGGTGTAGTGACCATGCAATCCTCACACAATAAAACTGCTTCCCTGGCAGATACATTCTCATGGGACCACCCATTACTTATTATAACACCTCTCACTGAAGATGATCCACTATTCAAAAATGCAAAAATTCCTGCAAAATGTCATCATAGTTTGTTGGAACTTTTTTGAAAATTTATCTAAGAATAATTTGAAAATGCATGTTCCCCCAGGAAGGGCATTTTTACAATGAAGGCGTGAATGTTTCATTTTATACAAGTGTAATAGAACGCTTAAAGATACAAGTAACAAACACTAACATTCATTGGCTGTTTGCATCTAGTTTGCTGTGAATTTATTAATCCAAATTCAACTTTACAAAAAAGCAACCAAAGCCTTGAGCGGGAGATGAAGCTGTCAGATGTTAAAAGGTTAGATATTATTTGCCAGACAAGGTAGTTTTTGCAAAATAAATTGAAAAAATTGTTTTGATTTAAGACATAAATTTCTTTACAACTCTTATGATAGCCAAGTTCAAAGTGATGATTCATACTCTCATTAATGCCATGATATGTTTACAGTAATACTATCAACTTAGTCAATATATTATTAACCTATTATTAGCCTTATCCATTTGGTGGCATATCATCAATGAAGGCAAATAAGTAATTTTTCTTAAATTATGTGTATTACCTTTTGCATTTCCAATCACTAAGTGGGGATTTTTAAGGGAATTTCATTAAATTAATGGATATGCCAAATTTCTAAATATTGAATTGTCTTTTGTTGATCATGGTGTCATAGGACACCGTAAACTCTTTGAAGATGGGTATGAGTGTGCATGGGAAGATTAAGACACATACGACATCAGTGTGTCAACATTTCAAAACAATCTTATTACAAAGAGAAAATACCAAAATTGATATTTTTCATTAAAAATTAATTACATGTATTTCAACATCATCTGAGTATATGAATCAAACTTTCATTTGTATTATCACCACAAAATCCAAGTAATGTAACAAATATGCTTCCAGTCTGTGTATAGGAAATGCAAACTTATCCAGTATATTACCACAGCAAAATCAAAGTAACAATACATACAATGTTACAAAAAATAATATTCTTATTTCAATTCTTAAACTTTCTAACACTCTGATTAAATGTGTTAATTGTAAATCAAACTCAAAGATATCATGTGTTTTATGACCACACACTCAATGCAACAAAAATGTGTATTTGCTTATCTAAATCTCATCTCATCTAAATCAATTTTATGTATTTTTTTCGGTCGGACACAAAAAAAAGTTGGGTGGAAAAGAATCTGGCTGAATACACAAAAACCTAAAGAAAATGATGAGAAATATTAATTATATTCACTCTAATCTCGTTTGAATATTTGTCTTATTATTTCTGTGATAGAAAGTATAAAAATGTAGGCCTATTGGCAAAAATTGTCTCCAGAAATTCTGAATTTATTTTTTATTTTTTCTTGAATTTATATTATGTCATTTTGAACAGGGTCGGTGGCAAAAAAAGTTTTTTTTCTTCGGTCAGAGCCCAAAATATGGTTCTGTCGGAAATAAGAACCACAGTAATAAAAAAGGGGCGCATTATAAATGCTAGACAAACAAAAAATGTTTCTCATCCCTCATCCCCTGGTCTTGATCAAAGACTGATATTATTGTTTGTCAGGCTCTGAAAACACCGGTAGAGGGGGCTATATTCAATGAACTCGCTGACCTGCAGCCACTGGTACCTGTGCCGTTACGCCGCTGGTATGCGGGCTTGTAATATACACCTGTGGTGTTGTCGGAGCAGGGCAAACGATAATATCAGTCTTGGATCAAGACTACTCACCCCCCAAAAAACAAAAAAATTAAGAATGGATACTTTGGGATATTTAAGCCAAATTATATATGTTTATCTGGGTACAGTTCTGCTGGGTATTACATGCTGGTTGAATTTATCTAGGATCAAAACTGGCAATTTGAAATGGCTACACATTAAATATACATGTAAGCCTTTCCATTTCATATTATTTTCTGAGTAACATTGCTCTCAATAATAACTCATATCATAAAAACATTATTTTCATACAATTTTATTGATATATTTTGTTATTTCTCTCCAGTTATTCTAATGTGTTGATCTATTTTTTACATAAGCTCTGCAATCTTGCCGTAAGTATGCATGGCTTATTTTTCTTTCATTGTTTGTATATTTCTTCTTTAATTAAAACTGAAATAAATGAGCATACACTGAATATTATCTCGATTTTATGAAATGATAATTAACTGCAGTTACCATAGAGATGGCAAATCTCTACGGTTATCTCTTTTAAACATTGTATTTTTTATTTCAGCAAAATCTGGGTAATAGAGGCAAACTAAAACAAACATTCAAACAATCAAACATTTTTCCCTTTAAGGGATAATAATATCATGTTGCTCAGTTTCTTGGAAAATGGCCGGAAAAAGTGAGTCCTTTTATTTGATTTTCAACCAAATCTTTGGAAGTAGTTTTAAGTGAAAGAATGAATAAAGTTAAGTTATGATACCAAATGTATATTTGTATTTATATTAATGATATTTGTGCTGTTGAGCCAAGTGTTGTGTAGCAGGCAGGCCTTTTACAGATCAGATTCATTCGAGTCAATATCCTGGAGGAGATCTGTCACTCTGAAATATTTGAAACTGGAATAGTATGTTGAGAGCTGTGGGAATAAAAAAATGAGAGAAAGATCTGTCCATATAAAGCACCATATTTTTAGTTAAGCTTTTCATTTATTATAGGGTGCATTCGTTTAGCTAACACGGGTCAGCTCTTACTGGGAATGGGCATGTTTTACTGCACAAAACAAGCGAGAGAATGGGGATGAGGTTGACTGGTGTCGACCCGGGAAAGCTTAACAAATGCACCCATAAATTGTGACTAGACCACAAAATGCATCAGTCAGTGAGTAGATTATGGTATTTTATGATTGTTTCTCTTCAAACAGGAGCAAAATATGACATTTTAGTAGAAAGATTGTGAAGTCTGTTTTCAATCAAGCCACATCTTGACTTAGTATGGACTTTAATAAGCAAGAAGGATCAGCAAAAGCTAATCCAGACATAACTGTAATATAAGTTTTAAGGTACAGTGCAGGTATGGTAACATACCAAAACAGAAATGTTCACAGATTTACGTATAAGTTTCAGGGTATGACGATGGTGCTGGTAGAAACATACCGTTAAAACATTTCCGTCTGAAATAGTGTATTTATCCAGAAATTAGTCAAACAAAGACCGCAAACAGTTTTGATCTCGGGGTAAGATCATAACTTTTTTTTATGTTTTATAAGAAAATTTGAGTCGATTTTCCGCTATTTTCTCTTGACTCAGATGTCTGCTTGAGCTCAAATGTTCACAGGCTCATTATTTCATGTACGTGCTGGATTTAATAGACAAAGTGTGAGTGCTGTTGTCCGACCTTTACCAATCGTGTATGACGGATACCTTTAATAGGAACAATAGAAAGAGGTGTGAAAGAAAGGGATGTTATTAAGGGAAATGTTTAAGGGTCTTCTTACCTCAATCTGTTTGGAAGGTGGTGGAGTCCTCTTTTGGAATAAGGTTGGTGGTACCCCTTCTTCGGATTCAAAGGTGGAGCTGGTGGAGCTGGAGGGTCTTGAGTCCGGGATTGACACCATATTTTCATGGTCAGATAATTCATGGATTTCTTGATTGCTAGATGGTGCTTCCACATTCAAGAGGGAAGAATCTCCAACAGCATTGGAACGCCTGAATCTGGAACAAGGTCTTGAGGATGATTTGCGACTAGATGTCTCGGCCTTGTCAAGGCTTGAGACATCGTTTGAGACATCGTTTGAGACATCGCTTGAGGCATCGGACTTCTGCTCTTCAGGGGAAGCACCTTCTTGGTCACTGGTGCTAGCTTTGTTTGTCACTTCATCTGCACTACGAATGCCAAATGCTACGTCAAAGAACTTGCGATCTTGGAGAGTTTGAGAAATAGAAGGCACTTGGTCGTTTTCAGGTTCTGGTGTGACTTTCGATCTGTTGAAAAGAAAAAAAAAACAATTTCAAATGATTTTTCATTCTGTGGGATATCAAATCATTCAGTTGTGAATTATACAAATGCCACACCTCGACTTGGTTAGATCCACTGACCAAAACACTAAGTTTTAGGGTTACATATCAATGAGGTAGCAAGACTAACCCCTACACCAGGTTTGAAGTCTCTCTCTCTTTATTGCACTGAAACAGTTTGCTTGCATGCACAGACTGAAAGCAGGACATAAAACCAACAACATCCTTGGAATCTCCTCATAAGTTTATATAGGAGATGGCAAAACACGATAAAAATGGTAAGAAGATGGCGACAACAAATTTGAATCCAAAGTACAGATGAGGTACTGTACCTCTAAATTCATTTGCAAGATTTAAAGTTATCTTCCTTCAAGCTGTTAACTGTTAATGGACTGAACAGCTTGTGTTCAATATTGCCAGCAACAATGGGAGACTTTTGAGAACCGGTCTTCAAGTCAACAGCGCACGCGCACGCAATTGTGAGCATGCGCGCGTTGTTTTATGCATGCGTACCCGTGCGCTGTTGACTCAAAGAAAGGTCCTCAAAAGTCTCCCATTGAAGTAGGTTTTGATAATATTTGTTTTACTCACATATGATGCAAGTGCTTCTTATAGATGAAGTAGATAATACCAGCAATGATGAGCAGACCGACTAGAGTACAGACAACACCAAGTACAACCTTGACTCTGGAAAATAAACAAAGCAATAGGAATAATCATCATTCAGGCATTGTGTGAAGCTTGTACAAATTCCCAGGTCACCGTGTCCCTGAGAGAACAAGCATTTGTATGTCACTGTTACTATGCTGAAATTACTGGTGTTCTTAGAGCGATGCAGTGCATCCTGGGATAAGTAACTATTCATAGATACTTAACAGGCTAGAGTTAATGGGAGACTTTTGGTGACCTTTGTCGGTAGAGGGCGGCAGACTCATCATCTGGCAAGAGGAAACAAAAACAGCGCAGAAGATCCAAAACGAAGCATTTCAACTCATACGCCGAATAACTAGTACTAACTAGGCATGTAATTTGTAAACATTTACGATTTACCTGCAATTAACAACGGTCTACCGATGTCATATGGTTTGAATTCATAATCGTCTTTGGCCTCTCCTTATGCACCGGTGCGTCTTTATGTTCTGAACAGTTTAGATACACCAGACAACATCATACTACAGCCCAAAACATCAAAGGTATGATCAATCTAGCCGACTGTCATTTAACTTAGCAGATCAGAGTTTTTTTTTAGGGGGCTAGCTTTTTAGCGTTTTTCTTCAACAGATCCCGATATTTTCTGGCGGGATTTTGTTTGAGAAATTTTTGTTTCACGTGAACACACACTTTACCTAGTCAGCTGTTTACCTGACTGAAAGTGCCCTCTCTCGGTGATTACCAGAAAGTCAAAAGTCTCCCGTATCACTGGATACTAACCTCCAATGTAGATCATCGCAGTAAGGATCCGATATCGGTCATCCACATCTATACCCATTCAGAGAGTCATAGCAGACATAGGGATATCGACACGGTACAGATTGGCATTCATCATAATCTATCTCACAGATATCACCAACCCAACCAGGAGTACAGACACAGAAGTAGGATTCAAACCCGCTACTGCGGTCTGGAGAGGTACAATCTGGGTCATCCTCAGGACCTTAATAAACAAAGAAACAATGAATAAAATAATCTCTTATTACTGTAGTATTAGTACATATTTGACTTAATTAAAAAAGTCAGTTCCTAGTCTACCTATGACAGTCTTGTAGGATTTTAAGAAATACCAGAGGTATATTTCTGGCATCAGATCCTCTCTGATGCCAGAAATATACCTCTGGTATTTCTTAAAATCCTTAAAATCCTAGCAAAACACATCATGTTAAAGGGCCAAAAAGAACAGCTGTAGTTGCCTTAATAAACAGGAGTTTATTTGGGAAGATATAGGATACCTCAGAAATTCTAGGAAATAAGAATGGGTGATGTTTCCCTTAAAGGCATTGCATACGTTTGGTAATGACTCTGAAAATTTATGGCAATAAAAACTTACTTGGTGAGAAGTACAGCTGCTTTGGATAGTATAATGCATATTGAGAAACGTTCAATTCGAAGTACCGCGGCTATGGAAAAATATGTCACTTTTTATCTCCAAAAATTATGAATCTGAGAAGCGTTATGGCCGTAACGCTTCTCAGCTATTGACTTACTGTTCTCTGGCGTGAAATAACCGCTCTAGTTTGTCGCCAAAATCTCACAAACGCTACCACCTTTTGAATTGAAACTTTCACAGGTTAGTTTTATGGTATATATATACAATGATATTGGTTTGAAACAAACAATAGGCTCAAATTACCAAACGTATGCAATCCCTTTAAAGAGATATCACGGTTTATGTGGTCAGGGCTGGATTTCACAAAACGTTAAAACGAATCTTAAGATGGGTTGCTTGTGTCACCATAGTGATTTGTATAGTGCTCGGTGAAATCGGCCAAGTATAGTAAAATGAGGGGAGTGGTTTTGGTTATGAAGAATCTAAGACAAGTTAGGAAAGGAATGTGTGGGTCTCAAACAATATAAAGGGTATAGCATGTACAAGGGACAACTTACTGAATCAACTATGCTAGCAAGAAAGGGTCACTTAAAATTCTTAAATAATCTAGATATGATTGAACATCTATTAGGATTGTACTTACCTCCACATACGGCATCATTGATGCAAGGATTGAACAAGACAGCAATCTGTACATCAAGAAGCTGAGATACTGCTCCAGTTTGATCCTCAATCAAGACCAGGAAACTGTCTCTACCGTGGTACATGGCATTAGGGGCATAGGTGAACGTGGTTGTAGTCCAACTCATATCAGCCTAATGAATGAATGATGAAATCAAAATACAATACAACCGGAATTTGGAGAGGAACATAGCTCTGATTATCCAGTTGAATACTCTTATTAAAGTAGCTTTTTTAAAAGGTTTTATTCCAGTTCTTTGCTAGTGATATGTAGATGTTACAGTGGGATGCCGCTATAGCGTATGCCACTAAACCGCACAATTGGCTATAATGAACAACATTCTTGGATCCCAAATTTTATGTAAAATGTAAAGGCCTGTTGAACATTGTTCACTATAACAAACGACAACTATAACTGTATAATGAACAATCTTTGTGCATCCCGATGTGTTCGTTAAAGTGGCATTCCACTGTACTTGCTACAAAACTTACCGCATTGTGTGGAAGCTCCAAACCACATGGTTGACGTGGTGTATCAACGTCACCAGATGATGGCATTTGACAGTCCTGTGTGGATGGAACAGTCGTTGATTCTTGGCTGAATGTCAGAGTGCCGTAAGTCGGTGGTTGAGTTCTAATGATCAGCGTATCACCCATGTCAACATCATAGGCTCCAATCTCTGCAATAAGGTCTATGTAGGCTACGTTGGCTCCTGTGTTCTGCTCAACTGTTAGCTGTACTGTAGAGAGAAGATTCATGTTGAAGTCACCCAGGGATACATCAGTAGTAGGTAATCTTTTAAAATTTCCTTGAATCTATAAATACGTTGTAGGAGTACCATATTTGCACAAAAAGTCTGACTCAAGTAAAAACCACCATCAGGTCAAAATGGCCCATTAAAGATAATATCATACTTTAGGTTTTATCAAAGAAATACAGATTCATGGACAAGACAGATATAGGTATAGTCATCTGTGAAAATTTCAGTCCCATACAGTGCCCACTTTTTGAGAAAACAGTGAAAAACGGCCACAGTATTTCTTAAGTCTTTTCTCTTCTATTTTTGATCTTTTAAAAGATCAAAAAGATTTTCGGTCGTTGCGTTACTAATTTCTGGATAAATACACCATTTCAGGCAGAACATTTTTTAAAGGTATGTTTCTACCACCATCATCTTCATACCCTGTAAGTTATACGTAAATCTGTAAACATTTCTGTTTTGTGTCTTACCAGAGTATTATACTACCTTTAACACAAAAAGTCTGACTAAAAACCACCATCAGGGCAAACTGGCATTAAGGTGAAATCCAAATTTAGCCCTAACATTCTACTATCAGTATATCTTTGCACAATTTATTTTAGATAATTGAATAAATTTCATTCCCCACATCATATTAAGTCTAAAAAGTTTGGTTGAAGAAAGAGTTTTATCAAGAGGATTGAACCCTGGATATTGTGAACTCACCAAGGCAATACGTCCATTGCTAACAGCTTGTCCATTCTGACTGAGATAAGTGACAGGATTATCATTGACTGGCCGTACATCAATAGAGACAGTAACCATCGTAGACAGCGGTTCAATTTCAATCAACGTCTGTATCTCCCTCACTACCAGTATCAATGAAAACAAATGAAGGCAAAATTTAGCAAAATGCAATATGGCCAAGCTACGACACAGTTGCAAACACAAGTCTAAAATTTTTATAGACGGTTCTTTCGTCGCCTTTCACCTCTGCAGACCGGTTCAAGTCCGGCTCGGTCCACAAGTGAAATGGGTTTTAAGTCCTACTCCCTACCTGATTCTGTGGGTCATACCCAGAAAATTACTCTGGGGTTTTCCTCCCACCTCTAAAACTTTATCTTCTTCTCATCATCTTTGCATAAAAAAAGTTTCATCAGGCTTTCGAGCTACAGTGCCTAGGGTGTTTTTGAGGAATCCTTGGTTTCATTACCAGAAATAAATAAATAAATAAATAATAATAATAAAGTGGAATAGGAAGCTATGCATGCTTTGCACGTTAGGCATCAACATTGTAATAATCATTCAACAATAAAGGCAAGCCATGAGATAAAAAGTTGGACAAAGAAGAAAACTAGGAGGATGAGGTCGAAGCTGATATCGAATTAAAATCTATTGAAATGATGTTTCTAGAGATATTAATGTCCTCCTTAATTCTAAAAACTTAAAGAAAAATGGACTTGTAAGCCAATATCTTGCTCTGATATGATTTACACAGAGTATGTACATCATGGCTGAAGAAAATGTAGGCCTACTATGAACAGTCTGTCAGTCGACATGGTTCAACAGCCTGGAAGTCTATGGAAATGGCTGCAATCCGCACTGGATGCCATAAATACATAAGATATTTGCAGTCACAGACAAAGATTTGGGATTGTCACCGTCTTTGATTCTCTACTCACCTATAAGTTCTAGAGTGAAGGTCCCGTAGCAATCAGGACAAGGTGTGAAACTAAAGACGCCTTCCTGAGTGATGTTTGCTTCTCCTCTGAAGACCAAGCTCAAAGACGAGGACATCATCTTCAGGATCATCAGTCTGGAACGTGTACACCAGAGTACCTGTGAAATAAACACATTAAAGGGCACGTGCAAGTTGGTAAAGGTGACAAAACAACACTCACACTTTGTCTAATCCAGCATGTACATGAAATAATAAGCATGTGAAAATTTCAGCTTAATTGGATATATGAGTCCCAAGAATATAGCGAAAACCTGGCTAAATTTTTCTTATAAAACATAAAGAAGGATTTTTGATCTTGCCAAGATAAAAAATGTTTTGGTGTTTGGTTTTACTCTTTCTGGATAAATACAACATTTCAGGTGGAAATATTTTGACAATATGTTTCTATCCGCACCATCTTCATACCCTGAAAGATATACTTAAATCTGTGAACATTTCAGTTTTGGTTTGTTACCAATATTGTACATGTCCTTTAAACCCAAATCTCATCAAATGTTTTTTTTTCAACATTAATGCTAGAATACATAAGCTTGAAACTTTGCTATAAATAATTGAAATGCAAAGTCCAAGACAAAACAGAAAGGTAATATGATTGTTGTAAACTTGAAGAAACAATGGGAGACTTATGGAGCAGGCTGTTGATAGAGGGCAGCAAACTATATCGTTCTCCTGAAATTGTTTGTACAAGCTTTAAGTATTGTGATTGTCCCAAAACTTTCCAAAAGACCCAGGAAACAGCTGTAAACATTAAATTTTAATGCACAAAAACACAAAGTGAGGTGAAATTCTTATGTTTGGTGAGGAATAATGTGCTCAGGTCTCGTTAAGTAAGTAAAAACTTTGTGCACAAAACACTATGCGGTTTGCCGTCGGCCACCATGATCGTTTGTAACTCGCCCTTTTGAAGGCCAATCTTCACAGATTCTGCATTTGTTTGTACCAAGCATTTTCAAGGGATTATTTACGCCGGTTGTGTTTATGACGAATATTCGTGCACAAAAGCAATGGCAACACAATCGACACACTTTTCCTTTCTTTCTTATCTCTGTAGATGAACAATGGTTAATAGTCAAAAGTCTCCCATTGAAGGGCAGGAATCTAGCACACAAACCTTCGTCCTCGTTCATGAACATATTGCAAGGGTGGTTAGTGATTTCTGGTGGGCTGTTGGGGATATGTATAAGAACCTCAGCCAGGGCGAACTGTGTTTCATGACTGAAGTAAGACATATCTCCTGATACCACTGATCCATCAGCTTCAACAGCACGTCGCCTACGACTCACTGATGAGGATCCAGTGCTTGTTGTGTCACAGATCTACACAGAATTATTACATATATTTATCAATAGGTAGAATTATACAATGAAATTAGTGACTTATTTAAGAATAGATGATAAACATACTTTGGTTATTTTTGTGATTCAAAAGCGGAATATGTCGTCTTAACTTTGCTCAAAACATAAACACACATACATGTATCACACTTCCAATAACAAGTTTACATACACCGTACACAACTAAACTGTACTATAAAGTGAGATCATTGTTTTACCCACTCGGCTTTCATCACCGACCTGTACATAACATATTTGTACAATAATGGATGCAAAACATGCATTCTCTAAGTCACTTCATCGGGAGAACACGACTTCCAGGAAAAAACAGAGATGTGATTTTAACTGCTCTGAAAACCTGTGCCCAAAGAAATTCAGCGACTCCCTCCGTGAAGGTGTTGGACCTCACCTTAAAGGTCAATGATACAAATTGATTATTTTCATAATTATGTTAGGATTTTTTGGTATCCATACAGACTGAAAGAAAAGAAAGTTCGATGCTTGCTGGTGCTTGCTAGAACTGACAAGAACACCTTTTGTTCCTCTATTTAAACCCCCATTCCCCCATCTATTACATAATCCTTACATAACACTACCTACTATACACCTGGCATGCATGTGCGAATTCTTAAGACAATTATTTCCCGCTATACTGCGAAGCGTGGGAAATTAATATTCTTACATCCAAAGTTGGGATATCATCACTCAAATGAGAGAGAAGAGAATCATATTCTGAATTTGAACTTTTCTTTAGTACATTACAGTACATTTTAGTAGCTATTTGACAGTGTCTTCATACAATTCATGATATTTTGATGGGATGAGTCTACTGCATATGTCTTTGAATATCTGGACAGGTTGATACTGCCAACTTTCAGCTCATTCTGTATAATGTACACTTTTGCAAAAACCTGACAACCGACCTTATGAAGACTGAATGTTACACATGAATCATGTATTAATAACATTCTGACTTTAATCATCAAATAACCACAAGGGAAACTGACTGAATTAAAAGTCATTGAAAAGTGAACAAAGACAAATTGACTGGAGCTGGATTCGAACCAGCAACCTCTTGAATACCGTACAAGCCCCCTACCAACTGAGCCATCCAGCCCTACGTTGGTGGTGACCCCAATAGTCAATTATCTTTGTTCGTTTGACAGTCAGAAGCCATGAAACCATGACTTTAAATTAAAAACCAATCAAATGGCTGAATGTTAGCCCTACCTGTACACTGATTTGGTTGTCATCTTCATTGTATGTAATCCCGTTGACAATGCTGCATGTCCTACTGGCATCTCTCCATTCAGAGTTTTCTAATAGCAAACAACACAACTATTTGTTCTGATCAATCCATTACATATGTGGACTTTTCAGAGAAAAAGTCACAGGCGACAATTATTCTATAATAACCTGATCTGATTCCATTCTTCATGCAAAATAAACATCCATTTATCACACCACATGCTCTGAAAATTCAAATATATATGAACAAGAGCCTGAGGTTTTTGTCGAAGCAGAAACTTTCTCAAACAAACACATTGATACAAAAATCATATCAACAACTGAAAGGTAAATCTCCTTACCTCTGTGCCAATAGATAAGTCTGGGTTTGGCCTCTGTCCAGTTGCCTTGTGCATTTAGTGTGAAGTTAATCATCATTGGCCCCTGGAGCTCAGTCTGTCCCAGACTAGTGATGTAGAATGTTGGTTCGTATACAAACCGAATCCTGGAAGTACAAATCATTAATAAATGACATCAATGCATGTAACTCAGAATTGAATTGAACTAGAAACAACTCGGACCAGAATACCGTGATTAGCCAGTGTTGTAGTTGAGTACCGAAAGTCGAGTTCCAAGTTTTCCCGAGTACACACAGTGTTGAATACAGGCCGAGTCCGAGTACTTTTTCATTGAGTCCTGGCTCCCCAAAAAAATTGAGTTTCAGTTTTTTAGAGTCTGAGTGCAGGCCAAGTTCGAGTACAAAGAAATTGAGTACATCCCGAAAACATTTCTTAACTAGAACATTGCACCATGCTCCCATTAGAGATTGTGATGCATCTGTGTACATATGCTCAACTTCTCCCCCATATATACAATCTTTTCTCACCAAGTTAGTTACAAAATGCCACATGTGATGAATGCAGTCCATGGAAATAAGGTTGCAATTTATTTCGCTGGTATTTTTGTACCAGAATGCGATGTATAGAGTCGATAACGCAATACATTCATCATTATTTTTATAAGTTTAGTATCGAAAAATTAATAAAAAAATTCTGAATCTTATTTCAAGTACTTGCAACTGGGATGGAGTTCGCCGACTAATTTTTTTGGAATACTTATGATCGAGTACAAACCAAGTACTTATTGGTACTCAAGTTGTGTTCGAGTTCGAGTACAAGTACTCCAACACTGGATTAGCCAAACCTACCTCCGTCTGAGTAGTCTTGATGTATACTGAATGGTGTATAGAGGATTGGTGACGTATGGTTTATAATCAAGTGCAGCGTCTGATGTGAAATACTGATCAGTTCTGTTGGCATCTAAGAGGCCAAGGATTAAAGATCCACCCTGATGAAGACCTAGAATGAATGACAACATCAAGATTTACAAAGTACATTCACAGTTTAGCTGCTGAGATTTATTCACAGAAATCTCCCACATGCTTCGGCAAACATTTGTGGAGTAAAAATAACATGTTGGGGAAATTCCCAAGTTTCCTGCAGCTGATTTCACAAAATGTTGCGTAACTTACGCAACGTACAACTGTTGCGTAAGTTTTGTGAAACGGGCATAACTTGTGCAACCAAAGGCAGGAAATGTTGCGTAAGTTACGCAAAATTGGCTGCTGTACAATCATGATAAATGTGATTTATTTGTAAAGATCAGAGCAGGTTTGTAGAGGTGTTTCTGTATAAATCACTGAGGCAGGGCCGATTTCACTAACGCATTGCGATCATCGCTAAAGCCCAAATCCATCGCTAAATGGATCGCAAAGTCATGATCTCATATCACGTATGATAGTGATGATCACAAAAAAGTGAAATTCGGCCCAAGGATTGAAGAAGCAGTCATGGTCGGATAATTAATTGTGTTTCCTACCTCCCTGGGTTGATACTGTCAAATCAAACGTGTCGTCACTTGCTCTCCTCCTTCTTCGGCTTTCCTTTTGAGATGGTACCAGGACCAGGTCTGTGCCATTTGCTGATGTCTGTACCACATCACTGTGACCTATTAGATCAAACATATTAAACCAATATGAATATAGCAGCAATTATGAAGACCATGGCCCTCAGGGAGAACAGTATACAAATATCACATGGTTTGAGGGTGACAGTCGATTTTAGCTCACGATGTGTTGGAAGTTGACAAACTATAGTTCCTGAGGCGAAGCCGAGGGAACTAGTTTGTCAACTTCCAATACCGAGGGAAGCTAGAATCGACTGTGCACCCGAAATAAACCATGTGATATTTGTTTTACTATACCTCATAAATAAACATTACTGTCCACAATTTCGTCGTGTCATTTTCGTGAACTTCATGTAGGGCGAAGTTCACGCACGCACACTGCAAACTAGGATACATGCGCAGTGAGATGTTACATGTGTAAGAGTTCCTTTGAAGATTCCCCAGCCTACTCGCTGGTGATCAGCAAATATATCCACTGGTACATGATGGTGAATTGATCAATTGGGATTTGGCTCTGGCTCATGAATATTTATGAGGTATAGTAAATTAGTAATACATGATAACTTATGAGACTACCCTGTTAAAAGAACACAAAATAGATAAAAGTTAATACACAAGATTTCATTTTCAGATTGCATTGATCAAGATCTGAACACCTTGGAGAATTCAATTGACTTGCGTTATGGTGCAATATGTTTGTTTTTTTTCATACCTAATACGGTAGTAGTTCCTGCTGACATGGTTGAACAAAGCCTTGCCGAATTGCACATCTCTATCCAGGAATAGAGAGTTCTGTCACAAAAACATTTCAATCAACATGAAATATTCAGCATATCAGTTAGGGTGGATACAACAATGCATGTATTTATGCATTTATCGTAATCACTTTAAGGCTTAGTAAGTATGGTTGGTCAAACTCAAGTTTCTTGGTTATTTGTGGAAGATATCCACATTGCTTAGCAACCAGACCCCTGTATTTGTGTCCTTGAGCTAGTCACTTTGTAAGTTATTGCTTCTCACCATCCAGGATGTAATCGGGTAGTCGGGTAGCTTTAAGGTTGAAGAAGGTTGATGCTTAAGTCCTGCATCTTGAGGCTTGAGGTTGGTTTTACTCCTCAGGAAGCTGACGCAGTTAAATACAATCAGACGGCGGATAAGCATGGTGCAACACATAAGCACTGGTATTATCATTTTGCTATACAGATGACTCTGGGAACCATACCTTAACTCTTTCCATAACTCTTTCAAGATTCATTTGTTTGACAGGACTCTGACTTGACATTTTGATAATCCATTGGATTTCTACAAATGTGGTGTAATGAGCCAATAAATAATTAACAAAAAACTACTTAGACACTTACTTGCCAGGTTCCATGTTGAAATCTGTGTTGCTTTTAGTTTTAGACGGATCTTTAGGAATCTGGAAGTCATCGATGTTGTAGGTCTTCATAAAGTTTGTGAGTTAGTGACGTAAGCTTTAGACAGCATCCGTGGCCCCCTAGTGTCTCGTTTCACCTTTAGTTTCATACTCTCATCAGATGCAAACACCTGTATTATGGGAATGAGCCATACGTTTTGAGCACCTCACTTGAGAATAGAGCTATCTTTGAAATTGATCAAGCCTGGAAAAACTTAAAAGAAGGGTAGCATAAACAAATAATGATTGCCTCAGAGCCCCTCATCACTGTCTTGATGCCCCTGGTGACTGTCTTGGTGCACCTGGTCACTGCCTTGATGCCCCTGGTCACTGCCTTGATGCCCCTGGTCATTGCCTTGTTGCCCCTGGTCACTGCCTTGATGCCAGTGGTCATTGCCTTGGTGCCCCTGGTCATAACCTTGGTGCCCCTGGTCATTTGAAATTGATACCCTCCCAAGAGAAATAAATAGGTATTGAAAATTCAAGGCCAGGGTAAGTTTGAACTTCTGTCACATCTGCATGGCTTGTGAAGAATGATCTTACGACACCATTTGACTTGCTTCAGTTTTGGGGACTAGTTCATCCACATGAAAAGTCCTTATCTTAAATGGACTGAACAAGAAAATTCCTAAATACACTTTGTGTCTTCTACCTGAGGGTCCTGGTAATGTAGTTCCCAGTCATCACGCTTCATATTCCAGATTCCTTTGACGTCAAGCTTGCTCCATTGTGGGTGAGTGAATGGGATGTCCCTCAGTGGACATGGAGGACCTACTGGGTTTGGCAGGTGGAGGATCAAACCTGTCAGATCGGGATAAGATTGGTGAGAATGATGATCATGATGAATGTAGTGATTAATGGTATGCAAACAAACAAAGAATAATGACAATAATCATTCTTCACATTGTTGAACTTATGTTCTTGTATACCATTGGCACAGGCGTGTAGCCAGCAATGTCAGTGCAAGGGAACACGTCAGTATCATCCCTTTTTTTGTCCCTCCCCACCCCCTTTTCTTCCCTTTTCCCCTCCCCTTCCTTCCCTTTTTTCACATCGCGTCATTTTGCTCCTCCCTCCCCATTTTAGACCTCCGGGGGGCAGTTTGCCACTCCCCCCCCTTCCCACTGACTACGCAAATGATGTACCAGCAATGTATACAAGTACAGAAATAATGATTACACAATAGATTCATTTAATTGTTACCATGGACTTGGTGTCTATCTCCAGTATCTGTGACGTCCATCTTGAAGTTTAATCCATCAACAACCAAACCTGCAGTTGGCTCTGATGAATCCACAAGGATGGGTCCTTGTACTCCTACTTGTGCCTGGATGCTACCCCCCCCCCCCCCCCCCCCCCGGCTCTGTTTATGGCTAACAGCTGCACAAAGTAGGGACTGTTTTCCTGGACAAATGAAATACAAGAGCAAATAGTTGAAAGAGATGCATCTACAGATCCAATTGTGGAAACTGCAGAGTGATAGAATGATTCATATTGGCCACAGATTCCCACACATTTCTTATAATAATAATAATAATAATAACATGCATTTATATAGCGCTCTCACAAAGTACATTGTATCACAGCGCTTCAAAAAGAACAAAACAATTAGCAAGTAAATAAATAAATAATAAATACAGATACAAATACAGTGAATTGCAGTGTAATGATACTAGCAGCCGATCTCACAAAACATGCCCCAACCCAGGACTCATCCGCGGCCCTGCAATGCAACATCCTCACCAGCAATTAAACAAGAATCCATCCCAAGGAAGGTGCGACACCGCAGCACAAAGAACCAATCCCGAGCTAGGACAAGTCCGGCGAAATCGACCGTCGGTCCTAAACAGATCAACCATTAAATAAGAAAGTTTTGAGGTGTTTCTTGAAAGCTTCCAGTGACTCTGCAGAACGGAGTTCATAAGGCAGACTGTTCCAAAGGCGAGGTGCATGAGCATAGAATGCATGATCTCCTGCAGCAGAGTGCATCTTGGGAACTGCAAGGCGTGTACTGTCTGAGACTGAGACTAGTGAGGTATGCTGGGGCAGTATTGTGAAGACACTTGTAGACTAGGGTTAGGATCTTGAATTTAATTCGCTGATGGACTGGGAGCCAGTGAAGTTGATGGAGGAGTGGAGTAACATGTTCGTATTTTCCACACTTGAAAACAAGTTTGGCAGCCCTGTTCTGGACACGTTGGAGACGTTTAACGTCAGATGATGAAATTCCATAGAGCACTGCATTAGAGTAGTCAAGCCTTGATGTAACGACTGCTCGAACTGCCTGCTCACAAGTAGATGTGTTGATGAATGGCCGTATGCGACCTAAATTGCGCAGATGATAGTGGAGGGAACGACAAAGGGAAGACACTTGATGATTCATCTTCATGGCAGAGTCAAATTCAACACCGAGATTCCGGACAGTGGCTGATGATGTAATGATCTCATTGTTGATTTGAAGTGTAACATTTTCAAGTTGAGGAAGTACCCGGGGATTAGCAACAACCATGAACTGAGTTTTGTTGCAGTTGAGTTTAAGCATGTTGTGAGTCATCCAGGTCTGTAGGTCGGTGACGCACTTTGTCAATGACAGGCAACCGGCTTCGATGGCTTCGGAGCTACTAGGGTTAACTGCAATGTACAACTGTACATCATCCGCATATGAATGATATTGGACATCTCGATGCTGCTTGATGATATTTGCAATGGGGCTGGTATACATTGTAAACAGTTGCGGGCCAAGAACAGAGCCCTGTGGGACACCGAAGTCCATCGCTTGGGGTTCCGACAGAGCATTGGTGACTTTTACCCTGCAGAACCGATTGCTAAGGTATGATCTGAGCCATGACACAGGATTGTCCGAAATGCCGAGTTCAGATGACAAGCGCCGAAGTAGTATGGGGTGGTCGACAGAATCAAACGCTGCGGACAAGTCAAGGAACACCATCATGACAGCTAACTTCTTGTCCAGAGCCTCAGTGATGTCACTCTTTACTTTTACTAGAGCAGTCTCAGTGCCGTGTCCACTCCGATATGCAGATTGGTGTTCAGGGAAGAGGTCATTATCTGCAAGGTGATCGGATAATTCCAGTAGGACAACCTTCTCGAGAATCTTTGACAGGAAGGGTACGTTGGAAATAGGTCTGTAGTTGTTGAGGTTATTTTGGTCAAGGTTTGATTTCTTGATGAGCGGTGTCACAATGGCTACTTTCCAAGCAGAGGGAAAGATACCTGATGACAAAGATGTGTTGATGATGGACACAATGGATGGCAATACGGTGTCGATGTTCTCTTTCAAAACCCAAGTTGGAAGTGGGTCAAGAAAACAATGTTTGTTTGAGGCCGAAAGTATAAGCTTCCGAACACAGTCTGCTGTGACAGGATGGAAACAAGAAAGTTCATGAGCTATTCGGGTGTTGGAAACAAGTATGGGAACCTCCTGGCCGGGTGAAGCAAGTCCATGCCTGATCCTTACCACTTTGTCTTTTAAGAAGCTGGCGAATTTGTCGCTGAGTGTTTTCATGCAAGGTGAGATGGGTAGGGCAGGTGACACATTGAGGAGTGTATTAAGCACCCTGTATGCAGATTTGGAGTCGGCACCACTGAGTTGATCATTGTAATATTTACATTTCTCACCATGGATAAGCTTGTTCACGAGGTGTACCTGATCCGTATATCGTAAACGATCTGCAGCGTTGCCTGACTTATTCCAGCGCCTCTCCAATCTCCTTCTGACGCGCCTCGCACAATGGATCACGTCAGTATACCAGAGTGGGTTCACCTGAAGACGCTTAGTCCGTGTTGATGATGGACAGTGCGAATCAAGGGTTGACTGAGTGGCCTTGTTGTAATAAGCAACTTGGTCGTCAACCGAGCCGTGGATTGGAAATGCGTTCAGCGCATTCACAAGATCTTTAGAAAAGGTGTCCCTGTCTAGGGTTTGAAAATCCCTTGATAATGATGTAATAGTCTGGGGAGGTGGGTTAGCTATATTCACATTGCAGCTCAGTATGTGATGATCAGAATACAGCATATTATATACTCAACATTCACTCACAATGGCTGACTCGGGCTGTGATATGATGAGGTCGAGGATGTGGCCATGTCGATGGGTTGGAGTACGTATGTGCTGATACAGCCCAGCCTCATCCAAAGACGATATGAATCGAGAGGTGTCGGTTTTATGTGGCATGTCGATGTGGATGTTGAACAGATTGACTGATCTGGATTGTAGATTGACTGATATTTTGGGAGATTCATTATGTCAAATCCAGCGTTAAGATGGAATATTGTACTCAGTACTGAAACGTCACTAAATAGTGAGTACAATATTCCATCTTAACACTGGATTTGACATAATGAATCTCCAAAAAGGTCAATTTCTTGCAGGAAGTTTTTGTTGATCAACTTACCACCAAGTCCAAATCCACAAGTGTGAACTTCGTTATATCCGGGCCGAGTACCAACCAATCTTGGACGGTTCGCATTGACAAGCCAATGTCACATGAGAGTGCTCCTACTAGACGGAGATGGTACGCTTTATGCCGCTCTCATCATCCTTGTAGTCTTCCCAGACGACTGGAATAGAGTCTAGGCTGTCAGTGTATGTTACCGGCTGTAAGAAAGAAACAAGAAGAAGCTGGAGTATGTGGATCGGTTTACGGAAACACCATGTAAGAATCGTTAGTACTTTTGCACTTCTATTTCGTTTGCACTTCTCTTAAGGTCTCAACGTTTCAACAAGCCTGCTCTAGTCCTCATCAGGAGACTCAAGAAGCTTGAGGTGGACTGGTGGACCAAGGTGAGGAGAGATGGACCAGAGATGAAGAATAGGGTTATGGACAGGGTTCTAGCCACGGTGGGCGGCGCTGGGCGGGCCAGCCCGGCACTGGAAATTTGCGCCCGGAACTTAGGTCTAAAATAAACTCTGCCGCCCCGCACGAATTTCCGCAGAGTGAATAAAAGTATTGCCAATATTGTGAATTTTGATCACATTCCTGAATAAAAGTTCACTCCTTTCTGTTATACACCTGAAATTCATTGAATATTAGTCCTTAAAATGTAGCTGAATACCATTAAATGGCACTGCCGTCGGAACGGTGTAAATGTTGACCCTGGACCTTGATCATGTTGCGCTGCATTTTTCTCACCGCGGCTCAGCTTCATTTCTAGAGCCCACCACTAATATTGGTCTGGCTAGAACCCTGGTTATGGAAGACATCATTTGAACAAGGAATATCTTGATCAAGGATACTCGCCATGTCATAGAATGGACCAGCACAAAGCCTTCCCTCAATAGGAGGAGTGATATCCACTGAAAAGTAACTTGTTGAGAGTTACATTGTCCTGCTTCATTCATACCTGAGAAATAAGAGCACTATATTGATTCATCTCTAGGTTGCAAACAAGTCTCATCTTCAATGTCTTATTATACAGACTTACCACGGTGACCATCACAAACATATTACAATTCAATATATTATTTGAAAGACTGGTAGTTCATGACTCCCCCTCCTTAGCTAGCCCGGTGCCTTAGTGGTATGGCAACTGCACTAGTAAGCAGGAGGTTGTGGGTTCGAATCCCACCTGAGCCAGTACATGATTTGAGAGTCAGGTTGGCATGGCGGTTTCAACTTTCCTCGCCTTTCGCCTCTGCGGACTGGGTTCAAGTCCGGCTCGGTCCACAAGTGGATTGGGTTTTCAGTCCCTACCTGATTCTGTGGGTTTTACCCAGAATATTACTCTGGGGTTTTCCTCCCACCTCTTAAACTGTATCTTCTTCTCATCATCTTTCCATAAAAAGGTTTCATCAGGCTTTTGAGCTACAGTGCCTAGGGTGTTTTCTGAGGAATCCTTGGTGTCATTACCAGAAATGAATAATAATAATAATAATAATAAACAAAGTATAAAGATCTGAATGAGACAGAGCAAACATACCAATGACAGTCACAAAGTAAGATCCTTGCTGAGTTAGATTCAGACCAGTTACCTCCACGAATGTATCTTTCCCAACAAACAGCATGGGTCTCTCATTGAAGGTAGCCTGGAATTGTGCTGAACCAGTCAACATGTCCAGGCAGTCTATATCTTCAGGTGCTGTGGTGGTTGGTGAGGGTTTGCCCAGGCTGACGTAGTACATCAAGATAGGGAAGGTGGATTCAAATTGATCCCACTGGGCTCTGACCATAGTGAGTGAATTGACGTAATCAGGAATCTGAACTTCAGTAACTGAGGGAAAGAAGTATAAAATACAGTAATAAATATTATTTATCAGTACAATTTTAGTTCTTGTACTTAGTAAAATAATCTTTCCTTTTATGAACAATAATTTGAGTTCAGGAGCGGATCAAGGATTTTCTAAAGGGGGGGAGGGGGGGCGTGGAAATTAAATGCGCCAATTAATAGAGACGGATGCATTTCGGGGCGATCAAAGCTAACTAATTTTGTCTCTCCCCCATCTTTTTCTTCTCTTTTTGAGTCTTTCTCCCTCCCTATATATTGTTTTTTTCTTCTTTCTTTCTTTCTTTTTTTTTTCTGGAAGAAAAGAAAGGGTGGCGTGTGCCTCCCAAGCCCCCCCCCCCATTACTTTAATGGAATTTATTTTTATCAGAAAATGAATTCCAACTCACCAACCACAGTGCTGTCCACTCCAACATTAATTCCTGTTGATGTCACCTCAGCCGTTGATAAACTAGAGCTGTGTCCTCTGACCGTTACGTAGTACCTGGAATCCAGTTCAGCAAGGTCAAGGTTTGAGAAGGTAACTGTTGTATTCGTACCAACGTTGGTAAAGGGGACCACGTTGTCCCTGGTCTTCGGATAGCGACGGTCGGTACCAACAGCAACCTCATAGAAATCAACAGTTTGTTCACTGATCTCCTCTTTGTATAGCTCTTCATTTCCTATAGAAGGTAGAAATTACAATAGTAACGATGTCTCACAAGGAAGACAATATAGTCATATTTGTGGGGTGTTGTGGCCCAGTGATCTGGCGTGTTGAACTCAAGATCTTGTGGTCAATCTACAGGTTGTGGGTTCGAATCCAGCCATGGGCTAGTGGTGCTTGTGTCCTCAGGCAAGACGCTTCGTCACATATTTGCTCCTCTTCACTCTTCTCCTCTTCGACTAAGGAGTACACATAAATGGGTAGGGTAGAGATAGCTTTGTATGCTTGATTAGCCTCTGTGCATTCTACAGTAGCTGGGGCTGTATACTCCTCAGGGAGTTGAGATAGTTTCGGGAATGTAAATTATGGCCTGATGACCAGGGATAATAATCTGTAAAGCGCATAGAGAATCTTTGATTATAAAGCGCTATATAATTACAAATGGGCTATTAGGGAGACACGTCTAAAAGTGCACAATAGGGAGCCATCGGGACTTATGGAGACTTTTCAATGTCTCCCTAAGGTACCAGCTACCTTTTAAAGACATATTAGAAGACAGAGAATGTTCTCAATATGAACATATCAATTTCAAGTTCTTTGGTTTGGAGGATGTTTAGAAATAGGTAGTTATTGCTAATTATTATTATTATCATTTTTCTGTCTGAGAAGGAAAAAGGAACATGGAGATACTGCATTCAATAAAGAATTACAGAGAAGAGGTTAGGGTGTGGTGGGGGGAGGGGGGGGGGGGGTAGCCCACCTGTGTGCTGCACTGTTTCCTCTGGCTGTGTTCCCTGTCCAAAGCCTTTCCAGTTTGCTGAAATCATGTCCGTCCTCTTTTGGTAAGTCAGATCAAATCCTAACAGGAGTCCGTCATAGACCTGGCCTGGTATCAGCGACTCCCGTTTGACGGTGATTCCATCCGATCGGACAGAGACAGTCAGTCCAAGGGTATTAGTGGCTCGCACCACAGTGTAGTACGTCTCTCCATCAGTCATTTCTACATCTATATTACTGTCTGATGTTCGATCTGTTCGAGATGCAAGGGCAGTGGAATGATAAATAAAACAAATGAACGAAAGCAAAAACTTTAAAATGTAAAGTTCTACCGAGTTTAACGTTAGACAAAATATGAATCAGTATTGAGCTTGAAAAGCCATTCTTGACTCATGTATAGGCCTAACTTAACATCATATTTGATAAATCCTTTTATGATCAAGATATAGGCGATTGTGGGTTAACGGGATCCCAAAACACATTGATTTTTTTGGCTCTGAACTAACTTCTACTCCTCAAAAATGATACTTTTGACTTTCAGCAAATGTTCCTTGGTCCTTAAAAGCCTACATTGAAGAAATTCGTTAAACATTTCAGGGTTAAATTCAGTTTTCTTACGCACTTCTTGTAAACTTTAAAACAGACCGTCTGATCGCGTGAGGCCATTTTGTCTGGTCTGGTTAGTCTAGTGCCCAGACCCAATAGACCAAGAGTCCTCAAAATGTCAGAGTGGAAACCAGACTATTCTCGTCTGCGGCCGTCCGTGCGGCGGTGAAATGTTACAATCTTGGTTACCGTTTTTACCCCATAATTTCCCTCAAAAATCAAAGCCCTGCCCTCTTTCCAAAAAGTTAAGCTTGGTAATATAGAGGAGGAGACCAACAAAGTATATAAGCCTTATCGCAAATACCGCCTGGTTGATTTTGGACAATAGTCGAAAGGCACTGTGGGAAGGGAAAAGGTACAAAATATGCTCCTTTTTCCTTCCCATGGTGCCTTTCCACCATTGTCCAAAATCAACCAGGCGGTATTTGCGATAAGGCTTATGTAGGTAAGTTACTTTTCAAATAGTAGTTTCCTTTCCTTTATAGTTTTATGACCCGTAAACCCACAATCCCCAAAATATAAATAAGCCCTAATTAAGATAAGGTTGTGTTTGGTTACCTCCAACATCAATCAATGGCTGAATCTCCTGGCCGTCGCTTCTATAAATAATTAGTAACCTTAGGCCTATAGGCCTAGACCATTCATTCTTCATGGGACAAGGGTCACCAGTTAAATCCTAGGCAGCATTCAACACATTGAGTGAGATCTGGAAATCAGTATCATCTAGAGTATTCTCAGTGATTCCGTCTTTGACCTAGATGGGACGGAGGGGTTGAAGTCCATCGCTGAAGCGACTGACAAAGTGATCCATGGGCGCCGCCATGTTGCAATTTTTATTAAACATGTTCGACCATGGTTCGACGTAGAGGTCGCTAGTTTAGTCACCTGAATGATCATGTGATATGATCACCTGATATAATCTTGACAATAACAAAAATAAGTGGAAACTAGAATTTGGAAACACACCGCTCGTGCTGTCGGCATCATCATCATGCATCAATACAACTAGCAACTTACACTTAAAAAAACTCGTCTTGTGCCCGTCGAAAAGAGGATTTAACTGCTAAGATACTTGAGAACATTAATTCCTTTTTAATTCTTACCACTGACACTTAATTTTGTAATTTCAGTGAAGTCAAAAGATGTATTTGATTGGTCTAAATGGTGGCATTGCATCTGGTAAAAGCACTGTGTTTAACTTCTTCAAGGAATTGGGATGTCCTGTCATTGATACAGATTTATAGGTAGTACATGTATCATACTTTGGTAAGAGACCAAAACAGAAATGTTCACAGATTAACGTATAACTTACAGGGTATGAAGATGGTGGTGGTAGAATACCGTTTAATTTGTCCGCCCTGAAATGGTGTATTTATCCAGAAATTAGTAAAACTTCGACAGAAAATCTTTTTGATCTATTAAAAGATCAAAAATAAAAGAGAAAACACTTAAGAAATACTGTGGCCAATTTTTTGCTGTTTTCTCAAAAAGTGGGCAATGTATGGGACTGAAATTTTCACTGATTACTTTACTGTATCTTCCTTGATATTTTTGACCACAAATCTGTATTTCTTTCACAAAAACCAAAGGATGATCCTACCTTTAATCGCAAGAGAAGGTATTCAAATTGAAATAAATATTAGGGGTTTGTTTGTTTAATGCACGGGATCCCCAAAAAGTGGCTCCACGTCCTCTGCAGGGTACACTAAAAACGGGATGGGATCAGCAAAAATCTGTGATCCTATGCATGCGTTAAACAAACAGGCCCTTAGTTTAAGTGGAAAAATAGAATCATGGGATAATGAATTTTAATTAATCTTAGGCTTTGACATGTTTAGTTAGACATGTTATAAAGAAATTGTAAAACGAACGTCCTAAAATTAACTTGGCACAGATGCAAGTGGCACTAAGGTATCACAAATACTAAATAGCATTTTCACCAAGAGAGGGCGCTTCTGCAAAGCATTTTGGGATGCATCTGGGTCGAACTGCAAGTTCACAAACACAGTGCACAAATCGAATTTCACTTGGACTGTCAAAAACTGGAAAAGTAGGTGGGTGGCTGCGCTATAACGATCCTTGTGCATCCCATAATTCCTAGCAGTTGCTATTTGCGATATACCTTATCCCAGTGATGTCTATGCATGTCCCTTTTTCTACGGCTTAATGACACTGTCACTTGTCAGATTTATATTTGTTTGATTTGATCATTTCTGTTCCTTGTCTTGCACAAGCGGTTGAGCCCAATAAGCCCTCGTGGAAAACAATTGTTAAACACTTCGGCAATGGCATCCTTAAGGAGGACAATACCATCAACAGACCCAAATGAGGAGATATCATCTTTAAGGATGACAAGAAGAGACACTTTGTTGAATTCCTGCACATATCCTTACATTCAGAGAGAGATGATGTGACGAGTTACAATGTACTTCCTCAAAGGTTTGTTCATCATGGTCATTTGCCAGGATAAGTTCATCAATATCACCGGTAACCATAGTTTTGTTTCCATAACAATTAGAATAATTGCCTCTCATCAAAGAATCAAAGATGGAAATGGGTACAAAGATAAAACAGATGAAATGTTATTGCGCCTCATCCTCATGTATAGTGTGTAGCAAGAATAAACAGGTTAAGTGCTTCCAGTACGGAGATGATATAAGCGATGTGTGTGGAACTTGCAAAAGTATGTCCAGAAAACCACAAAAAATCGCTGTTTTCATATTGAGCAACCGAATTCGGCCCAAAATCTAACACTCCCCTTTTCTTTGATAAACCTCCCAGCCCCCATATGTCCCGTGTACAAACTACTCGCTATTTGCATACCAAAATGGCGGATTGTGTATAATTTGTATGGAGAATGGCGACCTCCATGCCGATTACCCTTCGCCCTATGGTCAGTTATCCATCTTGCGCGTAGTGCTATATAATCTTTGGTGGTACCCTAGTAATCTGTACTCCTTAGCCCCACCCCCCTCTTCTGGAATTGTTCTTGAGGGATATTATAATAAGAAAACCTTCACCCTTAATTTTCATCAAGTCAGCATGTGGCGGTTGATTTATAATGTCAAGGTTATCGTCACCATGGAGTTTGAGACTGGAGAGAATCATAGTGTTGTGCTGTAACTAAGGCTGACATTTTGGCGTGATTTTAGCAGAATTTGATCCTCTGGGAAACTTGGACCGCCTTATTTATGGAAATACTTTTAAAAGAGGGAAATTTGGTGTAATGACCATGCAATCCTCACACGATTAATCATTAAGCTGTTTCCCTGGCAAATCCATTCTCATGGGACCACCCATTACTTACTATAACACCTATCACTGCAAAGACCTAGGAAATCAACCTGCTTCTTGAGGCAAGTGCATTACAAAAATTCCTTCAAAATTTCATCATTGTTTGTTGGTAGCAGAGCAAATTAATCTAAGAATAATTTGAAAATGCATGTTCCCCCAGGAAGAGCATATTTAACAATGAAGGCGGTAATGTTTCATTTTTAATACACAAGTGTAATTGACCTCAATGCCTCACCTAAACTCTTATACAAATAACAGACGGTAACATCCATTGGCTGTTTGCATCTAGTTTGCTTTAAATTTATTTATCCAAATTCAACTTCACATAAGGCAACCATTAATCAAAACTTAAAAAAAAAAAATCAAACATAGAGGGCGCTATACAGCTCTCATGGCGTCATCGTTTATATTTTCTGAAAGCACGAGATCTTCTCAATCTTTTAGCCTATGTGCCCAAATCCTTCCGTTTTCGAGTTATTTTGAGTCAAACTTCAACCGTCATTTGTATACAACACTAGGTATATTAATTGTTGAGATTCACGTGTTGAGATTCACATATGTCGATATTAAAATCGTAGCTCATGTGGTTCTCAAGTTACAATGCACCAAAGTTTTTCTTAAAAACGTGTGTAATTTGATACCCGATGACGTAATCATGACGTCAATATTCTAGGTACAACTTGGCATCATGACCTAAGTTCCCACCAAGTTTCAAATCAATATCTTGTAACTGTCAAAAATTTCTTTCCAACTCTTATCGATAGCCAGAGGTTCAAAGTGCTGATTCTTACTCTTATTACTCTTACGATAAGATTACAGTAATTCTATCAACTTTATTAACCTTATCCATTTCTAATTCTTGGCGTATCACTAATGACATGAAGATTAGTAATTTTTCTGAAATCAATAAATTGTTACAATATTTGTCTATGTGTGTATTAATTTTTGCAATTTCCAATCACTGAGTGGGGATTTGTTTTAAAGGTAGTATCATAATCTGGTTTTTGTCAAAGAAATACAGATTTGTGGGCAAAAATATCAAGGAAGATACAGTAACAATCATCTGTGAACATTTCAGTCCCATACAGTGCCCACTTTTTGAGAAAACAGCGAAAAACGGCCACAGTATTTCTGAAGTGTTTTCTCTTTTATTTTTGATCTTTTAAAAGATCAAAAAGATTTTTGGTCGTTGTTTTACTAATTTCTGGATAAATACAACATTTCAGGCGGAAAAAAAATTAACAGTAGGTTTCTACCAGCACCATCTCCATACCCTGTAAATTATACGTAAATATGTGAACATTTCTGTTTTGGTGTCTTACCAAAGTATAATACTACCTTTAAAGAGTATTTCATTAATGGATGTGCCAAATTTCTAAATATTGAATTGTTTTTTGTTGATCTTTGTACACTGTAAACTCTTTGAAGATGGGTATAAGGGTGCATGGGAAGATCTAGACATCTAAGGCATTGGTGCGTCAACATTTCAAAACAATCTTTTTAAAAAGAGAAAATACAAAAATAGATATATTTCATTAAAAACTCTTATTTCAATATCATCTGAGTATATGAATCAAACTTTTCATGTGTATTATCACCGCAAAATCCAAGTAATGTAACAAATATGCTTCCAGTCTGTGTATAGGAAAGACAAACTTATCCAGTATATTACCACAGCAAAATCAAAGTAACATACATACAATGTGACAAAAAATAATATCATCATCAAATAAAAAAAAGCACAAGGGAAACTGACTGAATTCTAAAGTCATTGAAAAGTGAACAAAGAAACAAATCCTGTTCCAGTAAATTTTTCTTTGTTCACTTTTCAAAAAAAAAAATCCTTATATCAATTCTTAAACTTTTAAACACTCTGATTATTAACTCTGATTATGTGTTAATTGTAAATCCAACTAAAGATATCATGTGTTTTATGACCACAAACTCAATGCCACAAAAATAAGTATACACATGTATATCTAAATCTAATCTCATCTCATCAAAATCAATTTTATGTAATGCTAGACAAGCAAAAAATGTTTCTCTCCCCTCACCCCCTATAATCAACAAACTCACTGGCCTGCAGCCAATGGAACATGTGCCGCGTAGCTGCTGGTACACGGGCCCGTATGCCTATTTGATATACCAGGTAATAGGCATACAGGCCCGCGTGCCAGCAGCGGCACAGGTGCCAGTGGCAGCAGGCCAGTGAGTTTGTTGATTATAGCCCCCTGTATTTGTGTTGTCAGAGCGGGATAAACGATGATATCAGAATTGGATCAAGACTACTCACTCCCCCCCCAAAAAAAAAAGAAAAAAGAATGCATACTTTGGGATATTTTGGAAATTTAAGCCAAATTATATATCGTTTATCTGGGTACAGTTCTGCTGGGTATGACATGCTGGTTGAATTTATCTAGGATCACCTGCCAATTTGAAATGGCTACATATTAAACATACATCTAACCCTTTCAATTTTATATTGTTTTCTGAGTAACATTACTCACTTAATTACTCACATAATAAAAACAATATTTTCATACAATTTTATTGATATATTTTGTGTTGATCTATTTTGATGTATGTTCTGCAATCTTGCAATAAGTATCAATGGCTTAGTTTTCTTTCATTGTTTGTACATTTCTTATATAGTGAAATCAATGAGCATAAATTGAAGAATACCTCAATTATTTAAAGAAATGATAATATAACTTCAGTTACTTGGGAAATCTTCGAGCAATTGTTAATGATCAAATCTTAAATCTTAAAACAAACATTTTATTTTTTATTTTTTAATAAGCAAAATGGCATTTGGGTAATAGAGGCAAACTAAAACAAAGATTCAAACAATTAAAAACATTTTTACCCTTATTTTTAATCAGACATGTTGCTAAATTCTTGGAAAGTGTCCGGAAAAATTGAGTCTTTTAATTTGATTTTCAACCAAATCTTTGGAAGTAGTTTTCAGTGAAAGAATGAATAAAGTTAAGTTTTGATACTAAATGTTTGATATTTGTGCTGTTGATGGAGCCAAGTGTTGTGTATCAGGCAGGCCTTTTACAGATCAGATTCATTCGAGTCAATATCCTGGAGGAGATCTGTCCCTCTGAAATTTTTGAAACTGGAATAGTATGTTGAGAGCTGTGGGAATAAAATGAGAGAAAAAATGTGTCCATAAAAAGCACCATATTTTTAGTTAAGCTTTTCATTTATTATAGGGTGCATTCGTTTAGCTAACACGGGTCAGCCCTTACTGGGAATGGAAGTGTTTTACTGCACAAAACAAGCGAGAGAATGGGGATGAGGTTGACTGGTGTGGACCCGGGGGAGCTTAACGAATGCACCCATAAATTGTGTCTAGACCACAAAATGCATCAGTCAGTGAGTAGATCATGGTATTTCATGATTGTTTCTCTTCAAACAGGAGCAAAATATGACATTTTAGTAGAAAGATTTTGAAGTCTGTTTTTTATTATTGCTGGTTTATTAAAAACTGTCAATAGCAGCCCAAAGGTTGAATTAAAACAGATTTACAATGATTATTTAAAACAACAGGTAAAAGTACTTTACTTCGAATAAAAATAATAACAGACAGATATAAGAAGATAAAACAAGTACGAGGCACACATACATTAAGAGTGTGAGTGGAGAACTAAATAAAAGAGTTGATCATTCTTGTTAAGTAGGGGACCGGACTATTATAAAAAAACACTTGGATTTGTTTGGGAATTCTTGAAGTTTCCTTTTATATCTAAGATTCATTGTATGATTATTCCTGGATGTTACGAACCATTCATTAAATTTGTTAGAATTAAAAGCCTTTAAAGCAAATGTAGTGCTAAGTTTAATTCTTCTACAAATTAATATCTCTAGTCCAAGGGTAAGTAATGCTTGACCATAATGCACATACAATTGACCCAGAATAATTCGACTTACTCTTTTTTGTGTTAATTATCGAGGGAATAAAAAAGAGAAGTGGCAGCTTCTGAAGAGCGCCCTCTATATATGAATCAATCAATATGTTTCAATCAAGCCACATCTTGACTAAGTATGGACTAAAATAAGCAAGAAGGATCAGCAAAAGCTAATCCAGACATAACTGTAATAAAAGTTTTAAGGTACAGTGCAGGATTAGTAACATACCCAAACAGAAATGTTCACAGATTTATGTATAACTTTCAGGGTATGAAGACGGTGCCGGTAGAAACATACTGTAAAAACATTTCCGTCTGAATTTCCGAAATGGTGTATTTATCCAGACTGCAAACAGTTTTGATCTCGGGGTGAATTTATAACTATTTTTTATGTTTTATAAGAACAATTGAGTCAGTTTTTCACTATTTTCTCATGACTCGGATGTTCGATTGAGCTCAAATGTTCACAGGCTCATTATTTCATGTACATGTACGTGCTGGATTTAATAGACAAAGTGCGAGTGTTCTCCGACCTCTACCAATCATGTATTATACCTTTAATAGGAACAGTGGAAATAGGTGTGAAAGAAAGGGATGTTAAGGGAAATGTTAGGGGGTCTTACCTCAATCTGTTCGCAAGGTGGTGGAGTCCTCTTTTGGAATAAGGTTGGTGGTACCCCTTGTTCGGATTCAAAGGTGGAGCTGGAGGGTCTTGAGTCTGGGATTGACACCATATTTTCATGGTCGGATAATTCATGGATTTCTTCATTGCTAGACAAGGCTTCTACATTCAAGAGGGAAGAATCTCCAACAGCATTGGAACGCCTGAATCTGGACCAAGGTCTTGAGGATGATTTGCGACTAGATGTCTCGGCCTTGTCAAGGCTTGAGACATCGTTTGAGACATCGTTTGAGACATCGTTTGAGACATCGTTTGAGACATCGCTTGAGACATCGTTTGAGACATCAGACTTCTCCTCTTCAGGGGAAGCACCTTCTTGGTCACTGGTGCTAGCTTTGTTTGTCACTTCATCTGCATTACCAATGCCAAATGCTACATCAAAGAACTCGCGATCTTGGAGAGTTTGAGAAATGGAAGGCACTTGGTCATCTTGAGGTTCTGGTGTGACTTTCGATCTGTTGAATAGGAAATAAAACAATTTCAAATGATTTTTATTTTGTGGGATATCAAATCAGTAAAAACACACCCTAGAGTCAGTTGTGAATAATAGTGTTCTTACGCATTTTTATGGCCACCATGACATATGACATTATGGGCGAATCAAAACCACTAACACCACACTATTGTGCATGTCATGACAGTTGACCGCTGTTTTAATATCTTTAAGTGTACATTTCACTTGATTTCTTCGTACCATAAAGTTTCTACAAGCAAACAAATTATTCAGAAAAAATCATGGCAAAATTATAAAATCACACAAAGTAAATGTGCACAGATTTGTGATGTATGATGTATCACACACGATTATTATATGCATGTGCAAAAATCGCACATCACAAAACTGCAGATTTTTGTGAATTTGTAATGTACATGTATCAGACATTAGAAATATGTGCTCAGATATTTTGTGATGTTCATGTCCCTCCTGCGCCACCATTCTTTGCTGTCTTGCGCAATTTCACACTGTGAATTATGTAATGTGCACCACAAGTGTCATGTGTCATGGCGACCACCGCATCTGGCACTGGGTACGAAACAACACTATTATACAAATGCCACACTCGGACTGGGTTAGATCCATTGACCAATACACTAGTTCAACTACTTTTTTTTTACAGAGAGATCATTTCACACAAAAATGATTAAGGCAAGCTGCACCAAGACGTGGTGTAGCCTGTTGTGGGTAGAGGCCCGTGCTGCAGCTTTTTATAGTAGAAACTGACCTGGGAATTTTTCCTCCATGAGCTGCTTGAATCCACCAAGGTTCTGTCCGTGCTTGGACTTGGCCAGTAACGTGTAGCCCTGGCCAAAGCGATGATTGATGAGATGCTGCACACTGCCCAGGCATTTGAACTGACCGTTGACCATGATGGCTAGCCGGGTGCACAGGGCTTCACACTCCTCCATGCTGTGTAGTTCAATACGAGACAGTAAATTAGGGACTGTGCAAGCCTGGACTTTGGGTCTAGAAGTGGCAGGCCATTTTTCTGTGTTCCTGTTCCTGATTTCAAACTTGTGGTTGTTCATGTGTTGCCTTATTAGTGATTGTCCAGTCTTTTCCTTCCTCCATGGTCCAATGTACACAGCAGTGGGGCACAGTCTGCAGGTTATGGCATTAACAGCATTGCTGGATGTGCAGTCAGTGATCCCTTGATGGAGTACATGGCATTGTTAGGTCCAGTGATATCCTTGCTGGTGTTTATGTGTGGGCAAAGCTGACATGGGCCTGTTGCATGGGGTGGTACCATTGTTGGTGGGGAGGGTGAGGGCACTGCTGACCAGATGGGCTCGGAGGTTAGGGGGCTGCAAGTTGTAGGCCACAATGGGTTTTTCCCTGAAGATGTGCTTGAGGGTGTCGTCATCTTGAAGGATTGGGATCAGCTCATTAATTATGCGTTGCAGGGTAGGGGTTAGTCTTGGTTCAAGACTGTATTGGTGTGGATACTGGAACCGCACTGACCATACGTGTGTACGTACAGGTAATCCGCACGGAGCTCTCACTAATACAGTTTTGGGAATCGTGTAAAATCTCCCCCTGAAATCGGGGGGAAACACACTGCGCATGCACTGCATCTAAAGTCGGGCGCTGCCCATTTTCTGGCCACGCTCGTGCATACACGTAAACAAGGCACCCCGTGAATTTACACAATATGGTACAGTTACAATAGTATGGTACTGTATACGTACCTTTTGGTTAAAATTTCGACGATGTGACTGGGCAAAAGTTTGGGAGATATATGACTGTGTATTTCAGTGGCTAATTTACAACATAATGTAGAAATCCACGCGGTTACTGAATTATTGTACCTTGTAATACTATAATTCCATTGCATTTGGTAAAAACAAACACGAAGCAAGGAGTTTTAAACGTGCTATTTATAGTATTATTTAGCCTGAGGCCTACAGTGAAACACTCCATTTTAAGTTACATGTAGGCCTATAAACAAAAAACATTTACACCGTTCATAATTTGTAGCTCTTTGATAATTCACACTGTATACAACGTGCATGTTACATACACCTGTACACCGCATGCATAGCAATACCCACAGGTCGGCCGTGGGAATGCAGCGATCTCTGCATTGTTTGACCCGGGCGTTGCCTTGGGAGCTGACCGCAGGCCTCGAAGTTCAGGTTTTGCCTAAGGGGAATGACCATCTATGACCAGCGTCATTCTTATACATCATACATATTCAACAGTGTGCAAGGGTGACGAAGTAGCACGCTACATACATTATATACAAACAAGGTGCGCGCGCAACTCACAGCCCTTACACGATTCCCAAGACTATGTTATAGAAGGCCTTTACGAATGGGTGTACGTACGTGCGTGTCGGTGCGGATAATCGGTTCGTACGTTCGAGTACGGTAATAACATAGTCGTGGACCAAGACTAGGCAGGGGTTTGAGTACAGGTATGTGACAACAAGTGGGGTCCTGACTTGGCTGTCATGAGACGTATACTGAAGTAGCTCATCGCTCGTTGCATGCTTGTTGCTACAAGTTTGACATCAGGAACAGGAACACAGAAAAACCTGTGGCTGAACTCTTCAACCTTCCAGGCCACTCACTCAGCCAATTATCAGTTGCAGTATTACAACAAAGGGGATTCAAGAACTGGATGGAGAGAGAAGCAGCTGAACAAAAGATCATCCAAAGACTAGACTGTATCAATAGAGGATTAAACAGGGACTTTGGCTTTTTGTCACACTACATCAGTGACTCATCATTACCTTTTGTCTAGACCACAGACTTGGCCCCCATATATATACCTTGCTTGATGATGCCACTTCATTGCATCTGATGAGGTAGTTGTTGCTACGAAAGCTCAGGCTCTTTTTAAACTCTAGTTAGTCAATATAGTGCTACTTGTATTTTTATATTTTACACATTTATATGGAAAAAGATGACAAAACAAGATGAAAATGGCAAAAAGATGGGGACAACAAATTTGAATCTAAGTACAGATGAGATACAGTACTTCTAAATTTATTTGCAAGATTTAAAGGTATCTTCACTCAAGATCTAACTGCTTGGACTGCACAGCTTGTGTTCAATATTGTCAGCTACAAATGAAGTAGGTTTTGATAATATTTGTTTTACTCACGTATGATACAAGTGCTTCTTATAGATGAAGTAGATAATACCAGCAATGATGAGCAGACCGACTAGAGTACAGACAACACCAAGTACAACCTTGACTCTGGAAAATAAACAAAGCAATAGGAATAATCATCATTCAGGCATTGTGTGTATAGCTTGTACAAATACCCAGGTCACGGTGTCGTTGAGAGAACATGCATTTGTATGTCACTATTACTATGCTTAAATAACTGGTGGTCTTAGTGCAATGCAGCGCATCCTGGGATAAGTAACTATTCATACTTAAAGGTAATATCATACTCCCCCCCACCTGTTGTGGGTTGAGTCTACTAGTTCATACCTACCCCAGACGGTTACTACTATATGCAAATTCCCCTGCGCCAATTTGCTGCTTCGCTGAAAAGACTTGATCAACCGTGGTGCACCCTGACCTCCCACAATGCATACCGACATAGCCGCCATGATCGTCCTTCTTTTCGAAGCCAGGAGGCTCGAGGCCAGAAGTGGGGAGGACGGGCGGGACGCAACCGTCTGGGGTAGGTATGAACTAGTAGACTCAACCCACAACAGGTGGGGGGAGTCTACTGCATTCAACCTACCCCAGACGGTTACTACTATATGCAGAGTGGCACCGAGTTACGGTGGTGGGCTGGCTACATGGAGAGCCAGGAAAGTTTGGTGGATATGAATCAGGTTAGCATAATGGGCACAATGCCCATCGTGAGTTCGCCATGGGCAGAGCTTCCGTGGAGGTCTTGCCCATCTGTCAGCAGGCCTGAAGGAATCCTAGTTTCCAGGTCGGTGAAGCCAGGATTTTCCTGTCGTACATGAGTTAAGTCGCTCCGCAGGACGTCCCTCAGGTAGCAAGAGGAGAAAATGGAGGGGCATGCTGCCTCGTCCAAGTCTGATGACAGAACTCAGAAATAGGACCAGGATGTGAGTACTGTTCTCGCATCTTGGGTCTTGATGTATCAGTGGGTTTGCTGGCCCGGTTTAGATGGGCAGACTGGGCATGCAAACTTGACAGTCGAGGCGATCCAGCGGATAAACGTGACTTTCGACGCTGGGCTTCGTGGTAGTGGCGAAGGGCTGAGAGGGGTTCCTTCTCAAGTCCTTAGATTGGGCTAGGTACCACATCAGACCCCTGACGTGGCACCCTAGCTTGCCTGACGGGTCACCGGAGCGCGATGTCCGAGACGATACAGAGGTGTCTGGTGGCTCGAAGACAGGGCATCAGTTTTTGGTGAGGAAGCCTATGGTTGGAAGGAGCCGAGTGCTGTGTGGCATCCGGCGTATGTGGCATTCAGCTATCGATAGGGCCCTGATTTCACTGGTCCTCGTAGCGTAACCACTGACAGGAGGAAGGTTAGTAGATGCACGGTAGTGTGCTAGGGGCCATTCGGTAGAACGTGGCCCATAGGAGGTGTGTGCATTGGCCACATAGGTTGAGAGGGGAGGGCCATCCTCGAAAACATCGCATGTAGTCCAAGCAGACCTGTAGCTGCGGGTAGAAGAAACTTGGAGCCTGGTGTGGAGCTGGTGCGTAGGCAGAGGTCCGCCATAGCCGTTAGTGGTGTAATAGTAGGAGAAGGAGAGGGAGCATCTTCGTGGCACCACATCGGGGAAGGTATAAACAGTCACCGGGTAGCCATGACAGAGGCGTCGTTGTGAGGCCCCGCTGTGAGGGTCCTTGTATGGTGTCCAGCATGATGGGTGTTGGTTTTGGGGGCTGTACGCCCCAAGCCAAGTGTAGTGGAGGGTGTCGGGCCCGGGTAGGATTGACTGGTCGTTGTGCGACTGGCCCGGGCCGAGCCCCCTAGTTTGTCTCTCGACAATGGTGAGAAGTTTCCTGCCCGTACGCACGACTATTGTAGGCGTGTGTCCAGTGCTTGGTGTAAGTCACTGCCAGTACTGTCCTATGTACATGCTATGTAGGAGGGCAGACGAGTGTCTCAGTCGCAGCGGCCACCTGTGGGGTCGTTATTGGCGGTCGAGAAGTGGAAGGTGGAGTGAGGTGTTGTCCTTGCCGGCGTCCCCTGGATGATCCAGGGCGGGGACGTAGATCAGAGGGGCACAACCCATCCGCTCTGAGTGACGGGTCAGGAGTAGGTGTGTAGATGTTCTTGCTTGCTCTCGGTATAAGTGAGAGTGCTGGCATATGTGTTGCAGGGCTACTAAGAATCTCACAGTGTTGTGGTTCTGATGCTGGTACGGAGGGGCGGCCTACTCGTTGCGCCAGTCCGGACGACACGGGTTCAAACCTCACCAGGAACTATTCCAAGTTGACGTCCAGCGTTCGTCATGTGGATGATGTCCAATGGTTGCTCCGAGTGGACCGTTTGAACACGTAGTTCGGTCCTTCGCCGAAATCTGGGCCGAGAAGCCAGGCGTTGTGGGCGAGTTGACGTATACCAGGAGAATGTGACCTGGTTGGATCAGGTCACTGCCATTCTCTACAAAGACCTGTGGGCCACGAGGCTCAGGATGCTAAGGGTATCCTGAGCAGGGTGTTTTTGACATCTTCCAGGGGTTTGTAGGAACCGGGAGTCGAAAACTCTGGACTGTGTCTTGTTGTGTGTGGCAGCAGGTGTAAGGTCATTGGCAGAGATGACCTACTCATCCGATGATGTGGAATGACAGCCAGACGTAAGGCGTCGGGATTCCCTGTGTGTTCCCCAAGTTTGCGATCTGCAGAAAGGAACTGGGGACCGTTGGGCTGGCCCAAGTCGACTTTGGTCCTGCTCGCAGAGGTTGTTTGATGCGGGGTACGTGTCGACGGGGTCCATACCCATTGGGTATAGGGCCAGCGTGTTGAGGGCTGGCATGAGCCGGCCATCCTGGTGGTTACGATTAGCTGGAAATGTTGACCTTCGTGGAAGGGACTGTGGCCACAGCTATTCAAGGTAATTCTTCAATGTCCTGGGTAGAGCCGATGGAGAAGAAAAATTGCCTTGTATTTTCCGCCGATGGGCGTTTTAAGGACCCAAGGACGTCGAAAATCAGTCCCGCAGGTCCGAGAGGGGTGCTTTGGAGTTCTGCAATGTTGTTGCCAATCGTCAACGGGAGCTATTCCGCAACGAGCGGTGGGCTTGTGGAGTTGACGGTGGAGGTAGGCTGGGTTGACGCATGCCGGGTTCTTGCCTGTCTTGGCATGTAGTGACTCGGCACTGTATAAGTGCCGCCATGTAACTAGAATTTGACAGAAAGGAATGAAGAAAATTCCAATCCATACCATACTTTGTACAGTGTTTATCACTTTTCAAAGCATAAGAATGAGAGAAGGTGAGGAAGTCAGCTGATCCGAAGAGGTTGCAAGCGTGATAAGTAGTGATGGTTCATCTCAGACTATGTAACCCCGTCAGGTCATGGAGGTAGAACAAGATCAGGTTGACTAGTCACCTCCCAGTACCCAATATATTTTGGGTCTCTATGTGGTGAGCAGTACATGTACAAGTATTATCACATGTATAAAACATGTACATGTATTATCACATGTATGACCTTTGACCTCAGGACAACATGGATGGCGAGTGAGCTAGCCGAAGTTCGAGTCAATGCATGCTCGCATTTTAATCACCTTTATCACTCTATTCATTATCCAGTGTCCAAACAGGATACATGAAGTACACTTATGACTGCCAGGGTCGCCGAGGTCACCGATGTGGAGCCACGGAGCGGTCTTGGCTGTAGTCATTGTAGTAGTGTGCGAGCCGTAAATGACGGTTGTAAAATGCGCCCGGAAGTGCATTGTGCGTGGTCGTTGAACAGTTACGTGCAGTGCGTGTAGACCCTCGTTCCGGTAGCGATAGTGAACGAAGATTCAGTGTACGTGTCTCGGGTACATGTTACCGCTCCGTAGCGTCGAGCTAAGGTAGGATGCGTTATCGGCCCATGGGCACTGGACAACTCGACTGGGAACAACTCGCCATGAAGCAGGTCGACTGCAAGCGGCCGGAGAGGGCCGAGCCCGGAAACATAGTGCGGACCGGCGTGGCCATTGGGCGGTAAAAACTGCAAATGGGAATCCTGGCAGCTTTCCGCTCCGCGAGGAAGAAAGTATTATCCATCAATGCATCCGTGGAAGCATAGAGTTTAGCCTTAAGTCGTCCGCGGGCCAACTCGGCCCAAGGTGCGTCGACTGCAGTTGGGGCCGAGCCGGCGGCATCGTTTCCGCTCCAGTAGAGCCGGACAGTAGGATGGGATCCATGTACAGTACGAAGTGCGTGTACAGTATGGATAGGACAGGACAAGTCGGCCGTGGAAGTGGAACGACTCGACTTGAGACAGTCCGACCGCGGGTACAATCCGACTCTGAGGGTGACAGTCGGCTGGACCCGGCTGCGTAAAGGGCTATCGTGGCTGAGTTGGTGCAGGCGTTGAGGCTCTCCGCTTTCGTTGAGCGATGGTCGGAAAGACTCGTATAAAGTCCATCTCGAGCTAAAAATTACATGTATGCTGTAAATTGTGGCCCGATGACCAAGGATAATAATAGATATGCGCCATGAGCGTCATGCTTGGCGGATACCGGCGCATTAAAAGAGTCCATTATTATTGTAATAAAGGTGACACTGCGCCATGGAGCTTGGACTGGGCGGAGAGGGCCAGATAAGTGGGCGCGTCCAGGCGGCAATCGTCACTGGACGTCGGTGTAATACTGTAGTGGGTCCAACTGATTGTGACCGCCGATGCATCACGGGACAAAGCCGACGGTGTTGACCTGGCTTGTATGGACGATGGGCCGTGTAGCTGTGTATGTAGATATCTCCACATCTTTCCGCTTGGGGAGAGCCCAACAATGGCAATGATGTGCGTGTGACAATCCATGTATGAAATTAAGGGGGTCTGGTAGCGCGGCTAACAAAGCCGTGCGTGATGGCCCGTGTCCTTCGATCCCTTCGCATCAGAGGTGGCTGACAATAAAACATTGTACATGTAGTAGGGGATCGATACGCATTCCCCGTACACAATGGCCCGTGTCCTTCGATCCCTTCGCATCAGAGGTGGCTGACAATAAAACATTGTACATGTAGTAGGGGATCGATACGCATTCCCCGTACTAACGGGCTGTGATAATAAGCCGGGCTGACGTGGCCTGTTGAGGGGTCTTTGTTGTGTGTGTGACCCCCTGAAGCTTTCAGCTCTATGCGGCTGGGCCACGCAGTAAAAGAACGTCCCTTTGACGTCCGCAATCGTGCTCGCCAGACTGAGGGGTGGTAGGCATATCACTTCTCTCACCCCACAGCAATAGCACATGATCTTCGGGGAGGTGAGCCTTCATACCGTGCCATGTATAGGCGACTGGAGGCCGCTTATGGTAGCGGGTTGAAGTCGGTGGCATGGTGTGGGCTGGAGTAGCTGTCTGGCAGCTCAGCCGTGTATGGAACTCTCCATGGCTTTCCGTCTGGGTAGAGCCAGACAATGGACGTGGGGTCACGGTGCTCATTGGCTGCTCGAGCCTCTACACATCTCTCTGAGGTCCGCAATGGTGTTCGCTCGGGCGTAGCGGTGGTACGATAGTAGCACTGCTCATATACACTGACGTCTGAGGCTTTGTACATCGGACAAAGGCGTAGTGTGCAGAATAATAGCTAGGACCACTGGAGGCTGCACGCAGACAGGCCATCTCTCTGACGTCCGCAATCGAGCCCGGCAGACATGGGGAGCGAAAGCACGTCATCACGGCTCTTACCCGTAGACAGCTAGTATATCGGCTCGGGAGACCGGAAATCATAACCGGGGCGAGCCTCTGTTCAGCGGGTCGTAACAATGTTTCCTAAACAAAAGGAGCATGTTACGCCCGGGCCAGTCATTCCGTTGTGGCGGCATCCTTCGTCGCCTCCGGTAGCGAGCGTTCTCCCTCCGCTCTGGTAGCGACCGTGGTATCGAGCTACCCCCGGCCGTAGGCCTCTTCGGGACGATTAGACACGTAGCCTTCAAGGCATGCCTAGTATCTAACCGCCCGGAATTCCTTCGGACTGGCAGTGGTAGCAGCAGTAGCCCGGAATGAGGGGACGAACCCAAACTCGGCCATTCCGACTTGCTGTACCGCGGGGGGAATGAGGTTAAACTCTCATCCATCCCCCCCGCATATAGGCCTTTCATCGGGTCGTAAGCACAGAGCCGGCTGTGCGTTACCCCGGCATCACGTAGAGGTGTATAGACCGCGACGACGTAGGACCGCGGTACCTGTGGGATGCACAAAGAAAAAGAGAGAGAAAAATACCAAAAACAAACGAACAAGAGAACACTGTTTATTGGTAACGGTTAATCAGATAAGTAAAAAGGGAAAATATCAAGTCTATACAGTTTGGAAGAGCAGCGGGAAACGGAAACTCGATCTTCGAAAGAGCCCACGAAGGGCACGTCCGTTTCATAGCGGCGCTGAGAAAAGAAGGACGATCATGGCGGCTATGTCGGTATGCATTGTGGGAGGTCAGGGTGCACCACGGTTGATCAAGTCTTTTCAGCGAAGCAGCAAATTGGCGCAGGGGAATTTGCATATAGTAGTAACCGTCTGGGGTAGGTTGAATGCAGTAGACTTTGGTTTTTATCAAATACAGATTCATGGGCAAAAATATCAAGACAGATACAGTTGTTTTACTAATTTCTGAATAAATTTATAATTTCTGGAAAAATTGTAACCACCACCATCTTCATACCCTGTAAGTTAAGGTAAATCTGTGAACATTTCTGTTTTGGTTTCTTACCAAAGTATGATACTTCCATCTTTATATCCAGAAAGTTATACGTAAATCTGTGAACATTTCTGTTTGGATATCTTACCAATCCTGTACTGTACCTTTAATTCAATTTGACCCTCTTTACAAAAATGGATGTCAGTTAAAAGACTGCTCCAATCACAAGAAAACTGAGTCCAAATCGTTTATAAAAACATACTACGAAAATGGTGCTTCACGATACCTAAGCACCTTGACAATTACTCTGAGATCTTCACAGTAGTGTGGGTCGAGTCTAGCTACTAGTCAATACTTCCCCAAATAACATTTATCTATGTGGACGGTCACTTCCAGAATGCCGCATTGCAGATGACTGCAATTGACATGCCCCTGAAGTGGGCCCGAGGTGGACAAGACTCTGACGTCGTGAGCATGTATGCTCTGTTTGACCGCATGATCATCCGCAGAAACTGGCCAGTTTTTTAATAGCAAACTTGATTGCTGACACTACCCAGCGTACTATGGTGTCACATGCCTCACGGCTATGGTGACGAGTTGTTATTACGAACAGTTGTCGAGCAGTCTCTCTGAGTTGTTTTGTCCGTGACGGGTACCATTTGAGGGCCCAGACTGGGCGCCAGAGTTTGTCTGAAGGTACCCAAGATTGGGATCCAATACTGGGCACGAAGACCCTACTGCTGGGACAAATCCAGCGCCCCACAGGGTTCCCAGCAAATATGTCCATCGGTAATAGTTAGCGCTTGAAGCTCACTCCCCCTGCGACTGCTAGGAGGAACGCAAGCTTCATTGTCATCCCTGACCTCAGCTGTGAGATGATGTCTGGCCTGAGGGCATGATCATAAGAGTCTTTACTAAGAGTCTGATCAGCCTGGGAAACCATGATTGGTGAGGCCAGAATGGGGCAATGAGAAGAACATGGCACCATTCCAGCTCTATCTCGGCAATTACCCTGGGAAGTAGCAATATGGAAAAGAATGCGTAGGTGTACATGCCATCCCATTTCATAAGTAGTGCATCGTTGCCCACACCTGTGGTTTGGGGAAATTCTTGGATGACGCAAACAGGTTGATGTGGGGTTGATCCATGAGCAAAAAAAAATCTGTGGAGGGTCCACTCCGTAGGGATGACTGTCCTCCTCGAGAGGGCATCATCCGCCAGGATGTTCTCATTGCCAGGGATGTGGACTGCACGTAAGTGTACATAGTTTTCCATTGCCCACTGATAAACCTGCCACATCAGTAAGCACAATTTGGCTGAGGGGTGCTCTTGACCTTGAGTTTGTATCCTTGACTTATCATGGCGAGTACCAAGAAGCAGCAGTGTGTGAACTAAAAACGTTCCCTTTTCAGCCATAATTATATAACACATCTTACCCAAGTACTGAAGTGAATCCAGGATGGGGAGCCAGTCATCATCTTCAAGGGACCTGGAAGCATCTTCCTTCACATTCTGCATGCATTTTAAAGAAATGTAACAACATTTGGCACAAATCACACAGATGACCAGGTCTCAAAGGGCAGAGTAAATTGCATTGCAATTTGATCAAACATTAATTTTTTCTCAGATTGTAACCAACATGTGTACAGTACAGAGGGAATCATGGATCACAAGCCCATAGAATTTGGACTGAAATTGTCTTGTTCAGGGCATTTCAAGACATCATAGGCAGCCAAACTCCTCACGTATACTGTCCTCCATGAAAAAATGTCAAGCGATTCCTTAAAAAAATGTACAACAAATCAAGCACATTTGTAGCTGGCGGGTGGAGAGGGTGTATTCATGCATGCAATTTAGACCATTTCTAGAAATGTTTTGTTGGGGCTATGTGGGCATTTGTAATAATTACATCGACTTTGCATGGGATTGTGCAGCCATCAGTAATGCCCAGTAGAAAGACAGGCCTCTTGCAGGTTGAAAGACAAGCCACTTCCCGGTGGAAAGACACGTCACTTCCTGATGGACAGGCAACTTCCTGGTTGAAGGACTTCAAAGTATGGAGTCAAAATGCCTACAATGGGCCATTTAGCCCAAAACTTACCACAAAACTGTGACTTGCAAAGAATTCCTATCTCCTAACATTGCGAGGGACAGTAGCATCTTCAGCAATGATTGAAGGATTTCTGGAAAATAAAAAAAATACAAATTTGGTAACTAACTTGCTTCTTGCTGTCTAGTTTTATTAAATTGCATCGAGCATCAAAGGTGCTTCTTGCTCTCTAGTTTTATTAAATTGCATCGAGCATCAAAGGTGCTTCTTGCTGTCTAGTTTTATTTAATTGCAACGAGCATCAAAGGTGCTTCCTGCTTTCTAGTTTTATTTTATTGAATGTAATTTTCATGTTTTCATGAAAAAATCACATGCTGGCTCAGGTGGGATTCGAATCCACGACCTCCTGCTTACTAGTGCAGGTGCCATAACGCTAGGCCACCGAGCTAGCTGGGGTCAGCGGGGTGAATCGAATCCAATATTGCGGCAAGTACCGAACTGCATACTTGAAAATGAACAAGTTTTTGATGAAAGAGTTCATGAACGGAACAAAGAACGGAACGTGGAATGGAACAAAGAACGAAACATGGAACGGAACGTGGATTGGAACACAGAACAAAATGTAGAAAAAACACAGAACGGAACACAGAGTGGAGTGCAGAAAGGGTTGCACAACAGAACGCACGACGGAATACAGATCATTGGAACGCTAAGCGGAATGCAGTGTACGGAATGCACGGATCGGAACGAAATTAGAACACGGATATCGGATAATGAAGCACGAAAAAAAACACGGAATGACACATGCAGAACAATCGTTACCCTCTGCATCCCATTCCGCTTTCCATTCTACATTCAGTTCCGTGTTTAATTCCACCTTCTGCTCCAAGTTCTGTTCCAAGTCTCGTTCCAAGTACCGTTAAAAGTTCCATTTAACGATTTGTTCCATCTTCCATTCATTGACTCTTTCATCATCGCTAAGCCCGGTAGACAGTTGAATTACCCATGGAAAGACCGGTTTTAAATCCGGTAGATAGGTCTCTTCACGGCAGTAAGACCGGATAGCCCAGTAGAAAGATGGGCTAATGTCTAATGGAGACAAGAAAAGCTTGCTAGTAAAAATGACAAACGTAAAAGTTGCACGCAAAAGCTATATTGTACGAGTTGCATCTACGCTGCTTTGCATTGCTCACTAACGCTGCTTACTTAGTTCCAGAAGGAATAGAGAAGGTTTTTATTATTAGTATTTAACTGGCAGACCTTTGCCTAGACCAGAAACAAGGAGTGACCCTCTTCACTGGTCTGTCGCAAAGGTTGGGGTAACAACGCCAGGCGGAAAACTGAAGAAGTTCTCCTACCCCTCAAATAACTAAGTTTTTATTTAATTGAATGTAATTTTCATGTCTGCATTTTTAAATATAGATTTATCGTGTTAACTTTGGTTAATAACTAACCAAAATATTCTATTAAATAACCTAAATTTGTCTAATAATTTCAGTGAACGTCCTTGTAACGTTCTTAAAGAAAGACCAGATATTATATATCACGTCAACTTTGGTTAATAACTAACCAGAATATTCTAGTAAATAACCTAAATTATTCTAAAAATTTAAGTGAACGTCCTTGTAACGTTCTAAAAGTAAGACCAGATATTATTTATCACGTCAACTTTGGTTAATAACTAACCAGAATATTCTAGTAAATAACCTAAATTATTCTAAAAATTTAAGTGAACGTCCTTGTAACGTTCTAAAACTAAGACCAGATATTATTTATCGCGTCAACTTTGGTTAATAACTAACCAAAATATTCTAGTAAATAACCTAAATTTGTCTAATAATTTAAGTGAACGTCCTAGTAACATTCTGAAAGTAAGACCAGATATTATTTATCGTGTCAACTTTGGTTAATATCTAACCAAAATATTCTAGTAAATAACCTAAATTTGTCTAATAATTTAAGCGAACGTCCTTGTAACGTTCTAAAAGTAAGACCAGATATTATTTATCGCATCAACTTTGGTTAATAACTAACCAAAATATTCTAGTAAATAACCTAAATTTGTCTAATAATTTAAGTGAACGTCCTAGTAACGTTCTAAAAGTAAGACCAGATATTATTTATCGTGTCAACTTTGGTTAATAACTAACCAAAATATTATAGTAAATAACCTAAATTTGTCTAATAATTTAAGTGAACGTCCTAGTAACGTTCTAAAAGTAAGACCAGATATTATTTATCGTGTCAACTTTGGTTAATAACTAACCAAAATATTCTAGTAAATAACCTACATTTGTCTAATAATTTCAGTGAACGTCCTAGTAACGTTCTAAAAGTAAGACCAGATATTATTTATCGTGTTAACTTTGGTTAATAACTAACCAAAATATTCTAGTAAATAACCTAAATTTTTCTAATAATTTCAGTGAACGTCCTAGTAACGTTCTAAAAGTAAGACCAGATATTATTTATCGTGTCAACTTTGGTTAATAACTAACCAAAATATTCTAGTAAATAACCTACATTTGTCTAATAATTTCAGTGAACGTCCTAGTAACGTTCTAAAAGTAAGACCAGATATTATTTATCGTGTCAACTTTGGTTAATAACTAACCAAAATATTCTAGTAAATAACCTAAATTTGTCTAATAATTTAAGTGAACGTCCTAGTAACGTTCTAAAAGTAAGACCAGGTACTATTTATCGTGTCAACTTTGGTTAATAACTAACCAAAATATTCTAGTAAATAACCTAACTTTGTCTAATAATTTAAGCGAACGTCCTTGTAACGTTCTAATAGTAAGACCAGATATTATTTATCGCGTCAACTTTGGTTAATAACTAACCAAAATATTCTAGTAAATAACATAAATGTTTCTAATAATTTCAGTGAACGTCCTTGTAACGTTCTAAAAGTAAGACCAGATATTATTTATCGCGTCAACTTTGGTTAATAACTAACCAAAATATTCTAGTAAATAACCTAAATTTGTCTAATAATTTAAGTGAACGTCCTAGTAACGTTCTAAAAGTAGGACCAGATATTATTTATCGTGTCAACTTTGGTTAATAACTTACCAAAATATTCTAGTAAATAACCTAAATTTGTCTAATAATTTAAGTGAACGTCCTAGTAACGTTCTAAAAGTAAGACCAGATATTATTTATCGGGTCAACTTTGGTTAATAACTAACCAAAATATTCTAGTAAATTACCTACATTTGTCTAATAATTTCAGTGAACGTCCTTGTAACGTTCTAAAAGTAAGACCAGATATTATTTATCGCGTCAACTTTGGTTAATAACTAACCAAAATATTCTAGTAAATAACCTAAATTTGTCTAATAATTTAAGTGAACGTCCTAGTAACGTTCTAAAAGTAAGACCAGATATTATCTATCGTGTCAACTTTGGTTAATAACTAACCAAAATATTCTAGTAAATAACCTAAATTTGTCTAATAATTTAAGTGAACGTCCTAGTAACGTTCTAAAAGTAAGACCAGATATTATTTATCGTGTCAACTTTGGTTAATAACTAACCAAAATATTCTAGTAAATTACCTACATTTGTCTAATAATTTCAGTGAACGTCCTAGTAACGTTCTAAAAGTAAGACCAGATATTATTTATCGGGTCAACTTTGGTTAATAACTAACCAAAATATTCTAGTAAATAACCTAAATTTTTCTAATAATTTCAGTGAACGTGCTTGTAACGTTCTAAAAGTAAGACCAGATATAATTTATTGCGTCAACTTTGGTTAATAACTAACCAAAATATTCTAGTAAATAACCTAAATTTGTCTAATAATTTCAGTGAACGTCCCTGTAACGTTCTAAAAGTAAGACCAGATATATCCCAGTAGAAAGAAGGGTAATGCTTAATGGAGACAAGAAAAATTGGTAGTAAAAATTACAAACGTAAAAAATGCCCGCAAAAGCTGTATTCTACGAGTTGAATACACGCTGCTTTGCATTGCTCACTCAGGTGCTTCTTGCTGTCTAGTTTTATTAAATTGCATCGAGAAAAGGTGCTTTTTGCTGTCTATTTTTATTAAATTGCATCGAGCATCAAAGGTGCTTCTTGCTGTCTATTTTTATTAAATTGCATTGAGCATCAAAGGTACTTCTTGCTGTCTAGTTTTATTAAATTGCATCGAGCATCAAAGGTGCTTCTTGCTGTCTAGTTTTATTAAATTGCATCGAGCATCAAAGGTGCTTCTTGCTGTCTAGTTTGATTAAATTGCATCGAGCATCAAAAGGTGCTTCTTGCTGTCTAGTTTTATTCAATTGCATCGAGCATCAAAGGTGCTTCTTGCTGTCTAGTTTTATTAAATTGCATCGAGCATCAAAGGTGCTTCTTGCTGTCTAGTTTGATTAAATTGCACCGAGCATCAAAGGTGCTTCTTGCTGTCTAGTTTTATTAAATTGCATCGAGCATCAAAGGTGCTTCTTGCTGTCTAGTTTTATTAAATTGCAACGAGCATCAAAGGTGCTTCTTGCTGTCTAGTTTTATTTTATTGAATGTAATTTTCATGTTTTCATGAAAAAGTCACATGCTGGCTCAGGTGGGATTCGAATCCACGACCTCCTGCTTACTAGTGCAGGTGCCATACCGCTAGGCCACCGAGCTAGCTGGGGTCAGCGGGGTGAATCGAATCCAATATTGCGGCAAGTACCGAACTGCATACTTGAAAATGAACAAGTTTTTGATGAAAGAGTTCATGAACGGAACAAAGAACGGAACGTGGAATGGAACAAAAAACGAAACATGGAACGGAACGTGGATTGGAACACAGAACAAAATGTAGAAAAAACACAAAACGGAACACAGAGTGGAATGCAGAAAGGGATGCACAACAGAACGCACGACGGAATACAGATCATTGTAACGCTAAGCGGAATGCAGTGTACGGAATGCACGGATCGGAACGAGATTAGAACGCGGATATCGGATAATGAAGCACGAAAAAAAACACGGAATGACACATGCAGAACAATCGTTACCCTCCGCATCCCATTCCGCTTTCCATTCTACATTCAGTTCCGTGTTTAATTCCACCTTCTGCTCCAAGTTCTGTTCCAAGTCTCGTTCCAAGTACCGTTAAAAGTTCCATTCCACGATTTGTTCCATCTTCCATTCATTGACTCTTTCATCATCGCTAAGCCCGGTAGACAGTCTAATTACCCATGGAAAGACCGGTTTTAAATCCGGTAGATAGGTCTCTTCCCGGCAGTAAGACCGGATAGCCCAGTAGAAAGATGGGCTAATGTCTAATGGAGACAAGAAAAGCTTGCTAGTAAAAATGACAAACGTAAAAGTTGCACGCAAAAGCTATATTGTACGAGTTGCATCTACGCTGCTTTGCATTGCTCACTAACGCTGCTTACTTAGTTCCAGAAGGAATAGAGAAGGTTATTATTATTATTATTTAACTGGCAGACCTTTGCCTAGACCAGAAACAAGGAGTGACCCTCTTCACTGGTCTGTCGCAAAGGTTGGGGTAACAACGCCAGGCGGAAAACTGAAGAAGTTCTCCTACCCCTCAAATAACTAAGTTTTTATTTAATTGAATGTAATTTTCATGTCTGCATTCTTAAATATAGATTTATCGTGTTAACTTTGGTTAATAACTAACCAAAATATTCTAATAAATAACCTAAATTATTCTAATAATTTCAGTGAACGTCCTTGTAACGTTCTAAAAGTAAGACCAGATATTATTTATCGCGTCAACTTTGGTTAATAACTAACCAAAATATTCTAGTAAATAACCTAAATTTGTCTAATAATTTAAGTGAACGTCCTAGTAACGTTCTGAAAGTAAGAGCAGATATTATTTATCGTGTCAACTTTGGTTAATAACTAACCAAAATATTCTAGTAAATAACCTAAATTTGTCTAATAATTTAAGCGAACGTCCTTGTAACGTTCTAATAGTAAGACCAGATATTATTTATCGCGTCAACTTTGGTTAATAACTAACCAAAATATTCTAGTAAATAACATAAATGTTTCTAATAATTTCAGTGAACGTCCTTGTAACGTTCTAAAAGTAAGACCAGATATTATTTATCGCGTCAACTTTGGTTAATAACTAACCAAAATATTCTAGTAAATAACCTAAATTTGTCTAATAATTTAAGTGAACGTCCTAGTAACGTTCTAAAAGTAGGACCAGATATTATTTATCGTGTCAACTTTGGTTAATAACTAACAAAAATATTCTAGTAAATAACCTAAATTTGTCTAATAATTTAAGTGAACGTCCTAGTAACGTTCTAAAAGTAAGACCAGATATTATTTATCGGGTCAACTTTGGTTAATAACTAACCAAAATATTCTAGTAAATTACCTACATTTGTCTAATAATTTCAGTGAACGTCCTTGTAACGTTCTAAAAGTAAGACCAGATATTATTTATCGCGTCAACTTTGGTTAATAACTAACCAAAATATTCTAGTAAATAACCTAAATTTGTCTAATAATTTAAGTGAACGTCCTAGTAACGTTCTGAAAGTAAGACCAGATATTATCTATCGTGTCAACTTTGGTTAATAACTAACCAAAATATTCTAGTAAATAACCTAAATTTGTCTAATAATTTAAGTGAACGTCCTAGTAACGTTCTAAAAGTAAGACCAGATATTATTTATCGGGTCAACTTTGGTTAATAACTAACCAAAATATTCTAGTAAATTACCTACATTTGTCTAATAATTTCAGTGAACGTCCTTGTAACGTTCTAAAAGTAAGACCAGATATTATTTATCGCGTCAACTTTGGTTAATAACTAACCAAAATATTCTAGTAAATAACCTAAATTTGTCTAATAATTTAAGTGAACGTCCTAGTAACGTTCTAAAAGTAAGACCAGATATTATCTATCGTGTCAACTTTGGTTAATAACTAACCAAAATATTCTAGTAAATAACCTAAATTTGTCTAATAATTTAAGTGAACGTCCTAGTAACGTTCTAAAAGTAAGACCAGATATTATTTATCGTGTCAACTTTGGTTAATAACTAACCAAAATATTCTAGTAAATTACCTACATTTGTCTAATAATTTCAGTGAACGTCCTAGTAACGTTCTAAAAGTAAGACCAGATATTATTTATCGGGTCAACTTTGGTTAATAACTAACCAAAATATTCTAGTAAATAACCTAAATTTTTCTAATAATTTCAGTGAACGTGCTTGTAACGTTCTAAAAGTAAGACCAGATATAATTTATTGCGTCAACTTTGGTTAATAACTAACCAAAATATTCTAGTAAATAACCTAAATTTGTCTAATAATTTCAGTGAACGTCCCTGTAACGTTCTAAAAGTAAGACCAGATATATCCCAGTAGAAAGAAGGGTAATGCTTAATGGAGACAAGAAAAATTGGTAGTAAAAATTACAAACGTAAAAAATGCCCGCAAAAGCTGTATTCTACGAGTTGCATACACGCTGCTTTGCATTGCTCACTCAGGTGCTTCTTGCTGTCTAGTTTTATTAAATTGCATCGAGCAAAGGTGCTTTTTGCTGTCTATTTTTATTAAATTGCATCGAGCATCAAAGGTGCTTCTTGCTGTCTATTTTTATTAAATTGCATTGAGCATCAAAGGTACTTCTTGCTGTCTAGTTTTATTAAATTGCATCGAGCATCAAAGGTGCTTCTTGCTGTCTAGTTTTATTCAATTGCATCGAGCATCAAAGGTGCTTCTTGCTGTCTAGTTTTATTCAATTGCATCGAGCATCAAAGGTGCTTCTTGCTGTCTAGTTTTATTAAATTGCATCGAGCATCAAAGGTGCTTCTTGCTGTCTAGTTTGATTAAATTGCACCGAGCATCAAAGGTGCTTCTTGCTGTCTAGTTTTATTAAATTGCATCGAGCATCAAAGGTGCTTCTTGCTGTCTAGTTTTATTAAATTGCAACGAGCATCAAAGGTGCTTCTTGCTGTCTAGTTTTATTTTATTGAATGTAATTTTCATGTTTTCATGAAAAAGTCACATGCTGGCTCAGGTGGGATTCGAATCCACGACCTCCTGCTTACTAGTGCAGGTGCCATACCGCTAGGCCACCGAGCTAGCTGGGGTCAGCGGGGTGAATCGAATCCAATATTGCGGCAAGTACCGAACTGCATACTTGAAAATGAACAAGTTTTTGATGAAAGAGTTCATGAACGGAACAAAGAACGGAACGTGGAATGGAACAAAAAACGAAACATGGAACGGAACGTGGATTGGAACACAGAACAAAATGTAGAAAAAACACAAAACGGAACACAGAGTGGAATGCAGAAAGGGATGCACAACAGAACGCACGACGGAATACAGATCATTGTAACGCTAAGCGGAATGCAGTGTACGGAATGCACGGATCGGAACGAGATTAGAACGCGGATATCGGATAATGAAGCACGAAAAAAAACACGGAATGACACATGCAGAACAATCGTTACCCTCCGCATCCCATTCCGCTTTCCATTCTACATTCAGTTCCGTGTTTAATTCCACCTTCTGCTCCAAGTTCTGTTCCAAGTCTCGTTCCAAGTACCGTTAAAAGTTCCATTCCACGATTTGTTCCATCTTCCATTCATTGACTCTTTCATCATCGCTAAGCCCGGTAGACAGTCTAATTACCCGTGGAAAGACCGGTTTTAAATCCGGTAGATAGGTCTCTTCCCGGCAGTAAGACCGGATAGCCCAGTAGAAAGATGGGCTAATGTCTAATGGAGACAAGAAAAGCTTGCTAGTAAAAATGACAAACGTAAAAGTTGCACGCAAAAGCTATATTGTACGAGTTGCATCTACGCTGCTTTGCATTGCTCAGTAACGCTGCTTACTTAGTTCCAGAAGGAAAAGAGAAGGTTATTATTATTATTATTTAACTGGCAGACCTTTGCCTAGACCAGAAACAAGGAGTGACCCTCTTCACTGGTCTGTCGCAAAGGTTGGGGTAACAACGCCAGGCGGAAAACTGAAGAAGTTCTCCTACCCCTCAAATAACTAAGTTTTTATTTAATTGAATGTAATTTTCATGTCTGCATTCTTAAATATAGATTTATCGTGTTAACTTTGGTTAATAACTAACCAAAATATTCTAATAAATAACCTAAATTATTCTAATAATTTAAGTGAACGTCCTTGTAACGTTCTAAAAGTAAGACCAGATATTATTTATCGCGTCAACTTTGGTTAATAACTAACCAAAATATTCTAGTAAATAACCTAAATTTGTCTAATAATTTAAGTGAACGTCCTAGTAACGTTCTGAAAGTAAGAGCAGATATTATTTATCGTGTCAACTTTGGTTAATAACTAACCAAAATATTCTAGTAAATAACATAAATGTTTCTAATAATTTCAGTGAACGTCCTTGTAACGTTCTAAAAGTAAGACCAGATATTATTTATCGCGTCAACTTTGGTTAATAACTAACCAAAATATTCTAGTAAATAACCTAAATTTGTCTAATAATTTAAGTGAACGTCCTAGTAACGTTCTAAAAGTAGGACCAGATATTATTTATCGTGTCAACTTTGGTTAATAACTAACAAAAATATTCTAGTAAATAACCTAAATTTGTCTAATAATTTAAGTGAACGTCCTAGTAACGTTCTAAAAGTAAGACCAGATATTATTTATCGGGTCAACTTTGGTTAATAACTAACCAAAATATTCTAGTAAATTACCTACATTTGTCTAATAATTTCAGTGAACGTCCTTGTAACGTTCTAAAAGTAAGACCAGATATTATTTATCGCGTCAACTTTGGTTAATAACTAACCAAAATATTCTAGTAAATAACCTAAATTTGTCTAATAATTTAAGTGAACGTCCTAGTAACGTTCTAAAAGTAAGACCAGATATTATCTATCGTGTCAACTTTGGTTAATAACTAACCAAAATATTCTAGTAAATAACCTAAATTTGTCTAATAATTTAAGTGAACGTCCTAGTAACGTTCTAAAAGTAAGACCAGATATTATTTATCGTGTCAACTTTGGTTAATAACTAACCAAAATATTCTAGTAAATTACCTACATTTGTCTAATAATTTCAGTGAACGTCCTAGTAACGTTCTAAAAGTAAGACCAGATATTATTTATCGGGTCAACTTTGGTTAATAACTAACCAAAATATTCTAGTAAATAACCTAAATTTTTCTAATAATTTCAGTGAACGTGCTTGTAACGTTCTAAAAGTAAGACCAGATATAATTTATTGCGTCAACTTTGGTTAATAACTAACCAAAATATTCTAGTAAATAACCTAAATTTGTCTAATAATTTCAGTGAACGTCCCTGTAACGTTCTAAAAGTAAGACCAGATATATCCCAGTAGAAAGAAGGGTAATGCTTAATGGAGACAAGAAAAATTGGTAGTAAAAATTACAAACGTAAAAAATGCCCGCAAAAGCTGTATTCTACGAGTTGCATACACGCTGCTTTGCATTGCTCACTCAGGTGCTTCTTGCTGTCTAGTTTTATTAAATTGCATCGAGCAAAGGTGCTTTTTGCTGTCTATTTTTATTAAATTGCATCGAGCATCAAAGGTGCTTCTTGCTGTCTATTTTTATTAAATTGCATTGAGCATCAAAGGTACTTCTTGCTGTCTAGTTTTATTAAATTGCATCGAGCATCAAAGGTGCTTCTTGCTGTCTAGTTTTATTCAATTGCATCGAGCATCAAAGGTGCTTCTTGCTGTCTAGTTTTATTCAATTGCATCGAGCATCAAAGGTGCTTCTTGCTGTCTAGTTTTATTAAATTGCATCGAGCATCAAAGGTGCTTCTTGCTGTCTAGTTTGATTAAATTGCACCGAGCATCAAAGGTGCTTCTTGCTGTCTAGTTTTATTAAATTGCATCGAGCATCAAAGGTGCTTCTTGCTGTCTAGTTTTATTAAATTGCAACGAGCATCAAAGGTGCTTCTTGCTGTCTAGTTTTATTTTATTGAATGTAATTTTCATGTTTTCATGAAAAAGTCACATGCTGGCTCAGGTGGGATTCGAATCCACGACCTCCTGCTTACTAGTGCAGGTGCCATACCGCTAGGCCACCGAGCTAGCTGGGGTCAGCGGGGTGAATCGAATCCAATATTGCGGCAAGTACCGAACTGCATACTTGAAAATGAACAAGTTTTTGATGAAAGAGTTCATGAACGGAACAAAGAACGGAACGTGGAATGGAACAAAAAACGAAACATGGAACAGAACGTGGATTGGAACACAGAACAAAATGTAGAAAAAACACAAAACGGAACACAGAGTGGAATGCAGAAAGGGATGCACAACAAAACGCACGACGGAATACAGATCATTGTAACGCTAAGCGGAATGCAGTGTACGGAATGCACGGATCGGAACGAGATTAGAACGCGGATATCGGATAATGAAGCACGAAAAAAAACACGGAATGACACATGCAGAACAATCGTTACCCTCCGCATCCCATTCCGCTTTCCATTCTACATTCAGTTCCGTGTTTAATTCCACCTTCTGCTCCAAGTTCTGTTCCAAGTCTCGTTCCAAGTACCGTTAAAAGTTCCATTCCACGATTTGTTCCATCTTCCATTCATTGACTCTTTCATCATCGCTAAGCCCGGTAGACAGTCTAATTACCCATGGAAAGACCGGTTTTAAATCCGGTAGATAGGTCTCTTCCCGGCAGTAAGACCGGATAGCCCAGTAGAAAGATGGGCTAATGTCTAATGGAGACAAGAAAAGCTTGCTAGTAAAAATGACAAACGTAAAAGTTGCACGCAAAAGCTATATTGTACGAGTTGCATCTACGCTGCTTTGCATTGCTCACTAACGCTGCTTACTTAGTTCCAGAAGGAAAAGAGAAGGTTATTATTATTATTATTTAACTGGCAGACCTTTGCCTAGACCAGAAACAAGGAGTGACCCTCTTCACTGGTCTGTCGCAAAGGTTGGGGTAACAACGCCAGGCGGAAAACTGAAGAAGTTCTCCTACCCCTCAAATAACTAAGTTTTTATTTAATTGAATGTAATTTTCATGTCTGCATTCTTAAATATAGATTTATCGTGTTAACTTTGGTTAATAACTAACCAAAATATTCTAATAAATAACCTAAATTATTCTAATAATTTAAGTGAACGTCCTTGTAACGTTCTAAAAGTAAGACCAGATATTATTTATCGCGTCAACTTTGGTTAATAACTAACCAAAATATTCTAGTAAATAACCTAAATTTGTCTAATAATTTAAGTGAACGTCCTAGTAACGTTCTGAAAGTAAGAGCAGATATTATTTATCGTGTCAACTTTGGTTAATAACTAACCAAAATATTCTAGTAAATAACCTAAATTTGTCTAATAATTTAAGCGAACGTCCTTGTAACGTTCTAATAGTAAGACCAGATATTATTTATCGCGTCAACTTTGGTTAATAACTAACCAAAATATTCTAGTAAATAACATAAATGTTTCTAATAATTTCAGTGAACGTCCTTGTAACGTTCTAAAAGTAAGACCAGATATTATTTATCGCGTCAACTTTGGTTAATAACTAACCAAAATATTCTAGTAAATAACCTAAATTTGTCTAATAATTTAAGTGAACGTCCTAGTAACGTTCTAAAAGTAGGACCAGATATTATTTATCGTGTCAACTTTGGTTAATAACTAACAAAAATATTCTAGTAAATAACCTAAATTTGTCTAATAATTTAAGTGAACGTCCTAGTAACGTTCTAAAAGTAAGACCAGATATTATTTATCGGGTCAACTTTGGTTAATAACTAACCAAAATATTCTAGTAAATTACCTACATTTGTCTAATAATTTCAGTGAACGTCCTTGTAACGTTCTAAAAGTAAGACCAGATATTATTTATCGCGTCAACTTTGGTTAATAACTAACCAAAATATTCTAGTAAATAACCTAAATTTGTCTAATAATTTAAGTGAACGTCCTAGTAACGTTCTGAAAGTAAGACCAGATATTATCTATCGTGTCAACTTTGGTTAATAACTTACCAAAATATTCTAGTAAATAACCTAAATTTGTCTAATAATTTAAGTGAACGTCCTAGTAACGTTCTAAAAGTAAGCCCACATATTATTTATCGTGTCAACTTTGGTTAATAACTAACCAAAGTATTCTAGTAAATAACCTACATTTGTCTAATAATTTCAGTGAACGTCCTAGTAACGTTCTAAAAGTAAGACCAGATATTATTTATCGTGTCAACTTTGGTTAATAACTGACCAAAATATTCTAGTAAATAACATAAATGTTTCTAATAATTTCAGTGAACGTCCTTGTAACGTTCTAAAAGTAAGACCAGATATTATTTATCGCGTCAACTTTGGTTAATAACTAACCAAAATATTCTAGTAAATAACCTAAATTTGTCTAATAATTTCAGTGAACGTCCTAGTAACGTTCTAAAAGTAGGACCAGATATTATTTATCGTGTCAACTTTGGTTAATAACTAACCAAAATATTCTAGTAAATAACCTAAATTTGTCTAATAATTTAAGTGAACGTCCTAGTAACGTTCTAAAAGTAAGACCAGATATTATTTATCGGGTCAACTTTGGTTAATAACTAACCAAAATATTCTAGTAAATTACCTACATTTGTCTAATAATTTCAGTGAACGTCCTTGTAACGTTCTAAAAGTAAGACCAGATATTATTTATCGCGTCAACTTTGGTTAATAACTAACCAAAATATTCTAGTAAATAACCTAAATTTGTCTAATAATTTAAGTGAACGTCCTAGTAACGTTCTAAAAGTAAGACCAGATATTATCTATCGTGTCAACTTTGGTTAATAACTAACCAAAATATTCTAGTAAATAACCTAAATTTGTCTAATAATTTAAGTGAACGTCCTAGTAACGTTCTAAAAGTAAGACCAGATATTATTTATCGTGTCAACTTTGGTTAATAACTAACCAAAATATTCTAGTAAATTACCTACATTTGTCTAATAATTTCAGTGAACGTCCTAGTAACGTTCTAAAAGTAAGACCAGATATTATTTATCGGGTCAACTTTGGTTAATAACTAACCAAAATATTCTAGTAAATTACCTACATTTGTCTAATAATTTCAGTGAACGTCCTAGTAACGTTCTAAAAGTAAGACCAGATATTATTTATCGGGTCAACTTTGGTTAATAACTAACCAAAATATTCTAGTAAATAACCTAAATATTTCTAATAATTTCAGTGAACGTGCTTGTAACGTTCTAAAAGTAAGACCAGATATAATTTATTGCGTCAACTTTGGTTAATAACTAACCAAAATATTCTAGTAAATAACCTAAATTTGTCTAATAATTTCAGTGAACGTCCCTGTAACGTTCTAAAAGTAAGACCAGATATATCCCAGTAGAAAGAAGGGTAATGCTTAATGGAGACAAGAAAAATTGGTAGTAAAAATTACAAACGTAAAAAATGCCCGCAAAAGCTGTATTCTACGAGTTGCATACACGCTGCTTTGCATTGCTCACTCAGGTGCTTCTTGCTGTCTAGTTTTATTAAATTGCATCGAGCAAAGGTGCTTTTTGCTGTCTATTTTTATTAAATTGCATCGAGCATCAAAGGTGCTTCTTGCTGTCTATTTTTATTAAATTGCATTGAGCATCAAAGGTACTTCTTGCTGTCTAGTTTTATTAAATTGCATCGAGCATCAAAGGTGCTTCTTGCTGTCTAGTTTTATTCAATTGCATCGAGCATCACAGGTGCTTCTTGCTGTCTAGTTTTATTCAATTGCATCGAGCATCAAAGGTGCTTCTTGCTGTCTAGTTTTATTAAATAGACATCAAAGGTGCTTCTTGCTGTCTAGTTTTATTAAATTGCAACGAGCATCAAAGGTGCTTCTTGCTGTCTAGTTTTATTTTATTGAATGTAATTTTCATGTTTTCATGAAAAAGTCACATGCTGGCTCAGGTGGGATTCGAATCCACGACCTCCTGCTTACTAGTGCAGGTGCCATACCGCTAGGCCACCGAGCTAGCTGGGGTCAGCGGGGTGAATCGAATCCAATATTGCGGCAAGTACCGAACTGCATACTTGAAAATGAACAAGTTTTTGATGAAAGAGTTCATGAACGGAACAAAGAACGGAACGTGGAATGGAACAAAAAACGAAACATGGAACGGAACGTGGATTGGAACACAGAACAAAATGTAGAAAAAACACAAAACGGAACACAGAGTGGAATGCAGAAAGGGATGCACAACAGAACGCACGACGGAATACAGATCATTGTAACGCTAAGCGGAATGCAGTGTACGGAATGCACGGATCGGAACGAGATTAGAACGCGGATATCGGATAATGAAGCACGAAAAAAAACACGGAATGACACATGCAGAACAATCGTTACCCTCCGCATCCCATTCCGTTTTCCATTCTACATTCAGTTCCGTGTTTAATTCCACCTTCTGCTCCAAGTTCTGTTCCAAGTCTCGTTCCAAGTACCGTTAAAAGTTCCATTCCACGATTTGTTCCATCTTCCATTCATTGACTCTTTCATCATCGCTAAGCCCGGTAGACAGTCTAATTACCCATGGAAAGACCGGTTTTAAATCCGGTAGATAGGTCTCTTCCCGGCAGTAAGACCGGATAGCCCAGTAGAAAGATGGGCTAATGTCTAATGGAGACAAGAAAAGCTTGCTAGTAAAAATGACAAACGTAAAAGTTGCACGCAAAAGCTATATTGTACGAGTTGCATCTACGCTGCTTTGCATTGCTCACTAACGCTGCTTACTTAGTTCCAGAAGGAATAGAGAAGGTTATTATTATTATTATTTAACTGGCAGACCTTTGCCTAGACCAGAAACAAGGAGTGACCCTCTTCACTGGTCTGTCGCAAAGGTTGGGGTAACAACGCCAGGCGGAAAACTGAAGAAGTTCTCCTACCCCTCAAATAACTAAGTTTTTATTTAATTGAATGTAATTTTCATGTCTGCATTCTTAAATATAGATTTATCGTGTTAACTTTGGTTAATAACTAACCAAAATATTCTAATAAATAACCTAAATTATTCTAATAATTTAAGTGAACGTCCTTGTAACGTTCTAAAAGTAAGACCAGATATTATTTATCGCGTCAACTTTGGTTAATAACTAACCAAAATATTCTAGTAAATAACCTAAATTTGTCTAATAATTTAAGTGAACGTCCTAGTAACGTTCTGAAAGTAAGAGCAGATATTATTTATCGTGTCAACTTTGGTTAATAACTAACCAAAATATTCTAGTAAATAACCTAAATTTGTCTAATAATTTAAGCGAACGTCCTTGTAACGTTCTAATAGTAAGACCAGATATTATTTATCGCGTCAACTTTGGTTAATAACTAACCAAAATATTCTAGTAAATAACATAAATGTTTCTAATAATTTCAGTGAACGTCCTTGTAACGTTCTAAAAGTAAGACCAGATATTATTTATCGCGTCAACTTTGGTTAATAACTAACCAAAATATTATAGTAAATAACCTAAATTTGTCTAATAATTTAAGTGAACGTCCTAGTAACGTTCTAAAAGTAGGACCAGATATTATTTATCGTGTCAACTTTGGTTAATAACTAACAAAAATATTCTAGTAAATAACCTAAATTTGTCTAATAATTTAAGTGAACGTCCTAGTAACGTTCTAAAAGTAAGACCAGATATTATTTATCGGGTCAACTTTGGTTAATAACTAACCAAAATATTCTAGTAAATTACCTACATTTGTCTAATAATTTCAGTGAACGTCCTTGTAACGTTCTAAAAGTAAGACCAGATATTATTTATCGTGTCAACTTTGGTTAATAACTAACCAAAATATTCTAGTAAATTACCTACATTTGTCTAATAATTTCAGTGAACGTCCTAGTAACGTTCTAAAAGTAAGACCAGATATTATTTATCGGGTCAACTTTGGTTAATAACTAACCAAAATATTCTAGTAAATTACCTACATTTGTCTAATAATTTCAGTGAATGTCCTTGTAACGTTCTAAAAGTAAGACCAGATATTATTTATCGTGTCAACTTTGGTTAATAACTAACCAAAATATTCTAGTAAATAACCTAAATTTGTCTAATAATTTAAGTGAACGTCCTAGTAACGTTCTAAAAGTAAGACCAGATATTATCTATCGTGTCAACTTTGGTTAATAACTAACCAAAATATTCTAGTAAATAACCTAAATTTGTCTAATAATTTAAGTGAACGTCCTAGTAACGTTCTAAAAGTAAGACCAGATATTATTTATCGTGTCAACTTTGGTTAATAACTAACCAAAATATTCTAGTAAATTACCTACATTTGTCTAATAATTTCAGTGAACGTCCTAGTAACGTTCTAAAAGTAAGACCAGATATTATTTATCGGGTCAACTTTGGTTAATAACTAACCAAAATATTCTAGTAAATAACCTAAATTTTTCTAATAATTTCAGTGAACGTGCTTGTAACGTTCTAAAAGTAAGACCAGATATAATTTATTGCTTCAACTTTGGTTAATAACTAACCAAAATATTCTAGTAAATAACCTAAATTTGTCTAATAATTTCAGTGAACGTCCCTGTAACGTTCTAAAAGTAAGACCAGATATATCCCAGTAGAAAGAAGGGTAATGCTTAATGGAGACAAGAAAAATTGGTAGTAAAAATTACAAATGTAAAAAATGCCCGCAAAAGCTGTATTCTACGAGTTGCATACACGCTGCTTTGCATTGCTCACTCAGGTGCTTCTTGCTGTCTAGTTTTATTAAATTGCATCGAGCAAAGGTGCTTTTTGCTGTCTATTTTTATTAAATTGCATCGAGCATCAAAGGTGCTTCTTGCTGTCTATTTGTATTAAATTGCATTGAGCATCAAAGGTGCTTCTTGCTGTCTAGTTTTATTAAATTGCATCGAGCATCAAAGGTGCTTCTTGCTGTCTAGTTTTATTCAATTGCATCGAGCATCAAAGGTGCTTCTTGCTGTCTAGTTTTATTCAATTGCATCGAGCATCAAAGGTGCTTCTTGCTGTCTAGTTTTATTAAATTGCATCGAGCATCAAAGGTGCTTCTTGCTGTCTAGTTTTATTAAATTGCATCGAGCATCAAAGGTGCTTCTTGCTGTCTAGTTTGATTAAATTGCATCGAGCATCAAAGGTGCTTCTTGCTGTCTAGTTTTATTAAATTGCAGCGAGCATCAAAGGTGCTTCTTGCTGTCTAGTTTTATTCAATTGCATCGAGCATCAAAGGTGCTTCTTGCTGTCTAGTTTTATTAAATTGCATCAAGCATCAAAGGTGCTTCTTGCTGTCTAGTTTTATTCAATTGCATCGAGCATCAAAGGTGCTTCTTGCTGTCTAGTTTTATTCAATTGCATCGAGCATCAAAGGTGCTTCTTGCTGTCTAGTTTTATTAAATTGCATCGAGCATCAAAGGTGCTTCTTGCTGTCTAGTTTTATTAAATTGCAACGAGCATCAAAGGTGCTTCCTGCTTTCTAGTTTTATTTTATTGAATGTAATTTTCATGTTTTCATGAAAAAATCACATGCTGGCTCAGGTGGGACTCGAATCCACGACCTCCTGCTTACTAGTGCAGGTGCCATACCGCTAGGCCACCGAGCTAGCTGGGGTCAGCGGGGTGAATCGAATCCAATATTGCGGCAAGTACCGAACTGCATACTTGAAAATGAACAAGTTTTTGATGAAAGAGTTCATGAACAGAACAAAGAACGGAACGTGGAATGGAACAAAGAACGAAACATGGAACGGAACGTGGATTGGAACACAGAACAAAATGTAGAAAAAACACAGAACGGAACACAGAGTGGAGTGCAGAAAGGGTTGCACAACAGAACGCACGACGGAATACAGATCATTGGAACGCTAAGCGGAATGCAGTGTACGGAATGCACGGATCGAAACGAGATTAGAACGCGGATATCGGATAATGAAGCACGAAAAAAAACACGGAATGACACATGCAGAACAATCGTTACCCTCCACATCCCATTCCGCTTTCCATTCTACATTCAGTTCCGTGTTTAATTCCACCTTCTGCTCCAAGTTCTGTTCCAAGTCTCGTTCCAAGTACCGTTAAAAGTTCCATTCCACGATTTGTTCCATCTTCCATTCATTGACTCTTTCATCATCGCTAAGCCCGGTAGACAGTCTAATCACCCATGGAAAGACCGGTTTTAAATCCGGTAGATAGGTCTCTTCCCGGCAGTAAGACCGGATAGCCCAGTAGAAAGATGGGCTAATGTCTAATGGAGACAAGAAAAGCTTGCTAGTAAAAATGACAAACGTAAAAGTTGCACGCAAAAGCTATATTGTACGAGTTGCATCTACGCTGCTTTGCATTGCTCACTAACGCTGCTTACTTAGTTCCAGAAGGAATAGAGAAGGTTATTATTATTATTATTTAACTGGCAGACCTTTGCCTAGACCAGAAACAAGGAGTGACCCTCTTCACTGGTCTGTCGCAAAGGTTGGGGTAACAACGCCAGGCGGAAAACTGAAGAAGTTCTCCTACCCCTCAAATAACTAAGTTTTTATTTAATTGAATGTAATTTTCATGTCTGCATTTTTAAATATAGATTTATCGTGTTAACTTTGGTTAATAACTAACCAAAATATTCTATTAAATAACCTAAATTTGTCTAATAATTTCAGTGAACGTCCTTGTAACGTTCTTAAAGAAAGACCAGATATTATTTATCACGTCAACTTTGGTTAATAACTAACCAAAATATTCTAGTAAATAACCTAAATTATTCTAATAATTTAAGTGAACGTCCTTGTAACGTTCTAAAAGTAAGACCAGATATTATTTATCGCGTCAACTTTGGTTAATAACTAACCAAAATATTCTAGTAAATAACCTAAATTTGTCTAATAATTTAAGTGAACGTCCTAGTAACGTTCTGAAAGTAAGACCAGATATTATTTATCGTGTCAACTTTGGTTAATAACTAACCAAAATATTCTAGTAAATAACCTAAATTTGTCTAATAATTTAAGCGAACGTCCTTGTAACGTTCTTAAAGTAAGACCAGATATTATTTATCGCGTCAACTTTGGTTAATAACTAACCAAAATATTCTAGTAAATAACCTAAATTTGTCTAATAATTTAAGTGAACGTCCTAGTAACGTTCTAAAAGTAAGACCAGATATTATTTATCGTGTCAACTTTGGTTAATAACTAACCAAAATATTCTAGTAAATAACCTAAATTTGTCTAATAATTTAAGTGAACGTCCTAGTAACGTTCTAAAAGTAAGACCAGATATTATTTATCGTGTCAACTTTGGTTAATAACTAACCAAAATATTCTAGTAAATAACCTACATTTGTCTAATAATTTCAGTGAACGTCCTAGTAACGTTCTAAAAGTAAGACCAGATATTATTTATCGCGTCAACTTTGGTTAATAACTAACCAAAATATTCTAGTAAATAACCTAAATTTTTCTAATAATTTCAGTGAACGTCCTTGTAACGTTCTAAAAGTAAGACCAGATATTATTTATCGCGTCAACTTTGGTTAATAACTAACCAAAATATTCTAGTAAATAACCTAAATTTGTCTAATAATTTCAGTGAACGTCCCTGTAACGTTCTAAAAGTAAGACCAGATATATCCCAGTAGAAAGAAGGGTAATGCTTAATGGAGACAAGAAAAATTGGTAGTAAAAATTACAAACGTAAAAAATGCCCGCAAAAGCTGTATTCTACGAGTTGCATACACGCTGCTTTGCATTGCTCACTCAGGTGCTTCTTGCTGTCTAGTTTTATTAAATTGCATCGAGCAAAGGTGCTTTTTGCTGTCTATTTTTATTAAATTGCATCGAGCATCAAAGGTGCTTCTTGCTGTCTATTTGTATTAAATTGCATTGAGCATCAAAGGTGCTTCTTGCTGTCTAGTTTTATTAAATTGCATCAAGCATCAAAGGTGCTTCTTGCTGTCTAGTTTTATTCAATTGCAGCGAGCATCAAAGGTGCTTCTTGCTGTCTAGTTTTATTCAATTGCATCGAGCATCAAAGGTGCTTCTTGCTGTCTAGTTTGATTAAATTGCATCGAGCATCAAAGGTGCTTCTTGCTGTCTAGTTTGATTAAATTGCATCGAGCATCAAAGGTGCTTCTTGCTGTCTAGTTTGATTAAATTGCATCGAGCATCAAAGGTGCTTCTTGCTGTCTAGTTTGATTAAATTGCATCGAGCATCAAAGGTGCTTCTTGCTGTCTAGTTTTATTAAATTGCATCGAGCATCAAAGGTGCTTCTTGCTGTCTAGTTTTATTAGATTGCAACGAGCATCAAAGGTGCTTCTTGCTGTCTAGTTTTATTTTATTGAATGTAATTTTCATGTTTTCATGAAAAAATCACATGCTGGCTCAGGTGGGATTCGAATCCACGACCTCCTGCTTACTAGTGCAGGTGCCATACCGCTAGGCCACCGAGCTAGCTGGGGTCAGCGGGGTGAATCGAATCCAATATTGCGGCAAGTACCGAACTGCATACTTGAAAATGAACAAGTTTTTGATGAAAGAGTTCATGAACGGAACAAAGAACGGAACGTGGAATGGAACAAAAAAACGAAACATGGAACGGAACGTGGATTGGAACACAGAACAAAATGTAGAAAAAACACAAAACGGAACACAGAGTGGAATGCAGAAAGGGATGCACAACAGAACGCACGACGGAATACAGATCATTGGAACGCTAAGCGGAATGCAGTGTACGGAATGCACGGATCGAAACGAGATTAGAACGCGGATATCGGATAATGAAGCACGAAAAAAAACACGGAATGACACATGCAGAACAATCGTTACCCTCCGCATCCCATTCTGCTTTCCATTCTACATTCAGTTCCGTGTTTAATTCCACCTTCTGCTCCAAGTTCTGTTCCAAGTCTCGTTCCAAGTACCGTTAAAAGTTCCATTCCACGATTTGTTCCATCTTCCATTCATTGACTCTTTCATCATCGCTAAGCCCAGTAGACAGTCTAATCACCCATGGAAAGACCGGTTTTAAATCCGGTAGATAGGTCTCTTCCCGGCAGTAAGACCGGATAGCCCAGTAGAAAGATGGGCTAATGTCTAATGGAGACAAGAAAAGCTTGCTAGTAAAAATGACAAACGTAAAAGTTGCACGCAAAAGCTATATTGTACGAGTTGCATCTACGCTGCTTTGCATTGCTCACTAACGCTGCTTACTTAGTTCCAGAAGGAATAGAGAAGGTTATTATTATTATTATTTAACTGGCAGACCTTTGCCTAGACCAGAAACAAGGAGTGACCCTCTTCACTGGTCTGTCGCAAAGGTTGGGGTAACAACGCCAGGCGGAAAACTGAAGAAGTTCTCCTACCCCTCAAATAACTAAGTTTTTATTTAATTGAATGTAATTTTCATGTCTGCATTTTTAAATATAGATTTATCGTGTTAACTTTGGTTAATAACTAACCAAAATATTCTATTAAATAACCTAAATTTGTCTAATAATTTCAGTGAACGTCCTTGTAACGTTCTTAAAGAAAGACCAGATATTGTTTATCACGTCAACTTTGGTTAATAACTAACCAAAATATTCTAGTAAATAACCTAAATTATTCTAATAATTTAAGTGAACGTCCTTGTAACGTTCTAAAAGTAAGACCAGATATTATTTATCGCGTCAACTTTGGTTAATAACTAACCAAAATATTCTAGTAAATAACCTAAATTTGTCTAATAATTTAAGTGAACGTCCTAGTAACGTTCTGAAAGTAAGACCAGATATTATTTATCGTGTCAACTTTGGTTAATAACTAACCAAAATATTCTAGTAAATTACCTACATTTGTCTAATAATTTAAGCGAACGTCCTTGTAACGTTCTAAAAGTAAGACCAGATATTATTTATCGCGTCAACTTTGGTTAATAACTAACCAAAATATTCTAGTAAATAACCTAAATTTGTCTAATAATTTAAGTGAACGTCCTAGTAACGTTCTAAAAGTAAGACCAGATATTATTTATTGTGTCAACTTTGGTTAATAACTAACCAAAATATTCTAGTAAATAACCTAAATTTGTCTAATAATTTAAGTGAACGTCCTAGTAACGTTCTAAAAGTAAGACCAGATATTATTTATCGTGTCAACTTTGGTTAATAACTAACCAAAATATTCTAGTAAATAACCTACATTTGTCTAATAATTTCAGTGAACGTCCTAGTAACGTTCTAAAAGTAAGACCAGATATTATTTATCGCGTCAACTTTGGTTAATAACTAACCAAAATATTCTAGTAAATAACCTAAATTTTTCTAATAATTTCAGTGAACGTCCTTGTAACGTTCTAAAAGTAAGACCAGATATTATTTATCGCGTCAACTTTGGTTAATAACTAACCAAAATATTCTAGTAAATAACCTAAATTTGTCTAATAATTTCAGTGAACGTCCCTGTAACGTTCTAAAAGTAAGACCAGATATATCCCAGTAGAAAGAAGGGTAATGCTTAATGGAGACAAGAAAAATTGGTAGTAAAAATTACAAACGTAAAAAATGCCCGCAAAAGCTGTATTCTACGAGTTGCATACACGCTGCTTTGCATTGCTCACTCAGGTGCTTCTTGCTGTCTAGTTTTATTAAATTGCATCGAGCAAAGGTGCTTTTTGCTGTCTATTTTTATTAAATTGCATCGAGCATCAAAGGTGCTTCTTGCTGTCTATTTGTATTAAATTGCATTGAGCATCAAAGGTGCTTCTTGCTGTCTAGTTTTATTAAATTGCATCGAGCATCAAAGGTGCTTCTTGCTGTCTAGTTTTATTCAATTGCAGCGAGCATCAAAGGTGCTTCTTGCTGTCTAGTTTTATTCAATTGCATCGAGCATCAAAGGTGCTTCTTGCTGTCTAGTTTGATTAAATTGCATCGAGCATCAAAGGTGCTTCTTGCTGTCTAGTTTGATTAAATTGCATCGAGCATCAAAGGTGCTTCTTGCTGTCTAGTTTGATTAAATTGCATTGAGCATCAAAGGTGCTTCTTGCTGTCTAGTTTGATTAAATTGCATTGAGCATCAAAGGTGCTTCTTGCTGTCTAGTTTGATTAAATTGCATCGAGCATCAAAGGTGCTTCTTGCTGTCTAGTTTTATTAAATTGCATCGAGCATCAAAGGTGCTTCTTGCTGTCTAGTTTTATTAAATTGCATTGAGCATCAAAGGTGCTTCTTGCTGTCTAGTTTTATTCAATTGCATCGAGCATCAAAGGTGCTTCTTGCTGTCTAGTTTGATTAAATTGCATCGAGCATCAAAGGTGCTTCTTGCTGTCTAGTTTGATTAAATTGCATCGAGCATCAAAGGTGCTTCTTGCTGTCTAGTTTGATTAAATTGCATTGAGCATCAAAGGTGCTTCTTGCTGTCTAGTTTGATTAAATTGCATTGAGCATCAAAGGTGCTTCTTGCTGTCTAGTTTGATTAAATTGCAGCGAGCATCAAAGGTGCTTCTTGCTGTCTAGTTTTATTCAATTGCATCGAGCATCAAAGGTGCTTCTTGCTGTCTAGTTTGATTAAATTGCATCGAGCATCAAAGGTGCTTCTTGCTGTCTAGTTTGATTAAATTGCATTGAGCATCAAAGGTGCTTCTTGCTGTCTAGTTTGATTAAATTGCATTGAGCATCAAAGGTGCTTCTTGCTGTCTAGTTTGATTAAATTGCATCGAGCATCAAAGGTGCTTCTTGCTGTCTAGTTTTATTAAATTGCATCGAGCATCAAAGGTGCTTCTTGCTGTCTAGTTTTATTCAATTGCAGCGAGCATCAAAGGTGCTTCTTGCTGTCTAGTTTTATTCAATTGCATCGAGCATCAAAGGTGCTTCTTGCTGTCTAGTTTGATTAAATTGCATCGAGCATCAAAGGTGCTTCTTGCTGTCTAGTTTGATTAAATTGCATCGAGCATCAAAGGTGCTTCTTGCTGTCTAGTTTGATTAAATTGCATTGAGCATCAAAGGTGCTTCTTGCTGTCTAGTTTGATTAAATTGCATTGAGCATCAAAGGTGCTTCTTGCTGTCTAGTTTGATTAAATTGCATCGAGCATCAAAGGTGCTTCTTGCTGTCTAGTTTGATTAAATTGCATCGAGCATCAAAGGTGCTTCTTGCTGTCTAGTTTGATTAAATTGCATCGAGCATCAAAGGTGCTTCTTGCTGTCTAGTTTGATTAAATTGCATCGAGCATCAAAGGTGCTTCTTGCTGTCTAGTTTTATTAAATTGCAACGAGCATCAAAGGTGCTTCTTGCTGTCTAGTTTTATTTTATTGAATGTAATTTTCATGTTTTCATGAAAAAATGACATGCTGGCTCAGGTGGGATTCGAATCCACGACCTCCTGCTTACTAGTGCAGGTGCCATACCGCTAGGCCACCGAGCTAGCTGGGGTCAGCAGGGTGAATCGAATCCAATATTGCGGCAAGTACCGAACTGCATACTTGAAAATGAACAAGTTTTTGATGAAAGAGTTCATGAACGGAACAAAGAACGGAACGTGGAATGGAACAAAAAACGAAACATGGAACGGAAAGTGGATTGGAACACAGAACAAAATGTAGAAAAAACACAAAACGGAAAACAGAGTGGAATGCAGAAAGGGATGCACAACAGAACGCACGACGGAATACAGATCATTGGAACGCTAAGCGGAATGCAGTGTACGGAATGCACGGATCGAAACGAGATTAGAACGCGGATATCGGATAATGAAGCACGAAAAAAAACACGGAATGACACATGCAGAACAATCGTTACCCTCCGCATCCCATTCTGCTTTCCATTCTACATTCAGTTCCGTGTTTAATTCCACCTTCTGCTCCAAGTTCTGTTCCAAGTCTCGTTCCAAGTACCGTTAAAAGTTCCATTCCACGATTTGTTCCATCTTCCATTCATTGACTCTTTCATCATCGCTAAGCCCAGTAGACAGTCTAATCACCCATGGAAAGACCGGTTTTAAATCCGGTAGATAGGTCTCTTCCCGGCAGTAAGACCGGATAGCCCAGTAGAAAGATGGGCTAATGTCTAATGGAGACAAGAAAAGCTTGCTAGTAAAAATGACAAACGTAAAAGTTGCACGCAAAAGCTCTATTGTACGAGTTGCATCTACGCTGCTTTGCATTGCTCACTAACGCTGCTTACTTAGTTCCAGAAGGAATAGAGAAGGTTATTATTATTATTATTTAACTGGCAGACCTTTGCCTAGACCAGAAACAAGGAGTGACCCTCTTCACTGGTCTGTCGCAAAGGTTGGGGTAACAACGCCAGGCGGAAAACTGAAGAAGTTCTCCTACCCCTCAAATAACTAAGTTTTTATTTAATTGAATGTAATTTTCATGTCTGCATTTTTAAATATAGATTTATCGTGTTAACTTTGGTTAATAACTAACCAAAATATTCTATTAAATAACCTAAATTTGTCTAATAATTTCAGTGAACGTCCTTGTAACGTTCTTAAAGAAAGACCAGATATTATATATCACGTCAACTTTGGTTAATAACTAACCAAAATATTCTAGTAAATAACCTAAATTATTCTAATAATTTAAGTGAACGTCCTTGTAACGTTCTAAAAGTAAGACCAGATATTATTTATCGCGTCAACTTTGGTTAATAACTAACCAAAATATTCTAGTAAATAACCTAAATTTGTCTAATAATTTAAGTGAACGTCCTAGTAACGTTCTGAAAGTAAGACCAGATATTATTTATCGTGTCAACTTTGGTTAATAACTAACCAAAATATTCTAGTAAATAACCTAAATTTGTCTAATAATTTAAGCGAACGTCCTTGTAACGTTCTAAAAGTAAGACCAGATATTATTTATCGCGTCAACTTTGGTTAATAACTAACCAAAATATTCTAGTAAATAACCTAAATTTGTCTAATAATTTAAGTGAACGTCCTAGTAACGTTCTAAAAGTAAGACCAGATATTATTTATCGTGTCAACTTTGGTTAATAACTAACCAAAATATTCTAGTAAATAACCTAAATTTTTCTAATAATTTAAGTGAACGTCCTAGTAACGTTCTAAAAGTAAGACCAGATATTATTTATCGTGTCAACTTTGGTTAATAACTAACCAAAATATTCTAGTAAATAACCTACATTTGTCTAATAATTTCAGTGAACGTCCTAGTAACGTTCTAAAAGTAAGACCAGATATTATTTATCGCGTCAACTTTGGTTAATAACTAACCAAAATATTCTAGTAAATAACCTAAATTTTTCTAATAATTTCAGTGAACGTCCTTGTAACGTTCTAAAAGTAAGACCAGATATTATTTATCGCGTCAACTTTGGTTAATAACTAACCAAAATATTCTAGTAAATAACCTAAATTTGTCTAATAATTTCAGTGAACGTCCCTGTAACGTTCTAAAAGTAAGACCAGATATATCCCAGTAGAAAGAAGGGTAATGCTTAATGGAGACAAGAAAAATTGGTAGTAAAAATTACAAACGTAAAAAATGCCCGCAAAAGCTGTATTCTACGAGTTGCATACACGCTGCTTTGCATTGCTCACTCAGGTGCTTCTTGCTGTCTAGTTTTATTAAATTGCATCGAGCAAAGGTGCTTTTTGCTGTCTATTTTTATTAAATTGCATCGAGCATCAAAGGTGCTTCTTGCTGTCTATTTGTATTAAATTGCATTGAGCATCAAAGGTGCTTCTTGCTGATTAGTTTTATTCAATTGCAGCGAGCATAAAAGGTGCTTCTTGCTGTCTAGTTTTATTCAATTGCATCGAGCATCAAAGGTGCTTCTTGCTGTCTAGTTTGATTAAATTGCATCGAGCATCAAAGGTGCTTCTTGCTGTCTAGTTTGATTAAATTGCATCGAGCATCAAAGGTGCTTCTTGCTGTCTAGTTTGATTAAATTGCATCGAGCATCAAAGGTGCTTCTTGCTGTCTAGTTTGATTAAATTGCATCGAGCATCAAAGGTGCTTCTTGCTGTCTAGTTTGATTAAATTGCATCGAGCATCAAAGGTGCTTCTTGCTGTCTAGTTTTATTAAATTGCAACGAGCATCAAAGGTGCTTCTTGCTGTCTAGTTTTATTAAATTGCATCGAGCATCAAAGGTGCTTCTTGCTGTCTAGTTTTATTAAATTGCATCGAGCATCAAAGGTGCTTCTTGCTGTCTAGTTTTATTAAATTGCATCGAGCATCAAAGGTGCTTCTTGCTGTCTAGTTTGATTAAATTGCATCGAGCATCAAAGGTGCTTCTTGCTGTCTAGTTTGATTAAATTGCATCGAGCATCAAAGGTGCTTCTTGCTGTCTAGTTTTATTAAATTGCATCGAGCATCAAAGGTGCTTCTTGCTGTCTAGTTTTATTAAATTGCAACGAGCATCAAAGGTGCTTCTTGCTGTCTAGTTTTATTTTATTGAATGTAATTTTCATGTTTTCATGAAAAAATCACATGCTGGCTCAGGTGGGATTCGAATCCACGACCTCCTGCTTACTAGTGCAGGTGCCATACCGCTAGGCCACCGAGCTAGCTGGGGTCAGCGGGGTGAATCGAATCCAATATTGCGGCAAGTACCGAACTGCATACTTGAAAATGAACAAGTTTTTGATGAAAGAGTTCATGAACGGAACAAAGAACGGAACGTGGAATGGAACAAAAAACGAAACATGGAACGGAACGTGGATTGGAACACAGAACAAAATGTAGAAAAAACACAAAACGGAACACAGAGTGGAATGCAGAAAGGGATGCACAACAGAACGCACGACGGAATACAGATCATTGGAACGCTAAGCGGAATGCAGTGTACGGAATGCACGGATCGAAACGAGATTAGAACGCGGATATCGGATAATGAAGCACGAAAAAAAACACGGAATGACACATGCAGAACAATCGTTACCCTCAGCATCCCATTCTGCTTTCCATTCTACATTCAGTTCCGTGTTTAATTCCACCTTCTGCTCCAAGTTCTGTTCCAAGTCTCGTTCCAAGTACCGTTAAAAGTTCCATTCCACGATTTGTTCCATCTTCCATTCATTGACTCTTTCATCATCGCTAAGCCCAGTAGACAGTCTAATCACCCATGGAAAGACCGGTTTTAAATCCGGTAGATAGGTCTCTTCCCGGCAGTAAGACCGGATAGCCCAGTAGAAAGATGGGCTAATGTCTAATGGAGACAAGAAAAGCTTGCTAGTAAAAATGACAAACGTAAAAGTTGCACGCAAAAGCTATATTGTACGAGTTGCATCTACGCTGCTTTGCATTGCTCACTAACGCTGCTTACTTAGTTCCAGAAGGAATAGAGAAGGTTATTATTATTAGTATTTAACTGGCAGACCTTTGCCTAGACCAGAAACAAGGAGTGACCCTCTTCACTGGTCTGTAGCAAAGGTTGGGGTAACAACGCCAGGCGGAAAACTGAAGAAGTTCTCCTACCCCTCAAATTACTAAGTTTTTATTTAATTGAATGTAATTTTCATGTCTGCATTTTTAAATATAGATTTATCGTGTTAACTTTGGTTAATAACTAACCAAAATATTCTATTAAATAACCTAAATTTGTCTAATAATTTCAGTGAACGTCCTTGTAACGTTCTAAAAGTAAGACCAGATATTATTTATCACGTCAACTTTGGTTAATAACTAACCAGAATATTCTAGTAAATAACCTAAATTATTCTAAAAATTTAAGTGAACGTCCTTGTAACGTTCTAAAACTAAGACCAGATATTATTTATCGCGTCAACTTTGGTTAATAACTAACCAAAATATTCTAGTAAATAACCTAAATTTGTCTAATAATTTAAGTGAACGTCCTAGTAACGTTCTGAAAGTAAGACCAGATATTATTTATCGTGTCAACTTTGGTTAATATCTAACCAAAATATTCTAGTAAATAACCTAAATTTGTCTAATAATTTAAGCGAACGTCCTTGTAACGTTCTAAAAGTAAGACCAGATATTATTTATCGCATGAACTTTGGTTAATAACTAACCAAAATATTCTAGTAAATAACCTAAATTTGTCTAATAATTTAAGTGAACGTCCTAGTAACGTTCTAAAAGTAAGACCAGATATTATTTATCGTGTCAACTTTGGTTAATAACTAACCAAAATATTATAGTAAATAACCTAAATTTGTCTAATAATTTAAGTGAACGTCCTAGTAACGTTCTAAAAGTAAGACCAGATATTATTTATCGTGTCAACTTTGGTTAATAACTAACCAAAATATTCTAGTAAATAACCTACATTTGTCTAATAATTTCAGTGAACGTCCTAGTAACGTCCTAAAAGTAAGACCAGATATTATTTATCGTGTTAACTTTGGTTAATAACTAACCAAAATATTCTAGTAAATAACCTAAATTTTTCAAATAATTTCAGTGAACGTCCTAGTAACGTTCTAAAAGTAAGACCAGATATTATTTATCGTGTCAACTTTGGTTAATAACTAACCAAAATATTCTAGTAAATAACCTACATTTGTCTAATAATTTCAGTGAACGTCCTAGTAACGTTCTAAAAGTAAGACCAGATATTATTTATCGTGTCAACTTTGGTTAATAACTAACCAAAATATTCTAGTAAATAACCTAAATTTGTCTAATAATTTAAGTGAACGTCCTAGTAACGTTCTAAAAGTAAGACCAGGTATTATTTATCGTGTCAACTTTGGTTAATAACTAACCAAAATATTCTAGTAAATAACCTAACTTTGTCTAATAATTTAAGCGAACGTCCTTGTAACGTTCTAATAGTAAGACCAGATATTATTTATCGCGTCAACTTTGGTTAATAACTAACCAAAATATTCTAGTAAATAACATAAATGTTTCTAATAATTTCAGTGAACGTCCTTGTAACGTTCTAAAAGTAAGACCAGATATTATTTATCGCGTCAACTTTGGTTAATAACTAACCAAAATATTCTAGTAAATAACCTAAATTTGTCTAATAATTTAAGTGAACGTCCTAGTAACGTTCTAAAAGTAGGACCAGATATTATTTATCGTGTCAACTTTGGTTAATAACTAACCAAAATATTCTAGTAAATAACCTAAATTTGTCTAATAATTTAAGTGAACGTCCTAGTAACGTTCTAAAAGTAAGACCAGATATTATTTATTGGGTCAACTTTGGTTAATAACTAACCAAAATATTCTAGTAAATTACCTACATTTGTCTAATAATTTCAGTGAACGTCCTTGTAACGTTCTAAAAGTAAGACCAGATATTATTTATCGCGTCAACTTTGGTTAATAACTAACCAAAATATTCTAGTAAATAACCTAAATTTGTCTAATAATTTAAGTGAACGTCCTAGTAACGTTCTAAAAGTAAGACCAGATATTATCTATCGTGTCAACTTTGGTTAATAACTAACCAAAATATTCTAGTAAATAACCTAAATTTGTCTAATAATTTAAGTGAACGTCCTAGTAACGTTCTAAAAGTAAGACCAGATATTATTTATCGTGTCAACTTTGGTTAATAACTAACCAAAATATTCTAGTAAATTACCTACATTTGTCTAATAATTTCAGTGAACGTCCTAGTAACGTTCTAAAAGTAAGACCAGATATTATTTATCGGGTAAACTTTGGTTAATAACTAACCAAAATATTCTAGTAAATAACCTAAATTTTTCTAATAATTTCAGTGAACGTGCTTGTAACGTTCTAAAAGTAAGACCAGATATAATTTATTGCGTCAACTTTGGTTAATAACTAACCAAAATATTCTAGTAAATAACCTAAATTTGTCTAATAATTTCAGTGAACGTCCCTGTAACGTTCTAAAAGTAAGACCAGATATATCCCAGTAGAAAGAAGGGTAATGCTTAATGGAGACAAGAAAAATTGGTAGTAAAAATTACAAACGTAAAAAATGCCCGCAAAAGCTGTATTCTACGAGTTGAATACACGCTGCTTTGCAATGCTCACTCAGGTGCTTCTTGCTGTCTAGTTTTATTAAATTGCATCGAGAAAAGGTGCTTTTTGCTGTCTATTTTTATTAAATTGCATCGAGCATCAAAGGTGCTTCTTGCTGTCTATTTTTATTAAATTGCATTGAGCATCAAAGGTACTTCTTGCTGTCTAGTTTTATTAAATTGCATCGAGCATCAAAGGTGCTTCTTGCTGTCTAGTTTTATTAAATTGCATCGAGCATCAAAGGTGCTTCTTGCTGTCTAGTTTGATTAAATTGCATCGAGCATCAAAGGTGCTTCTTGCTGTCTAGTTTTATTCAATTGCATCGAGCATCAAAGGTGCTTCTTGCTGTCTAGTTTTATTAAATTGCATCGAGCATCAAAGGTGCTTCTTGCTGTCTAGTTTGATTAAATTGCACCGAGCATCAAAGGTGCTTCTTGCTGTCTAGTTTTATTAAATTGCATCGAGCATCAAAGGTGCTTCTTGCTGTCTAGTTTTATTAAATTGCAACGAGCATCAAAGGTGCTTCTTGCTGTCTAGTTTTATTTTATTGATTGTAATTTTCATGTTTTCATGAAAAAATCACATGCTGGCTCAGGTGGGATTCGAATCCACGACCTCCTGCTTACTAGTGCAGGTGCCATACCGCTAGGCCACCGAGCTAGCTGGGGTCAGCGGGGTGAATCGAATCCAATATTGCGGCAAGTACCGAACTGCATACTTGAAAATGAACAAGTTTTTGATGAAAGAGTTCATGAACGGAACAAAGAACGGAACGTGGAATGGAACAAAAAACGAAACATGGAACGGAACGTGGATTGGAACACAGAACAAAATGTAGAAAAAACACAAAACGGAACACAGAGTGGAATGCAGAAAGGGATGCACAACAGAACGCACGACGGAATACAGATCATTGTAACGCTAAGCGGAATGCAGTGTACGGAATGCACGGATCGGAACGAGATTAGAACGCGGATATCGGATAATGAAGCACGAAAAAAAACACGGAATGACACATGCAGAACAATCGTTACCCTCCGCATCCCATTCCGCTTTCCATTCTACATTCAGTTCCGTGTTTAATTCCACCTTCTGCTCCAAGTTCTGTTCCAAGTCTCGTTCCAAGTACCGTTAAAAGTTCCATTCCACGATTTGTTCCATCTTCCATTCATTGACTCTTTCATCATCGCTAAGCCCGGTAGACAGTCTAATTACCCATGGAAAGACCGGTTTTAAATCCGGTAGATAGGTCTCTTCCCGGCAGTAAGACCGGATAGCCCAGTAGAAAGATGGGCTAATGTCTAATGGAGACAAGAAAAGCTTGCTAGTAAAAATGACAAACGTAAAAGTTGCACGCAAAAGCTATATTGTACGAGTTGCATCTACGCTGCTTTGCATTGCTCACTAACGCTGCTTACTTAGTTCCAGAAGGAATAGAGAAGGTTATTATTATTATTATTTAACTGGCAGACCTTTGCCTAGACCAGAAACAAGGAGTGACCCTCTTCACTGGTCTGTCGCAAAGGTTGGGGTAACAACGCCAGGCGGAAAACTGAAGAAGTTCTCCTACCCCTCAAATAACTAAGTTTTTATTTAATTGAATGTAATTTTCATGTCTGCATTCTTAAATATAGATTTATCGTGTTAACTTTGGTTAATAACTAACCAAAATATTCTAATAAATAACCTAAATTATTCTAATAATTTAAGTGAACGTCCTTGTAACGTTCTAAAAGTAAGACCAGATATTATTTATCGCGTCAACTTTGGTTAATAACTAACCAAAATATTCTAGTAAATAACCTAAATTTGTCTAATAATTTAAGTGAACGTCCTAGTAACGTTCTGAAAGTAAGAGCAGATATTATTTATCGTGTCAACTTTGGTTAATAACTAACCAAAATATTCTAGTAAATAACCTAAATTTGTCTAATAATTTAAGCGAACGTCCTTGTAACGTTCTAATAGTAAGACCAGATATTATTTATCGCGTCAACTTTGGTTAATAACTAACCAAAATATTCTAGTAAATAACATAAATGTTTCTAATAATTTCAGTGAACGTCCTTGTAACGTTCTAAAAGTAAGACCAGATATTATTTATCGCGTCAACTTTGGTTAATAACTAACCAAAATATTCTAGTAAATAACCTAAATTTGTCTAATAATTTAAGTGAACGTCCTAGTAACGTTCTAAAAGTAGGACCAGATATTATTTATCGTGTCAACTTTGGTTAATAACTAACAAAAATATTCTAGTAAATAACCTAAATTTGTCTAATAATTTAAGTGAACGTCCTAGTAACGTTCTAAAAGTAAGACCAGATATTATTTATCGGGTCAACTTTGGTTAATAACTAACCAAAATATTCTAGTAAATTACCTACATTTGTCTAATAATTTCAGTGAACGTCCTTGTAACGTTCTAAAAGTAAGACCAGATATTATTTATCGCGTCAACTTTGGTTAATAACTAACCAAAATATTCTAGTAAATAACCTAAATTTGTCTAATAATTTAAGTGAACGTCCTAGTAACGTTCTGAAAGTAAGACCAGATATTATCTATCGTGTCAACTTTGGTTAATAACTAACCAAAATATTCTAGTAAATAACCTAAATTTGTCTAATAATTTAAGTGAACGTCCTAGTAACGTTCTAAAAGTAAGACCAGATATTATTTATCGGGTCAACTTTGGTTAATAACTAACCAAAATATTCTAGTAAATTACCTACATTTGTCTAATAATTTCAGTGAACGTCCTTGTAACGTTCTAAAAGTAAGACCAGATATTATTTATCGCGTCAACTTTGGTTAATAACTAACCAAAATATTCTAGTAAATAACCTAAATTTGTCTAATAATTTAAGTGAACGTCCTAGTAACGTTCTAAAAGTAAGACCAGATATTATCTATCGTGTCAACTTTGGTTAATAACTAACCAAAATATTCTAGTAAATAACCTAAATTTGTCTAGTAATTTAACTGAACGTCCTAGTAACGTTCTAAAAGTAAGACCAGATATTATTTATCGTGTCAACTTTGGTTAATAACTAACCAAAATATTCTAGTAAATTACCTACATTTGTCTAATAATTTCAATGAACGTCCTAGTAACGTTCTAAAAGTAAGACCAGATATTATTTATCGGGTCAACTTTGGTTAATAACTAACCAAAATATTCTAGTAAATAACCTAAATTTTTCTAATAATTTCAGTGAACGTGCTTGTAACGTTCTAAAAGTAAGACCAGATATAATTTATTGCGTCAACTTTGGTTAATAACTAACCAAAATATTCTAGTAAATAACCTAAATTTGTCTAATAATTTCAGTGAACGTCCCTGTAACGTTCTAAAAGTAAGACCAGATATATCCCAGTAGAAAGAAGGGTAATGCTTAATGGAGACAAGAAAAATTGGTAGTAAAAATTACAAACGTAAAAAATGCCCGCAAAAGCTGTATTCTACGAGTTGCATACACGCTGCTTTGCATTGCTCACTCAGGTGCTTCTTGCTGTCTAGTTTTATTAAATTGCATCGAGCAAAGGTGCTTTTTGCTGTCTATTTTTATTAAATTGCATCGAGCATCAAAGGTGCTTCTTGCTGTCTATTTTTATTAAATTGCATTGAGCATCAAAGGTACTTCTTGCTGTCTAGTTTTATTCAATTGCATCGAGCATCAAAGGTGCTTCTTGCTGTCTAGTTTTATTCAATTGCATCGAGCATCAAAGGTGCTTCTTGCTGTCTAGTTTTATTCAATTGCATCGAGCATCAAAGGTGCTTCTTGCTGTCTAGTTTTATTAAATTGCATCGAGCATCAAAGGTGCTTCTTGCTGTCTAGTTTGATTAAATTGCACCGAGCATCAAAGGTGCTTCTTGCTGTCTAGTTTTATTAAATTGCATCGAGCATCAAAGGTGCTTCTTGCTGTCTAGTTTTATTAAATTGCAACGAGCATCAAAGGTGCTTCTTGCTGTCTAGTTTTATTTTATTGAATGTAATTTTCATGTTTTCATGAAAAAGTCACATGCTGGCTCAGGTGGGATTCGAATCCACGACCTCCTGCTTACTAGTGCAGGTGCCATACCGCTAGGCCACCGAGCTAGCTGGGGTCAGCGGGGTGAATCGAATCCAATATTGCGGCAAGTACCGAACTGCATACTTGAAAATGAACAAGTTTTTGATGAAAGAGTTCATGAACGGAACAAAGAACGGAACGTGGAATGGAACAAAAAACGAAACATGGAACGGAACGTGGATTGGAACACAGAACAAAATGTAGAAAAAACACAAAACGGAACACAGAGTGGAATGCAGAAAGGGATGCACAACAGAACGCACGACGGAATACAGATCATTGTAACGCTAAGCGGAATGCAGTGTACGGAATGCACGGATCGGAACGAGATTAGAACGCGGATATCGGATAATGAAGCACGAAAAAAAACACGGAATGACACATGCAGAACAATCGTTACCCTCCGCATCCCATTCCGCTTTCCATTCTACATTCAGTTCCGTGTTTAATTCCACCTTCTGCTTCAAGTTCTGTTCCAAGTCTCGTTCCAAGTACCGTTAAAAGTTCCATTCCACGATTTGTTCCATCTTCCATTCATTGACTCTTTCATCATCGCTAAGCCCGGTAGACAGTCTAATTACCCATGGAAAGACCGGTTTTAAATCCGGTAGATAGGTCTCTTCCCGGCAGTAAGACCGGATAGCCCAGTAGAAAGATGGGCTAATGTCTAATGGAGACAAGAAAAGCTTGCTAGTAAAAATGACAAACGTAAAAGTTGCACGCAAAAGCTATATTGTACGAGTTGCATCTACGCTGCTTTGCATTGCTCACTAACGCTGCTTACTTAGTTCCAGAAGGAAAAGAGAAGGTTATTATTATTATTATTTAACTGGCAGACCTTTGCCTAGACCAGAAACAAGGAGTGACCCTCTTCACTGGTCTGTCGCAAAGGTTGGGGTAACAACGCCAGGCGGAAAACTGAAGAAGTTCTCCTACCCCTCAAATAACTAAGTTTTTATTTAATTGAATGTAATTTTCATGTCTGCATTCTTAAATATAGATTTATCGTGTTAACTTTGGTTAATAACTAACCAAAATATTCTAATAAATAACCTAAATTATTCTAATAATTTAAGTGAACGTCCTTGTAACGTTCTAAAAGTAAGACCAGATATTATTTATCGCGTCAACTTTGGTTAATAACTAACCAAAATATTCTAGTAAATAACCTAAATTTGTCTAATAATTTAAGTGAACGTCCTAGTAACGTTCTGAAAGTAAGAGCAGATATTATTTATCGTGTCAACTTTGGTTAATAACTAACCAAAATATTCTAGTAAATAACCTAAATTTGTCTAATAATTTAAGCGAACGTCCTTGTAACGTTCTACTAGTAAGACCAGATATTATTTATCGCGTCAACTTTGGTTAATAACTAACCAAAATATTCTAGTAAATAACATAAATGTTTCTAATAATTTCAGTGAACGTCCTTGTAACGTTCTAAAAGTAAGACCAGATATTATTTCTCGCGTCAACTTTGGTTAATAACTAACCAAAATATTCTAGTAAATAACCTAAATTTGTCTAATAATTTAAGTGAACGTCCTAGTAACGTTCTAAAAGTAGGACCAGATATTATTTATCGTGTCAACTTTGGTTAATAACTAACAAAAATATTCTAGTAAATAACCTAAATTTGTCTAATAATTTAAGTGAACGTCCTAGTAACGTTCTAAAAGTAAGACCAGATATTATTTATCGGGTCAACTTTGGTTAATAACTAACCAAAATATTCTAGTAAATTACCTACATTTGTCTAATAATTTCAGTGAACGTCCTTGTAACGTTCTAAAAGTAAGACCAGATATTATTTATCGCGTCAACTTTGGTTAATAACTAACCAAAATATTCTAGTAAATAACCTAAATTTGTCTAATAATTTAAGTGAACGTCCTAGTAACGTTCTGAAAGTAAGACCAGATATTATCTATCGTGTCAACTTTGGTTAATAACTTACCAAAATATTCTAGTAAATAACCTAAATTTGTCTAATAATTTAAGTGAACGTCCTAGTAACGTTCTAAAAGTAAGCCCAGATATTATTTATCGTGTCAACTTTGGTTAATAACTAACCAAAGTATTCTAGTAAATAACCTACATTTGTCTAATAATTTCAGTGAACGTCCTAGTAACGTTCTAAAAGTAAGACCAGATATTATTTATCGTGTCAACTTTGGTTAATAACTGACCAAAATATTCTAGTAAATAACATAAATGTTTCTAATAATTTCAGTGAACGTCCTTGTAACGTTCTAAAAGTAAGACCAGATATTATTTATCGCGTCAACTTTGGTGAATAACTAACCAAAATATTCTAGTAAATAACCTAAATTTGTCTAATAATTTCAGTGAATGTCCTAGTAACGTTCTAAAAGTAGGACCAGATATTATTTATCGTGTCAACTTTGGTTAATAACTAACCAAAATATTCTAGTAAATAACCTAAATTTGTCTAATAATTTAAGTGAACGTCCTAGTAACGTTCTAAAAGTAAGACCAGATATTATTTATCGGGTCAACTTTGGTTAATAACTAACCAAAATATTCTAGTAAATTACCTACATTTGTCTAATAATTTCAGTGAACGTCCTTGTAACGTTCTAAAAGTAAGACCAGATATTATTTATCGCGTCAACTTTGGTTAATAACTAACCAAAATATTCTAGTAAATAACCTAAATTTGTCTAATAATTTAAGTGAACGTCCTAGTAACGTTCTAAAAGTAAGACCAGATATTATCTATCGTGTCAACTTTGGTTAATAACTAACCAAAATATTCTAGTAAATAACCTTAATTTGTCTAATAATTTAAGTGAACGTCCTAGTAACGTTCTAAAAGTAAGACCAGATATTATTTATCGTGTCAACTTTGGTTAATAACTAACCAAAATATTCTAGTAAATTACCTACATTTGTCTAATAATTTCAGTGAACGTCCTAGTAACGTTCTAAAAGTAAGACCAGATATTATTTATCTGGTCAACTTTGGTTAATAACTAACCAAAATATTCTAGTAAATAACCTACATTTGTCAAATAATTTCAGTGAACGTCCTAGTAACGTTCTAAAAGTAAGACCAGATATTATTTATCGTGTCAACTTTGGTTAATAACTAACCAAAATATTCTAGTAAATAACCTAAATTTTTCTAATAATTTCAGTGAACGTGCTTGTAACGTTCTAAAAGTAAGACCAGATATAATTTATTGCGTCAACTTTGGTTAATAACTAACCAAAATATTCTAGTTAATAACCTAAATTTGTCTAATAATTTCAGTGAACGTCCCTGTAACGTTCTAAAAGTAAGACCAGATATATCCCAGTAGAAAGAAGGGTAATGCTTAATGGAGACAAGAAAAATTGGTAGTAAAAATTACAAACGTAAAAAATGCCCGCAAAAGCTGTATTGTACGAGTTGCATACACGCTGCTTTGCATTGCTCACTCAGGTGCTTCTTGCTGTCTAGTTTTATTAAATTGCATCGAGCAAAGGTGCTTTTTGCTGTCTATTTTTATTAAATTGCATCGAGCATCAAAGGTGCTTCTTGCTGTCTATTTTTATTAAATTGCATTGAGCATCAAAGGTGCTTCTTGCTGTCTAGTTTTATAAAATTGCATCGAGCATCAAAGGTGCTTCTTGCTGTCTAGTTTTATTCAATTGCATAGAGCATCAAAGGTGCTTCTTGCTGTCTAGTTTTATTCAATTGCATCGAGCATCAAAGGTGCTTCTTGCTGTCTAGTTTTATTAAATTGCATCGAGCATCAAAGGTGCTTCTTGCTGTCTAGTTTGATTAAATTGCACCGAGCATCAAAGGTGCTTCTTGCTGTCTAGTTTTATTAAATTGCATCGAGCATCAAAGGTGCTTCTTGCTGTCTAGTTTTATTAAATTGCAACGAGCATCAAAGGTGCTTCTTGCTGTCTAGTTTTATTTTATTGAATGTAATTTTCATGTTTTCATGAAAAAGTCACATGCTGGCTCAGGTGGGATTCGAATCCACGACCTCCTGCTTACTAGTGCAGGTGCCATACCGCTAGGCCACCGAGCTAGCTGGGGTCAGCGGGGTGAATCGAATCCAATATTGCGGCAAGTACCGAACTGCATACTTGAAAATGAACAAGTTTTTGATGAAAGAGTTCATGAACGGAACAAAGAACGGAACGTGGAATGGAACAAAAAACGAAACATGGAACGGAACGTGGATTGGAACACAGAACAAAATGTAGAAAAAACACAAAACGGAACACAGAGTGGAATGCAGAAAGGGATGCACAACAGAACGCACGACGGAATACAGATCATTGTAACGCTAAGCGGAATGCAGTGTACGGAATGCACGGATCGGAACGAGATTAGAACGCGGATATCGGATAATGAAGCACGAAAAAAAACACGGAATGACACATGCAGAACAATCGTTACCCTCCGCATCCCATTCCACTTTCCATTCTACATTCAGTTCCGTGTTTAATTCCACCTTCTGCTACAAGTTCTGTTCCAAGTCTCGTTCCAAGTACCGTTAAAAGTTCCATTCCACGATTTGTTCCATCTTCCATTCATTGACTCTTTCATCCTCGCTAAGCCCGGTAGACAGTCTAATTACCCATGGAAAGACCGGTTTTAAATCCGGTAGATAGGTCTCTTCCTGGCAGTAAGACCGGATAGCCCAGTAGAAAGATGGGCTAATGTCTAATGGAGACAAGAAAAGCTTGCTAGTAAAAATGACAAACGTAAAAGTTGCACGCAAAAGCTATATTGTACGAGTTGCATCTACGCTGCTTTGCATTGCTCACTAACGCTGCTTACTTAGTTCCAGAAGGAATAGAGAAGGTTATTATTATTATTATTTAACTGGCAGACCTTTGCCTAGACCAGAAACAAGGAGTGACCCTCTTCACTGGTCTGTCGCAAAGGTTGGGGTAACAACGCCAGGCAGAAAACTGAAGAAGTTCTCCTACCCCTCAAATAACTAAGTTTTTATTTAATTGAATGTAATTTTCATGTCTGCATTCTTAAATATAGATTTATCGTGTTAACTTTGGTTAATAACTAACCAAAATATTCTAATAAATAACCTAAATTATTCTAATAATTTAAGTGAACGTCCTTGTAACGTTCTAAAAGTAAGACCAGATATTATTTATCGCGTCAACTTTGGTTAATAACTAACCAAAATATTCTAGTAAATAACCTAAATTTGTCTAATAATTTAAGTGAACGTCCTAGTAACGTTCTGAAAGTAAGAGCAGATATTATTTATCGTGTCAACTTTGGTTAATAACTAACCAAAATATTCTAGTAAATAACCTAAATTTGTCTAATAATTGAAGCGAACGTCCTTGTAACGTTCTAATAGTAAGACCAGATATAATTTATCGCGTCAACTTTGGTTAATAACTAACCAAAATATTCTAGTAAATAACATAAATGTTTCTAATAATTTCAGTGAACGTCCTTGTAACGTTCTAAAAGTAAGACCAGATATTATTTATCGCGTCAACTTTGGTTAATAACTAACCAAAATATTCTAGTAAATAACCTAAATTTGTCTAATAATTTAAGTGAACGTCCTAGTAACGTTCTAAAAGTAGGACCAGATATTATTTATCGTGTCAACTTTGGTTAATAACTAACAAAAATATTCTAGTGAATAACCAAAATTTGTCTAATAATTTAAGTGAACGTCCTAGTAACGTTCTAAAAGTAAGACCAGATATTATATATCGGGTCAACTTTGGTTAATAACTAACCAAAATATTCTAGTAAATTACCTAAATTTGTCTAATAATTTAAGTGAACGTCCTAGTAACGTTCTGAAAGTAAGACCAGATATTATCTATCGTGTCAACTTTGGTTAATAACTAACCAAAATATTCTAGTAAATAACCTAAATTTGTCAAATAATTTAAGTGAACGTCCTAGTAACGTTCTAAAAGTAAGACCAGATATTATTTATCGTGTCAACTTTGGTTAATAACTAACCAAAATATTCTAGTAAATTACCTACATTTGTCTAATAATTTCAGTGAACGTCCTAGTAACGTTCTGAAAGTAAGACCAGATATTATTTATCGTGTCAACTTTGGTTAATATCTAACCAAAATATTCTAGTAAATTACCTACATTTGTCTAATAATTTCAGTGAACGTCCTTGTAACGTTCTAAAAGTAAGACCAGATATTATTTATCGCGTCAACTTTGGTTAATAACTAACCAAAATATTCTAGTAAATAACCTAAATTTGTCTAATAATTTAAGTGAACGTCCTAGTAACGTTCTAAAAGTAAGACCAGATATTATCTATCGTGTCAACTTTGGTTAATAACTAACCAAAATATTCTAGTAAATAACCTTAATTTGTCTAATAATTTAAGTGAACGTCCTAGTAACGTTCTAAAAGTAAGACCAGATATTATTTATCGTGTCAACTTTGGTTAATAACTAACCAAAATATTCTAGTAAATTACCTACATTTGTCTAATAATTTCAGTGAACGTCCTAGTAACGTTCTAAAAGTAAGACCAGATATTATTTATCTGGTCAACTTTGGTTAATAACTAACCAAAATATTCTAGTAAATAACCTACATTTGTCAAATAATTTCAGTGAACGTCCTAGTAACGTTCTAAAAGTAAGACCAGATATTATTTATCGTGTCAACTTTGGTTAATAACTAACCAAAATATTCTAGTAAATAACCTAAATTTTTCTAATAATTTCAGTGAACGTGCTTGTAACGTTCTAAAAGTAAGACCAGATATAATTTATTGCGTCAACTTTGGTTAATAACTAACCAAAATATTCTAGTTAATAACCTAAATTTGTCTAATAATTTCAGTGAACGTCCCTGTAACGTTCTAAAAGTAAGACCAGATATATCCCAGTAGAAAGAAGGGTAATGCTTAATGGAGACAAGAAAAATTGGTAGTAAAAATTACAAACGTAAAAAATGCCCGCAAAAGCTGTATTGTACGAGTTGCATACACGCTGCTTTGCATTGCTCACTCAGGTGCTTCTTGCTGTCTAGTTTTATTAAATTGCATCGAGCAAAGGTGCTTTTTGCTGTCTATTTTTATTAAATTGCATCGAGCATCAAAGGTGCTTCTTGCTGTCTATTTTTATTAAATTGCATTGAGCATCAAAGGTGCTTCTTGCTGTCTAGTTTTATAAAATTGCATCGAGCATCAAAGGTGCTTCTTGCTGTCTAGTTTTATTCAATTGCATAGAGCATCAAAGGTGCTTCTTGCTGTCTAGTTTTATTCAATTGCATCGAGCATCAAAGGTGCTTCTTGCTGTCTAGTTTTATTAAATTGCATCGAGCATCAAAGGTGCTTCTTGCTGTCTAGTTTGATTAAATTGCACCGAGCATCAAAGGTGCTTCTTGCTGTCTAGTTTTATTAAATTGCATCGAGCATCAAAGGTGCTTCTTGCTGTCTAGTTTTATTAAATTGCAACGAGCATCAAAGGTGCTTCTTGCTGTCTAGTTTTATTTTATTGAATGTAATTTTCATGTTTTCATGAAAAAGTCACATGCTGGCTCAGGTGGGATTCGAATCCACGACCTCCTGCTTACTAGTGCAGGTGCCATACCGCTAGGCCACCGAGCTAGCTGGGGTCAGCGGGGTGAATCGAATCCAATATTGCGGCAAGTACCGAACTGCATACTTGAAAATGAACAAGTTTTTGATGAAAGAGTTCATGAACGGAACAAAGAACGGAACGTGGAATGGAACAAAAAACGAAACATGGAACGGAACGTGGATTGGAACACAGAACAAAATGTAGAAAAAACACAAAACGGAACACAGAGTGGAATGCAGAAAGGGATGCACAACAGAACGCACGACGGAATACAGATCATTGTAACGCTAAGCGGAATGCAGTGTACGGAATGCACGGATCGGAACGAGATTAGAACGCGGATATCGGATAATGAAGCACGAAAAAAAACACGGAATGACACATGCAGAACAATCGTTACCCTCCGCATCCCATTCCGCTTTCCATTCTACATTCAGTTCCGTGTTTAATTCCACCTTCTGCTACAAGTTCTGTTCCAAGTCTCGTTCCAAGTACCGTTAAAAGTTCCATTCCACGATTTGTTCCATCTTCCATTCATTGACTCTTTCATCATCGCTAAGCCCGGTAGACAGTCTAATTACCCATGGAAAGACCGGTTTTAAATCCGGTAGATAGGTCTCTTCCTGGCAGTAAGACCGGATAGCCCAGTAGAAAGATGGGCTAATGTCTAATGGAGACAAGAAAAGCTTGCTAGTAAAAATGACAAACGTAAAAGTTGCACGCAAAAGCTATATTGTACGAGTTGCATCTACGCTGCTTTGCATTGCTCACTAACGCTGCTTACTTAGTTCCAGAAGGAATAGAGAAGGTTATTATTATTATTATTTAACTGGCAGACCTTTGCCTAGACCAGAAACAAGGAGTGACCCTCTTCACTGGTCTGTCGCAAAGGTTGGGGTAACAACGCCAGGCAGAAAACTGAAGAAGTTCTCCTACCCCTCAAATAACTAAGTTTTTATTTAATTGAATGTAATTTTCATGTCTGCATTCTTAAATATAGATTTATCGTGTTAACTTTGGTTAATAACTAACCAAAATATTCTAATAAATAACCTAAATTATTCTAATAATTTAAGTGAACGTCCTTGTAACGTTCTAAAAGTAAGACCAGATATTATTTATCGCGTCAACTTTGGTTAATAACTAACCAAAATATTCTAGTAAATAACCTAAATTTGTCTAATAATTTAAGTGAACGTCCTAGTAACGTTCTGAAAGTAAGAGCAGATATTATTTATCGTGTCAACTTTGGTTAATAACTAACCAAAATATTCTAGTAAATAACCTAAATTTGTCTAATAATTTAAGCGAACGTCCTTGTAACGTTCTAATAGTAAGACCAGATATAATTTATCGCGTCAACTTTGGTTAATAACTAACCAAAATATTCTAGTAAATAACATAAATGTTTCTAATAATTTCAGTGAACGTCCTTGTAACGTTCTAAAAGTAAGACCAGATATTATTTATCGCGTCAACTTTGGTTAATAACTAACCAAAATATTCTAGTAAATAACCTAAATTTGTCTAATAATTTAAGTGAACGTCCTAGTAACGTTCTAAAAGTAGGACCAGATATTATTTATCGTGTCAACTTTGGTTAATAACTAACCAAAATATTCTAGTAAATAACCAAAATTTGTCTAATAATTTAAGTGAACGTCCTAGTAACGTTCTGAAAGTAAGACCAGATATTATCTATCGTGTCAACTTTGGTTAATAACTAACCAAAATATTCTAGTAAATAACCTAAATTTGTCTAATAATTTAAGTGAACGTCCTAGTAACGTTCTAAAAGTAAGACCAGATATTATTTATCGTGTCAACTTTGGTTAATAACTAACCAAAATATTCTAGTAAATTACCTACATTTGTCTAATAATTTCAGTGAACGTCCTAGTAACGTTCTGAAAGTAAGACCAGATATTATTTATCGTGTCAACTTTGGTTAATATCTAACCAAAATATTCTAGTAAATTACCTACATTTGTCTAATAATTTCAGTGAACGTCCTTGTAACGTTCTAAAAGTAAGACCAGATATTATTTATCGCGTCAACTTTGGTTAATAACTAACCAAAATATTCTAGTAAATAACCTAAATTTGTCTAATAATTTAAGTGAACGTCCTAGTAACGTTCTAAAAGTAAGACCAGATATTATCTATCGTGTCAACTTTGGTTAATAACTAACCAAAATATTCTAGTAAATAACCTTAATTTGTCTAATAATTTAAGTGAACGTCCTAGTAACGTTCTAAAAGTAAGACCAGATATTATTTATCGTGTCAACTTTGGTTAATAACTAACCAAAATATTCTAGTAAATTACCTACATTTGTCTAATAATTTCAGTGAACGTCCTAGTAACGTTCTAAAAGTAAGACCAGATATTATTTATCTGGTCAACTTTGGTTAATAACTAACCAAAATATTCTAGTAAATAACCTACATTTGTCAAATAATTTCAGTGAACGTCCTAGTAACGTTCTAAAAGTAAGACCAGATATTATTTATCGTGTGAACTTTGGTTAATAACTAACCAAAATATTCTAGTAAATAACCTAAATTTTTCTAATAATTTCAGTGAACGTGCTTGTAACGTTCTAAAAGTAAGACCAGATATAATTTATTGCGTCAACTTTGGTTAATAACTAACCAAAATATTCTAGTTAATAACCTAAATTTGTCTAATAATTTCAGTGAACGTCCCTGTAACGTTCTAAAAGTAAGACCAGATATATCCCAGTAGAAAGAAGGGTAATGCTTAATGGAGACAAGAAAAATTGGTAGTAAAAATTACAAACGTAAAAAATGCCCGCAAAAGCTGTATTGTACGAGTTGCATACACGCTGCTTTGCATTGCTCACTCAGGTGCTTCTTGCTGTCTAGTTTTATTAAATTGCATCGAGCAAAGGTGCTTTTTGCTGTCTATTTTTATTAAATTGCATCGAGCATCAAAGGTGCTTCTTGCTGTCTATTTTTATTAAATTGCATTGAGCATCAAAGGTGCTTCTTGCTGTCTAGTTTTATAAAATTGCATCGAGCATCAAAGGTGCTTCTTGCTGTCTAGTTTTATTCAATTGCATAGAGCATCAAAGGTGCTTCTTGCTGTCTAGTTTTATTCAATTGCATCGAGCATCAAAGGTGCTTCTTGCTGTCTAGTTTTATTAAATTGCATCGAGCATCAAAGGTGCTTCTTGCTGTCTAGTTTGATTAAATTGCACCGAGCATCAAAGGTGCTTCTTGCTGTCTAGTTTTATTAAATTGCATCGAGCATCAAAGGTGCTTCTTGCTGTCTAGTTTTATTAAATTGCAACGAGCATCAAAGGTGCTTCTTGCTGTCTAGTTTTATTTTATTGAATGTAATTTTCATGTTTTCATGAAAAAGTCACATGCTGGCTCAGGTGGGATTCGAATCCACGACCTCCTGCTTACTAGTGCAGGTGCCATACCGCTAGGCCACCGAGCTAGCTGGGGTCAGCGGGGTGAATCGAATCCAATATTGCGGCAAGTACCGAACTGCATACTTGAAAATGAACAAGTTTTTGATGAAAGAGTTCATGAACGGAACAAAGAACGGAACGTGGAATGGAACAAAAAACGAAACATGGAACGGAACGTGGATTGGAACACAGAACAAAATGTAGAAAAAACACAAAACGGAACACAGAGTGGAATGCAGAAAGGGATGCACAACAGAACGCACGACGGAATACAGATCATTGTAACGCTAAGCGGAATGCAGTGTACGGAATGCACGGATCGGAACGAGATTAGAACGCGGATATCGGATAATGAAGCACGAAAAAAAACACGGAATGACACATGCAGAACAATCGTTACCCTCCGCATCCCATTCCGCTTTCCATTCTACATTCAGTTCCGTGTTTAATTCCACCTTCTGCTACAAGTTCTGTTCCAAGTCTCGTTCCAAGTACCGTTAAAAGTTCCATTCCACGATTTGTTCCATCTTCCATTCATTGACTCTTTCATCATCGCTAAGCCCGGTAGACAGTCTAATTACCCATGGAAAGACCGGTTTTAAATCCGGTAGATAGGTCTCTTCCTGGCAGTAAGACCGGATAGCCCAGTAGAAAGATGGGCTTATGTCTAATGGAGACAAGAAAAGCTTGCTAGTAAAAATGACAAACGTAAAAGTTGCACGCAAAAGCTATATTGTACGAGTTGCATCTACGCTGCTTTGCATTGCTCACTAACGCTGCTTACTTAGTTCCAGAAGGAATAGAGAAGGTTATTATTATTATTATTTAACTGGCAGACCTTTGCCTAGACCAGAAACAAGGAGTGACCCTCTTCACTGGTCTGTCGCAAAGGTTGGGGTAACAACGCCAGGCAGAAAACTGAAGAAGTTCTCCTACCCCTCAAATAACTAAGTTTTTATTTAATTGAATGTAATTTTCATGTCTGCATTCTTAAATATAGATTTATCGTGTTAACTTTGGTTAATAACTAACCAAAATATTCTAATAAATAACCTAAATTATTCTAATAATTTAAGTGAACGTCCTTGTAACGTTCTAAAAGTAAGACCAGATATTATTTATCGCGTCAACTTTGGTTAATAACTAACCAAAATATTCTAGTAAATAACCTAAATTTGTCTAATAATTTAAGTGAACGTCCTAGTAACGTTCTGAAAGTAAGAGCAGATATTATTTATCGTGTCAACTTTGGTTAATAACTAACCAAAATATTCTAGTAAATAACCTAAATTTGTCTAATAATTTAAGCGAACGTCCTTGTAACGTTCTAATAGTAAGACCAGATATAATTTATCGCGTCAACTTTGGTTAATAACTAACCAAAATATTCTAGTAAATAACATAAATGTTTCTAATAATTTCAGTGAACGTCCTTGTAACGTTCTAAAAGTAAGACCAGATATTATTTATCGCGTCAACTTTGGTTAATAACTAACCAAAATATTCTAGTAAATAACCTAAATTTGTCTAATAATTTAAGTGAACGTCCTAGTAACGTTCTAAAAGTAGGACCAGATATTATTTATCGTGTCAACTTTGGTTAATAACTAACAAAAATATTCTAGTAAATAACCAAAATTTGTCTAATAATTTAAGTGAACGTCCTAGTAACGTTCTAAAAGTAAGACCAGATATTATTTATCGGGTCAACTTTGGTTAATAACTAACCAAAATATTCTAGTAAATTACCTACATTTGTCTAATAATTTCAGTGAACGTCCTTGTAACGTTCTAAAAGTAAGACCAGATATTATTTATCGCGTCAACTTTGGTTAATAACTAACCAAAATATTCTAGTAAATAACCTAAATTTGTCTAATAATTTAAGTGAACGTCCTAGTAACGTTCTGAAAGTAAGACCAGATATTATCTATCGTGTCAACTTTGGTTAATAACTAACCAAAATATTCTAGTAAATAACCTAAATTTGTCTAATAATTTAAGTGAACGTCCTAGTAACGTTCTAAAAGTAAGACCAGATATTATTTATCGTGTCAACTTTGGTTAATAACTAACCAAAATATTCTAGTAAATTACCTACATTTGTCTAATAATTTCAGTGAACGTCCTAGTAACGTTCTAAAAGTAAGACCAGATATTATTTATCGGGTCAACTTTGGTTAATAACTAACCAAAATATTCTAGTAAATTACCTACATTTGTCTAATAATTTCAGTGAACGTCCTTGTAACGTTCTAAAAGTAAGACCAGATATTATTTATCGCGTCAACTTTGGTTAATAACTAACCAAAATATTCTAGTAAATAACCTAAATTTGTCTAATAATTTAAGTGAACGTCCTAGTAACGTTCTAAAAGTAAGACCAGATATTATCTATCGTGTCAACTTTGGTTAATAACTAACCAAAATATTCTAGTAAATAACCTAAATTTGTCTAATAATTTAAGTGAACGTCCTAGTAACGTTCTAAAAGTAAGACCAGATATTATTTATCGTGTCAACTTTGGTTAATAACTAACCAAAATATTCTAGTAAATTACCTACATTTGTCTAATAATTTCAGTGAACGTCCTAGTAACGTTCTAAAAGTAAGACCAGATATTATTTATCGGGTCAACTTTGGTTAATAACTAACCAAAATATTCTAGTAAATAACCTAAATATTTCTAATAATTTCAGTGAACGTGCTTGTAACGTTCTAAAAGTAAGACCAGATATAATTTATTGCGTCAACTTTGGTTAATAACTAACCAAAATATTGTAGTAAATAACCTAAATTTGTCTAATAATTTCAGTGAACGTCCCTGTAACGTTCTAAAAGTAAGACCAGATATATCCCAGTAGAAAGAAGGGTAATGCTTAATGGAGACAAGAAAAATTGGTAGTAAAAATTACAAACGTAAAAAATGCCCGCAAAAGCTGTATTCTACGAGTTGCATACACGCTGCTTTGCATTGCTCACTCAGGTGCTTCTTGCTGTCTAGTTTTATTAAATTGCATCGAGCAAAGGTGCTTTTTGCTGTCTATTTTTATTAAATTGCATCGAGCATCAAAGGTGCTTCTTGCTGTCTATTTTTATTAAATTGCATTGAGCATCAAAGGTACTTCTTGCTGTCTAGTTTTATTAAATTGCATCGAGCATCAAAGGTGCTTCTTGCTGTCTAGTTTTATTCAATTGCATCGAGCATCACAGGTGCTTCTTGCTGTCTAGTTTTATTCAATTGCATCGAGCATCAAAGGTGCTTCTTGCTGTCTAGTTTTATTAAATAGACATCAAAGGTGCTTCTTGCTGTCTAGTTTTATTAAATTGCAACGAGCATCAAAGGTGCTTCTTGCTGTCTAGTTTTATTTTATTGAATGTAATTTTCATGTTTTCATGAAAAAGTCACATGCTGGCTCAGGTGGGATTCGAATCCACGACCTCCTGCTTACTAGTGCAGGTGCCATACCGCTAGGCCACCGAGCTAGCTGGGGTCAGCGGGGTGAATCGAATCCAATATTGCGGCAAGTACCGAACTGCATACTTGAAAATGAACAAGTTTTTGATGAAAGAGTTCATGAACGGAACAAAGAACGGAACGTGGAATGGAACAAAAAACGAAACATGGAACGGAACGTGGATTGGAACACAGAACAAAATGTAGAAAAAACACAAAACGGAACACAGAGTGGAATGCAGAAAGGGATGCACAACAGAACGCACGACGGAATACAGATCATTGTAACGCTAAGCGGAATGCAGTGTACGGAATGCACGGATCGGAACGAGATTAGAGCGCGGATATCGGATAATGAAGCACGAAAAAAAACACGGAATGACACATGCAGAACAATCGTTACCCTCCGCATCCCATTCCGTTTTCCATTCTACATTCAGTTCCGTGTTTAATTCCACCTTCTGCTCCAAGTTCTGTTCCAAGTCTCGTTCCAAGTACCGTTAAAAGTTCCATTCCACGATTTGTTCCATCTTCCATTCATTGACTCTTTCATCATCGCTAAGCCCGGTAGACAGTCTAATTACCCATGGAAAGACCGGTTTTAAATCCGGTAGATAGGTCTCTTCCCGGCAGTAAGACCGGATAGCCCAGTAGAAAGATGGGCTAATGTCTAATGGAGACAAGAAAAGCTTGCTAGTAAAAATGACAAACGTAAAAGTTGCACGCAAAAGCTATATTGTACGAGTTGCATCTACGCTGCTTTGCATTGCTCACTAACGCTGCTTACTTAGTTCCAGAAGGAATAGAGAAGGTTATTATTATTATTATTTAACTGGCAGACCTTTGCCTAGACCAGAAACAAGGAGTGACCCTCTTCACTGGTCTGTCGCAAAGGTTGGGGTAACAACGCCAGGCGGAAAACTGAAGAAGTTCTCCTACCCCTCAAATAACTAAGTTTTTATTTAATTGAATGTAATTTTCATGTCTGCATTCTTAAATATAGATTTATCGTGTTAACTTTGGTTAATAACTAACCAAAATATTCTAATAAATAACCTAAATTATTCTAATAATTTAAGTGAACGTCCTTGTAACGTTCTAAAAGTAAGACCAGATATTATTTATCGCGTCAACTTTGGTTAATAACTAACCAAAATATTCTAGTAAATAACCTAAATTTGTCTAATAATTTAAGTGAACGTCCTAGTAACGTTCTGAAAGTAAGAGCAGATATTATTTATCGTGTCAACTTTGGTTAATAACTAACCAAAATATTCTAGTAAATAACCTAAATTTGTCTAATAATTTAAGCGAACGTCCTTGTAACGTTCTAATAGTAAGACCAGATATTATTTATCGCGTCAACTTTGGTTAATAACTAACCAAAATATTCTAGTAAATAACATAAATGTTTCTAATAATTTCAGTGAACGTCCTTGTAACGTTCTAAAAGTAAGACCAGATATTATTTATCGCGTCAACTTTGGTTAATAACTAACCAAAATATTATAGTAAATAACCTAAATTTGTCTAATAATTTAAGTGAACGTCCTAGTAACGTTCTAAAAGTAGGACCAGATATTATTTATCGTGTCAACTTTGGTTAATAACTAACAAAAATATTCTAGTAAATAACCTAAATTTGTCTAATAATTTAAGTGAACGTCCTAGTAACGTTCTAAAAGTAAGACCAGATATTATTTATCGGGTCAACTTTGGTTAATAACTAACCAAAATATTCTAGTAAATTACCTACATTTGTCTAATAATTTCAGTGAACGTCCTTGTAACGTTCTAAAAGTAAGACCAGATATTATTTATCGTGTCAACTTTGGTTAATAACTAACCAAAATATTCTAGTAAATTACCTACATTTGTCTAATAATTTCAGTGAACGTCCTAGTAACGTTCTAAAAGTAAGACCAGATATTATTTATCGGGTCAACTTTGGTTAATAACTAACCAAAATATTCTAGTAAATTACCTACATTTGTCTAATAATTTCAGTGAACGTCCTTGTAACGTTCTAAAAGTAAGACCAGATATTATTTATCGTGTCAACTTTGGTTAATAACTAACCAAAATATTCTAGTAAATAACCTAAATTTGTCTAATAATTTAAGTGAACGTCCTAGTAACGTTCTAAAAGTAAGACCAGATATTATCTATCGTGTCAACTTTGGTTAATAACTAACCAAAATATTCTAGTAAATAACCTAAATTTGTCTAATAATTTAAGTGAACGTCCTAGTAACGTTCTAAAAGTAAGACCAGATATTATTTATCGTGTCAACTTTGGTTAATAACTAACCAAAATATTCTAGTAAATTACCTACATTTGTCTAATAATTTCAGTGAACGTCCTAGTAACGTTCTAAAAGTAAGACCAGATATTATTTATCGGGTCAACTTTGGTTAATAACTAACCAAAATATTCTAGTAAATAACCTAAATTTTTCTAATAATTTCAGTGAACGTGCTTGTAACGTTCTAAAAGTAAGACCAGATATAATTTATTGCGTCAACTTTGGTTAATAACTAACCAAAATATTCTAGTAAATAACCTAAATTTGTCTAATAATTTCAGTGAACGTCCCTGTAACGTTCTAAAAGTAAGACCAGATATATCCCAGTAGAAAGAAGGGTAATGCTTAATGGAGACAAGAAAAGTTGGTAGTAAAAATTACAAACGTAAAAAATGCCCGCAAAAGCTGTATTCTACGAGTTGCATACACACTGCTTTGCATTGCTCACTCAGGTGCTTCTTGCTGTCTAGTTTTATTAAATTGCATCGAGCAAAGGTGCTTTTTGCTGTCTATTTTTATTAAATTGCATCGAGCATCAAAGGTGCTTCTTGCTGTCTATTTGTATTAAATTGCATTGAGCATCAAAGGTGCTTCTTGCTGTCTAGTTTTATTAAATTACATCGAGCATCAAAGGTGCTTCTTGCTGTCTAGTTTTATTCAATTGCAGCGAGCATCAAAGGTGCTTCTTGCTGTCTAGTTTTATTCAATTGCATCGAGCATCAAAGGTGCTTCTTGCTGTCTAGTTTTATTAAATTGCATCGAGCATCAAAGGTGCTTCTTGCTGTCTAGTTTGATTAAATTGCATCGAGCATCAAAGGTGCTTCTTGCTGTCTAGTTTTATTAAATTGCATCGAGCATCAAAGGTGCTTCTTGCTGTCTAGTTTTATTAAATTGCAACGAGCATCAAAGGTGCTTCCTGCTTTCTAGTTTTATTTTATTGAATGTAATTTTCATGTTTTCATGAAAAAATCACATGCTGGCTCAGGTGGGATTCGAATCCACGACCTCCTGCTTACTAGTGCAGGTGCCATACCGCTAGGCCACCGAGCTAGCTGGGGTCAGCGGGGTGAATCGAATCCAATATTGCGGCAAGTACCGAACTGCATACTTGAAAATGAACAAGTTTTTGATGAAAGAGTTCATGAACAGAACAAAGAACGGAACGTGGAATGGAACAAAGAACGAAACATGGAACGGAACGTGGATTGGAACACAGAACAAAATGTAGAAAAAACACAGAACGGAACACAGAGTGGAGTGCAGAAAGGGTTGCACAACAGAACGCACGACGGAATACAGATCATTGGAACGCTAAGCGGAATGCAGTGTACGGAATGCACGGATCGGAACGAGATTAGAACGCGGATATCGGATAATGAAGCACGAAAAAAAACACGGAATGACACATGCAGAACAATCGTTACCCTCCGCATCCCATTCCGCTTTCCATTCTACATTCAGTTCCGTGTTTAATTCCACCTTCTGCTCCAAGTTCTGTTCCAAGTCTCGTTCCAAGTACCGTTAAAAGTTCCATTCCACGATTTGTTCCATCTTCCATTCATTGACTCTTTCATCATCGCTAAGCCCGGTAGACAGTCTAATTACCCATGGAAAGACCGGTTTTAAATCCGGTAGATAGGTCTCTTCCCGGCAGTAAGACCGGATAGCCCAGTAGAAAGATGGGCTAATGTCTAATGGAGACAAGAAAAGCTTGCTAGTAAAAATGACAAACGTAAAAGTTGCACGCAAAAGCTATATTGTACGAGTTGCATCTACGCTGCTTTGCATTGCTCACTAACGCTGCTTACTTAGTTCCAGAAGGAATAGAGAAGGTTATTATTATTAGTATTTAACTGGCAGACCTTTGCCTAGACCAGAAACAAGGAGTGACCCTCTTCACTGGTCTGTCGCAAAGGTTGGGGTAACAACGCCAGGCGGAAAACTGAAGAAGTTCTCCTACCCCTCAAATAACTAAGTTTTAATTTAATTGAATGTAATTTTCATGTCTGCATTTTTAAATATAGATTTATCGTGTTAACTTTGGTTAATAACTAACCAAAATATTCTATTAAATAACCTAAATTTGTCTAATAATTTCAGTGAACGTCCTTGTACCGTTCTAAAAGTAAGACCAGATATTATTTATCACGTCTACTTTGGTTAATAACTAACCAAAATATTCTAGTAAATAACCTAAATTTGTCTAATAATTTAAGTGAACGTCCTTGTAACGTTCTAAAAGTAAGACCAGATATTATTTATCGCGTCAACTTTGGTTAATAACTAACCAAAATATTGTAGTAAATAACCTAAATTTGTCTAATAATTTAAGCGAACGTCCTAGTAACGTTCTGAAAGTAAGACCAGATATTATTTATCGTGTCAACTTTGGTTAATATCTAACCAAAATATTCTAGTAAATAACCTAAATTTGTCTAATAATTTAAGCGAACGTCCTTGTAACGTTCTAAAAGTAAGACCAGATATTATTTATCGCGTCAACTTTGGTTAATAACTAACCAAAATATTCTAGTAAATAACCTAAATTTTTCTAATAATTTCAGTGAACGTCCTTGTAACGTTCTAAAAGTAAGACCAGATATTATTTATCGCGTCAACTTTGGTTAATAACTAACCAAAATATTCTAGTAAATAACCTAAATTTGTCTAATAATTTAAGTGAACGTCCTAGTAACGTTCTAAAAGTAATCTAACCAGATATTATTTATCGTGTCAACTTTGGTTAATAACTAACCAAAATATTCTAGTAAATAACCTAAATTTGTCTAATAATTTAAGTGAACGTCCTAGTAACGTTCTAAAAGTAAGACCAGATATTATTTATCGTGTCAACTTTGGTTAATAACTAACCAAAATATTCTAGTAAATAACCTACATTTGTCTAATAATTTCAGTGAACGTCCTAGTAACGTTCTAAAAGTAAGACCAGATATTATTTATCGCGTCAACTTTGGTTAATAACTAACCAAAATATTCTAGTAAATAACCTAAATTTTTCTAATAATTTCAGTGAACGTCCTTGTAACGTTCTAAAAGTAAGACCAGATATTATTTATCGCGTCAACTTTGGTTAATAACTAACCAAAATATTCTAGTAAATAACCTAAATTTGTCTAATAATTTCAGTGAACGTCCCTGTAACGTTCTAAAAGTAAGACCAGATATATCCCAGTAGAAAGAAGGGTAATGCTTAATGGAGACAAGAAAAATTGGTAGTAAAAATTACAAATGTAAAAAATGCCCGCAAAAGCTGTATTCTACGAGTTGCATACACGCTGCTTTGCATTGCTCACTCAGGTGCTTCTTGCTGTCTAGTTTTATTAAATTGCATCGAGCAAAGGTGCTTTTTGCTGTCTATTTTTATTAAATTGCATCGAGCATCAAAGGTGCTTCTTGCTGTCTATTTGTATTAAATTGCATTGAGCATCAAAGGTGCTTCTTGCTGTCTAGTTTTATTAAATTGCATCGAGCATCAAAGGTGCTTCTTGCTGTCTAGTTTGATTAAATTGCATCGAGCATCAAAGGTGCTTCTTGCTGTCTAGTTTGATTAAATTGCATCGAGCATCAAAGGTGCTTCTTGCTGTCTAGTTTGATTAAATTGCATCGAGCATCAAAGGTGCTTCTTGCTGTCTAGTTTTATTAAATTGCAACGAGCATCAAAGGTGCTTCTTGCTGTCTAGTTTTATTAAATTGCATCGAGCATCAAAGGTGCTTCTTGCTGTCTAGTTTTATTAAATTGCATCGAGCATCAAAGGTGCTTCTTGCTGTCTAGTTTGATTAAATTGCATCGAGCATCAAAGGTGCTTCTTGCTGTCTAGTTTGATTAAATTGCATCGAGCATCAAAGGTGCTTCTTGCTGTCTAGTTTGATTAAATTGCATCGAGCATCAAAGGTGCTTCTTGCTGTCTAGTTTTATTAAATTGCATCGAGCATCAAAGGTGCTTCTTGCTGTCTAGTTTTATTAAATTGCAACGAGCATCAAAGGTGCTTCTTGCTGTCTAGTTTTATTTTATTGAATGTAATTTTCATGTTTTCATGAAAAAATCACATGCTGGCTCAGGTGGGATTCGAATCCACGACCTCCTGCTTACTAGTGCAGGTGCCATACCGCTAGGCCACCGAGCTAGCTGGGGTCAGCGGGGTGAATCGAATCCAATATTGCGGCAAGTACCGAACTGCATACTTGAAAATGAACAAGTTTTTGATGAAAGAGTTCATGAACGGAACAAAGAACGGAACGTGGAATGGAACAAAAAACGAAACATGGAACGGAACGTGGATTGGAACACAGAACAAAATGTAGAAAAAACACAAAACGGAACACAGAGTGGAATGCAGAAAGGGATGCACAACAGAACGCACGACGGAATACAGATCATTGGAACGCTAAGCGGAATGCAGTGTACGGAATGCACGGATCGAAACGAGATTAGAACGCGGATATCGGATAATGAAGCACGAAAAAAAACACGGAATGACACATGCAGAACAATCGTTACCCTCCGCATCCCATTCTGCTTTCCATTCTACATTCAGTTCCGTGTTTAATTCCACCTTCTGCTCCAAGTTCTGTTCCAAGTCTCGTTCCAAGTACCGTTAAAAGTTCCATTCCACGATTTGTTCCATCTTCCATTCATTGACTCTTTCATCATCGCTAAGCCCAGTAGACAGTCTAATCACCCATGGAAAGACCGGTTTTAAATCCGGTAGATAGGTCTCTTCCCGGCAGTAAGACCGGATAGCCCAGTAGAAAGATGGGCTAATGTCTAATGGAGACAAGAAAAGCTTGCTAGTAAAAATGACAAACGTAAAAGTTGCACGCAAAAGCTATATTGTACGAGTTGCATCTACGCTGCTTTGCATTGCTCACTAACGCTGCTTACTTAGTTCCAGAAGGAATAGAGAAGGTTATTATTATTATTATTTAACTGGCAGACCTTTGCCTAGACCAGAAACAAGGAGTGACCCTCTTCACTGGTCTGTCGCAAAGGTTGGGGTAACAACGCCAGGCGGAAAACTGAAGAAGTTCTCCTACCCCTCAAATAACTAAGTTTTTATTTAATTGAATGTAATTTTCATGTCTGCATTTTTAAATATAGATTTATCGTGTTAACTTTGGTTAATAACTAACCAAAATATTCTATTAAATAACCTAAATTTGTCTAATAATTTCAGTGAACGTCCTTGTACCGTTCTAAAAGTAAGACCAGATATTATTTATCACGTCAACTTTGGTTAATAACTAACCAAAATATTCTAGTAAATAACCTAAATTTGTCTAATAATTTAAGTGAACGTCCTTGTAACGTTCTAAAAGTAAGACCAGATATTATTTATCGCGTCAACTTTGGTTAATAACTAACCAAAATATTGTAGTAAATAACCTAAATTTGTCTAATAATTTAAGCGAACGTCCTAGTAACGTTCTGAAAGTAAGACCAGATATTATTTATCGTGTCAACTTTGGTTAATATCTAACCAAAATATTCTAGTAAATAACCTAAATTTGTCTAATAATTTAAGCGAACGTCCTTGTAACGTTCTAAAAGTAAGACCAGATATTATTTATCGCGTCAACTTTGGTTAATAACTAACCAAAATATTCTAGTAAATAACCTAAATTTTTCTAATAATTTCAGTGAACGTCCTTGTAACGTTCTAAAAGTAAGACCAGATATTATTTATCGCGTCAACTTTGGTTAATAACTAACCAAAATATTCTAGTAAATAACCTAAATTTGTCTAATAATTTAAGTGAACGTCCTAGTAACGTTCTAAAAGTAATCTAACCAGATATTATTTATCGTGTCAACTTTGGTTAATAACTAACCAAAATATTCTAGTAAATAACCTAAATTTGTCTAATAATTTAAGTGAACGTCCTAGTAACGTTCTAAAAGTAAGACCAGATATTATTTATCGTGTCAACTTTGGTTAATAACTAACCAAAATATTCTAGTAAATAACCTACATTTGTCTAATAATTTCAGTGAACGTCCTAGTAACGTTCTAAAAGTAAGACCAGATATTATTTATCGCGTCAACTTTGGTTAATAACTAACCAAAATATTCTAGTAAATAACCTAAATTTTTCTAATAATTTCAGTGAACGTCCTTGTAACGTTCTAAAAGTAAGACCAGATATTATTTATCGCGTCAACTTTGGTTAATAACTAACCAAAATATTCTAGTAAATAACCTAAATTTGTCTAATAATTTCAGTGAACGTCCCTGTAACGTTCTAAAAGTAAGACCAGATATATCCCAGTAGAAAGAAGGGTAATGCTTAATGGAGACAAGAAAAATTGGTAGTAAAAATTACAAATGTAAAAAATGCCCGCAAAAGCTGTATTCTACGAGTTGCATACACGCTGCTTTGCATTGCTCACTCAGGTGCTTCTTGCTGTCTAGTTTTATTAAATTGCATCGAGCAAAGGTGCTTTTTGCTGTCTATTTTTATTAAATTGCATCGAGCATCAAAGGTGCTTCTTGCTGTCTATTTGTATTAAATTGCATTGAGCATCAAAGGTGCTTCTTGCTGTCTAGTTTTATTAAATTGCATCGAGCATCAAAGGTGCTTCTTGCTGTCTAGTTTGATTAAATTGCATCGAGCATCAAAGGTGCTTCTTGCTGTCTAGTTTGATTAAATTGCATCGAGCATCAAAGGTGCTTCTTGCTGTCTAGTTTGATTAAATTGCATCGAGCATCAAAGGTGCTTCTTGCTGTCTAGTTTTATTAAATTGCAACGAGCATCAAAGGTGCTTCTTGCTGTCTAGTTTTATTAAATTGCATCGAGCATCAAAGGTGCTTCTTGCTGTCTAGTTTTATTAAATTGCATCGAGCATCAAAGGTGCTTCTTGCTGTCTAGTTTGATTAAATTGCATCGAGCATCAAAGGTGCTTCTTGCTGTCTAGTTTGATTAAATTGCATCGAGCATCAAAGGTGCTTCTTGCTGTCTAGTTTGATTAAATTGCATCGAGCATCAAAGGTGCTTCTTGCTGTCTAGTTTTATTAAATTGCATCGAGCATCAAAGGTGCTTCTTGCTGTCTAGTTTTATTAAATTGCAACGAGCATCAAAGGTGCTTCTTGCTGTCTAGTTTTATTTTATTGAATGTAATTTTCATGTTTTCATGAAAAAATCACATGCTGGCTCAGGTGGGATTCGAATCCACGACCTCCTGCTTACTAGTGCAGGTGCCATACCGCTAGGCCACCGAGCTAGCTGGGGTCAGCGGGGTGAATCGAATCCAATATTGCGGCAAGTACCGAACTGCATACTTGAAAATGAACAAGTTTTTGATGAAAGAGTTCATGAACGGAACAAAGAACGGAACGTGGAATGGAACAAAAAACGAAACATGGAACGGAACGTGGATTGGAACACAGAACAAAATGTAGAAAAAACACAAAACGGAACACAGAGTGGAATGCAGAAAGGGATGCACAACAGAACGCACGACGGAATACAGATCATTGGAACGCTAAGCGGAATGCAGTGTACGGAATGCACGGATCGAAACGAGATTAGAACGCGGATATCGGATAATGAAGCACGAAAAAAAACACGGAATGACACATGCAGAACAATCGTTACCCTCCGCATCCCATTCTGCTTTCCATTCTACATTCAGTTCCGTGTTTAATTCCACCTTCTGCTCCAAGTTCTGTTCCAAGTCTCGTTCCAAGTACCGTTAAAAGTTCCATTCCACGATTTGTTCCATCTTCCATTCATTGACTCTTTCATCATCGCTAAGCCCAGTAGACAGTCTAATCACCCATGGAAAGACCGGTTTTAAATCCGGTAGATAGGTCTCTTCCCGGCAGTAAGACCGGATAGCCCAGTAGAAAGATGGGCTAATGTCTAATGGAGACAAGAAAAGCTTGCTAGTAAAAATGACAAACGTAAAAGTTGCACGCAAAAGCTATATTGTACGAGTTGCATCTACGCTGCTTTGCATTGCTCACTAACGCTGCTTACTTAGTTCCAGAAGGAATAGAGAAGGTTATTATTATTATTATTTAACTGGCAGACCTTTGCCTAGACCAGAAACAAGGAGTGACCCTCTTCACTGGTCTGTCGCAAAGGTTGGGGTAACAACGCCAGGCGGAAAACTGAAGAAGTTCTCCTACCCCTCAAATAACTAAGTTTTTATTTAATTGAATGTAATTTTCATGTCTGCATTTTTAAATATAGATTTATCGTGTTAACTTTGGTTAATAACTAACCAAAATATTCTATTAAATAACCTAAATTTGTCTAATAATTTCAGTGAACGTCCTTGTACCGTTCTAAAAGTAAGACCAGATATTATTTATCACGTCAACTTTGGTTAATAACTAACCAAAATATTCTAGTAAATAACCTAAATTTGTCTAATAATTTAAGTGAACGTCCTTGTAACGTTCTAAAAGTAAGACCAGATATTATTTATCGCGTCAACTTTGGTTAATAACTAACCAAAATATTGTAGTAAATAACCTAAATTTGTCGAATAATTTAAGCGAACGTCCTAGTAACGTTCTGTAAGTAAGACCAGATATTATTTATCGTGTCAACCTTGGTTAATATCTAACCAAAATATTCTAGAAAATAACCTAAATTTGTCTAATAATTTAAGCGAACGTCCTTGTAACGTTCTAAAAGTAAGACCAGATATTATTTATCGCGTCAACTTTGGTTAATAACTAACCAAAATATTCTAGTAAATAACCTAAATTTTTCTAATAATTTCAGTGAACGTCCTTGTAACGTTCTAAAAGTAAGACCAGATATTATTTATCGCGTCAACTTTGGTTAATAACTAACCAAAATATTCTAGTTAATAACCTAAATTTGTCTAATAATTTAAGTGAACGTCCTAGTAACGTTCTAAAAGTAAGACCAGATATTATTTATCGTGTCAACTTTGGTTAATAACTAACCAAAATATTCTAATAAATAACCTAAATTTGTCTAATAATTTAAGTGAACGTCCTAGTAACGTTCTAAAAGTAAGACCAGATATTATTTATCGTGTCGACTTTGGTTAATAACTAACCAAAATATTCTAGTAAATAACCTACATTTGTCTAATAATTTCAGTGAACGTCCTAGTAACGTTCTAAAAGTAAGACCAGATATTATTTATCGCGTCAACTTTGGTTAATAACTAACCAAAATATTCTAGTAAATAACCTAAATTTTTCTAATAATTTCAGTGAACGTCCTTGTAACGTTCTAAAAGTAAGACCAGATATTATTTATCGCGTCAACTTTGGTTAATAAGTAACCAAAATATTCTAGTAAATAACCTAAATTTGTCTAATAATTTCAGTGAACGTCCCTGTAACGTTCTAAAAGTAAGACCAGATATATCCCAGTAGCAAGAAGGGTAATGCTTAATGGAGACAAGAAAAATTGGTAGTAAAAATTACAAACGTAAAAAATGCCCGCAAAAGCTGTATTCTACGAGTTGCATACACGCTGCTTGGCATTGCTCACTCAGGTGCTTCTTGCTGTCTAGTTTTATTAAATTGCATCGAGCAAAGGTGCTTTTTGCTGTCTATTTTTATTAAATTGCATCGAGCATCAAAGGTGCTTCTTGCTGTCTATTTGTATTAAATTGCATTGAGCATCAAAGGTGCTTCTTGCTGTCTAGTTTAATTAAATTGCATCGAGCATCAAAGGTGCTTCTTGCTGTCTAGTTTGATTAAATTGCATCGAGCATCAAAGGTGCTTCTTGCTGTCTAGTTTTATTCAATTGCATCGAGCATCAAAGGTGCTTCTTGCTGTCTAGTTTTATTAAATTGCAACGAGCATCAAAGGTGCTTCTTGCTGTCTAGTTTTATTTTATTGAATGTAATTTTCATGTTTTCATGAAAAAATCACATGCTGGCTCAGGTGGGATTCGAATCCACGACCTCCTGCTTACTAGTGCAGGTGCCATACCGCTAGGCCACCGAGCTAGCTGGGGTCAGCGGGGTGAATCGAATCCAATATTGCGGCAAGTACCGAACTGCATACTTGAAAATGAACAAGTTTTTGATGAAAGAGTTCATGAACGGAACAAAGAACGGAACGTGGAATGGAACAAAAAACGAAACATGGAACGGAACGTGGATTGGAACACCGAACAAAATGTAGAAAAAACACAAAACGGAACACAGAGTGGAATGCAGAAAGGGATGCACAACAGAACGCACGACGGAATACAGATCATTGGAACGCTAAGCGGAATGCAGTGTACGGAATGCACGGATCGAAACGAGATTAGAACGCGGATATCGGATAATGAAGCACGAAAAAAAACACGGAATGACACATGCAGAACAATCGTTACCCTCCGCATCCCATTCTGCTTTCCATTCTACATTCAGTTCCGTGTTTAATTCCACCTTCTGCTCCAAGTTCTGTTCCAAGTCTCGTTCCAAGTACCGTTAAAAGTTCCATTCCACGATTTGTTCCATCTTCCATTCATTGACTCTTTCATCATCGCTAAGCCCGGTAGACAGTCTAATTACCCATGGAAAGACCGGTTTTAAATCCGGTAGATAGGTCTCTTCCCGGCAGTAAGACCGGATAGCCCAGTAGAAAGATGGGCTAATGTCTAATGGAGACAAGAAAAGCTTGCTAGTAAAAATGACAAACGTAAAAGTTGCACGCAAAAGCTATATTGTACGAGTTGCATCTACGCTGCTTTGCATTGCTCACTAACGCTGCTTACTTAGTTCCAGAAGGAATAGAGAAGGTTATTATTATTATTATTTAACTGGCAGACCTTTGCCTAGACCAGAAACAAGGAGTGACCCTCTTCACTGGTCTGTCGCAAAGGTTGGGGTAACAACGCCAGGCGGAAAACTGAAGAAGTTCTCCTACCCCTCAAATAACTAAGTTTTTATTTAATTGAATGTAATTTTCATGTCTGCATTTTTAAATATAGATTTATCGTGTCAACTTTGGTTAATAACTAACCAAAATATTCTATTAAATAACCTAAATTTGTCTAATAATTTCAGTGAACGTCCTTGTAACGTTCTTAAAGAAAGACCAGATATTATTTATCACGTCAACTTTGGTTAATAACTAACCAAAATATTCTAGTAAATAACCTAAATTATTCTAATAATTTAAGTGAACGTCCTTGTAACGTTCTAAAAGTAAGACCAGATATTATTTATCGCGTCAACTTTGGTTAATAACTAACCAAAATATTCTAGTAAATAACCTAAATTTGTCTAATAATTTAAGTGAACGTCCTAGTAACGTTCTGAAAGTAAGACCAGATATTATTTATCGTGTCAACTTTGGTTAATAACTAACCAAAATATTCTAGTAAATAACCTAAATTTGTCTAATAATTTAAGCGAACGTCCTTGTAACGTTCTAAAAGAAACACCAGATATTATTTATCGCGTCAACTTTGGTTAATAACTAACCAAAATATTCTAGTAAATAACCTAAATTTGTTTAATAATTTAAGTGAACGTCCTAGTAACGTTCTAAAAGTAAGACCAGATATTATTTATCGTGTCAACTTTGGTTAATAACTAACCAAAAAATTCTAGTAAATAACCTAAATTTGTCTAATAATTTAAGTGAACGTCCTAGTAACGTTCTAAAAGTAAGACCAGATATTATTTATCGTGTCAACTTTGGTTAATAACTAACCAAAATTTTCTAGTAAATAACCTACATTTGTCTAATAATTTCAGTGAACGTCCTAGTAACGTTCTAAAAGTAAGACCAGATATTATTTATCGCGTCAACTTTGGTAAATAACTAACCAAAATATTCTAGTAAATAACCTAAATTTGTCTAATAATTTCAGTGAACGTCCTTGTAACGTTCTAAAAGTAAGACCAGATATTATTTATCGCATCAACTTTGGTTAATAACTAACCAAAAGATTCTAGTAAATAGTCTAATAATTTCAGTGAACGTCATTGTAACGTTCTAAAAGTAAGACCGGTAATCTATTACTGTAGAGTCTCTCTCTTTTTATATTGTGCAAAAAGGCTTTGGACAATATGCAGCACAAAATAAGCAGCAAAACTTACATACATCTGTGACAAGCGGAATCATTTATCTCACATGGGACTTCAAGGGCGAGCGAAGAATCTTCAGCAATGTTTCATGGACTTCTGAAAAATAAAAGATATCATAAAGAAAATGTTTCTTTTACTTTACAATACATTTTACTATTTACGTGAGAAACAAAGTATGTATTGAAATCAAATTAGGAAATTTAGTTCAGAACATTAACAAGATATAATTTTGGTTTGGGACAAGCTTGCTACCTGTACAAATTAAGGGATGAGATTGACCAACATGACCAATGATAACAATCTGAAAACAGCTCTGACAGGGGCATAAAAAATGTTAGCTCTGAAAATATCCTATTCCTATTAAGTACATGTATATAATGGGGTTCATGGAAAAAAATCAGAAATATGTCGTGTTATAAAGGTTTATAATTTCACGTGCTACATACAGGGACTAACTGAAGTGCATCTCTCAAACAGTCAAATGAAGACCTGTACTGTATCTTGGATTTTACCAAAGACAATTTTGGCCCCAGGGGCTCCAACTAGAGCTCAGTGTCTCAAGAGCGCCCACCAGCAGCTCCAGAGTCTCTGCAAAGGTAACAGCATCATCGGCAAAGTCAAAGTCAGTTTAACTGACATTGCCAAAAGATACTCCACAGCCTGAATATTCTACCATCCTCCCCATGGCCCAGTCAATACAAGTGTTGAAAGTGTGGGAGCCTCAACCCTTCCTTGTCCAAAACCAGTCCAAACTGGGAAGAACTCGGAGATTGAACCCCCAGTACCCAAACCTTACACACTCTCTTAGGGCTTGTGCATTCTACCCGGATACTCGAAACCCGACCGAAACCATCGAGTACCCGGCTCCATTTTTTCGATTCTATTACCCGTAAAAAAATAGCAACCATGCCCTTTTTCATAAAATACATCACTGAACTGCAAAATTGGTAGTTTTTGCAATGTCAAAAGCAGATTATTTACCGCAAATCTGCACCGAAACCGGCAGCAAGCCACATATCGACGCAGTCCGGCCGCGATCTACGGTACCAGACAACGCGACGCACCCAAGCCGCGATGTAGGCCTACATGTACCGACCAAAAATCTTACCGCATACGGCAGATCATGATCAGAACCGACTGAGCCTACACCGTGCACACACACAGTACGTACGGTGTACGGTGTAACACAGTATGTAGTCTTCATGCCCACACGTGGTCGAGACTGCACTGGTGCACGTTGTTTTGACATAGTGGCTTTTACGCATGGCCGTGTGTTGGGCGGGTACCAGTCATGGAACATTCGAGATTACCATGCTGACCATGTGCACAATGAATCGTGTTTACGTCTTAATAATGCTTTGGTCGCCCTAGGAATTTTTCTCACGTTATTTTTTTAAGATCTAGCACATGAACGTGAAAAGTGTGTTTCATCTAATTCGCCAACTGGACAAAATTACCGACTGAAATTCAAGTAAGATTTAGCTGAAGAGGAAAATGCGATTTACGGGGTGGTCAGAATATTTTACGGGGATCACGCAACGAAATAACAACCCTGACAGTGCATACATCTTGTTTTATGTCGGCGGTGCTCGATGTCGGAAAAAAGATCGCGCTAAGTTTTGCTGGCCTGTCATGTCGGTAGAAATAGCGTAAACTAAAATTCGGCACCCCTAAAAATAGCTGAAATCCACTAAAGGTCGGGGTGTTTTAGGAAGGGTCTGGTAATGTTTTAGCACGCCTGGCTTGGAGCCCTGATACGGTACTCACCAACGACCATTACGCAACATACTTCCGGGTTCTTAATTTCTTATGTTTTATATTATATCGCGGGTACCCGGGTACCCGCCCGTTTGGGCAAAGGGTACTCGGGTCCAAAATTACCCGTGAATGCACAGCCCTACCGGTGACTCTCTGTACCTGAGCATAGTTTAACAGTAGAGTCATCAGAGTCGGGTACCCCGCAGAAACACAGAAGCCACCAAAGGGCACCTCTATCCAGAGTTGAACGCCTGCCTTGCAGAGATCAATATAACCTACATAAATGTACATGTACATATGCGCTCTGAGAGACCTGCAAGGCCAATGGTCAATTGTTGATCTCTTTTGAGTAAACCCAGACTGCTCAGGTCGCTGATACTTTTAAAAGCAAGTTATGTAGGTCGAATCCTGGTCAGACGAATCTTAGCAAGAACTTTGCTGTGCACACCTCAATAGGCATTGCAATCCTGGTGAACTCCTTTGCCTTCTCAGAGAGGAACTATAATGCCCCTCTTCAAATCAGACGGGATCTCGCCCTTCATGCACCTCAACACCTCAACTGCACTATCCGCAGCCCTCATTTCCAAGAGGGTAGCTGGATAACAGTCGATCGGTGGGTCAGCAACCGATGGAGAATCCAAGATATTCAGAAGGGTAGTAGAATAGTAGGTGGATCAGCACGAATTGCACGATACAACTGCTCAAAGTAGGATGCCCAACAAGTACTCACCTCAGACTCCTTCAACTGCAACTCGCTGCTTGCAGACCTGACAGAGCTTAACCCCAAGACAGACTAAGAGGAACGCAATGCATGAATCCCCGCCTAAGAAACAGCCACCCCTCCAAGTGGTTGCCATCGAGAGAGCCAGACAAGTAGTAAGTGTATCCAGCGTATCCACCAACACTGATCTCACCGCTCTTTGGACGCCATACCTCAGAGAGAACAACAATCACAATGCCTAGCCAACCAAGCTCTCGTGATAGCATACTGCATAGGAAGATGATCATCCTCTCACAAAGAGAGAAAATCCCACACAGCCATCTGGCAGACGGCTTCAGGTTTAACTGAGAAGATTGAAGTTAAAAAGTTAAACCGAGAAGATTGTAGTCCAGTAGATGTCGCCTCTGCACTACCACGACCTATCCTACCAAATAAAGAATTAGGCCCCTTTTGTTCCGTCATACCCCTCAAAAACGTTATGCTAATTAGGGTAAGATTCCACCAATGGGGCATCCTGTCACAACATTGTTAACCCATTTCTAGGCCTTGGCGATTAGTGCTTTTCACTAATCGATTAATCGCGGAGGAAATAATCACGATTAATCGATTAATCGCGATTACCCGTGTGTGACTATACAAGCAGCATGTACCTTGTTTTCATCATAGCGGCACTGCAGTAAACTGCACTAGTAAAAGCATTGATTCTTACAAGTTTCATGAGCGATCAGTTCCGATTTCCAAAGCATTGAGCATTGCCATTTTTGTTCTGATAAGGTATAATGCAAAATTCGTGAAGCTAATATCGTCCATAATTATTGGTATTCCTTCAATAAAGTAGGGTAATTCCACGAAGTGTTGGCCGACAAGGCATGCAGTTTAATACTGCCTCACGTACGTACACCCAGACATGCATGTACAGGTCAACGATAGTACACGATCGACACATTATGTACACCCCACGATTAGGCCATAAAAAAAAATTGTTGTATTGGCGTAACCCGCCCGACCCAAAAATATACCCCGACCATAAACATTTTAAACCCCCCCCCAAAAAAAAAAATAAATAAATAAATAAAAATCGAGAAAACAAAATAAAATTTTAAAAATCGCACATTTTTATGCAGATTAAAAGCTTAAAAGGAGCAAAAGATGGAAACCAGACTGGTTTAAGTTGTTATGTCATTTCTTGTCTTTATTTGACACGTCAAATACTGTGATATACAGGGGGAAAAGCATTTAATACCCCAGGAAAAAAAAAAAGTTTGGAAGGATGCTAATGTCGCCCCGATACCAAAAGAAACCCCCGCAACCGTTTCCAAACTGAGGCCGATATCCTTGACATCTCTTCTGGCCAAAATATGCGAAGGATTTGTTTCAAAATGGGCACTTGATGACCTTAACTGCCTTGTTGATCGGAACCAGTACGGCAGTATTAAGGGATCTTCAACTTCCCATTGTCTTGTTGAAATTTTAGATTCCCTGCATATAAACGCATGGACAAGGGCAAAACTGTAGGCACTTTGATAACTACAGATTTTTCTAAGGCGTTTGACTGTGTTGACCATACTTTAGCGATTCGAAGGCTCTTCGAGCTTGGCGTTAGGAGCGAAATCTTACCTTGGATAGCTAATTTCCTGTCTGACCGACGTCAGCGGGTTAAATATCATTCGGCTTTGTCCGAGTGGAAAGTCCTCTCCTGTGGAGTCCCTCAGGGCACAAAGCTTGGCCCAATAATTTTTTTGGCTTTTATCAATAATGCTGCCGAAGAGTCTTTGACAACAAGTTTTAAATATGTAGATGATTTAAGCTTTGCAGAAGTACGACCTGCCATTGAATCTAGCCAAATTGGACATGACCTTGACAATTTGGATGCATGGGCAAAGGACAACCACCTTGGGCTCAACCCTACTAAATGCAAGGTTATGCAAATCTGTTTTCAGAAAGTACCACCTAGACCTCCTTGTTATAACATTGGTGGGATTGAGCTTGAGGTGGTGTCTGAAACTAGACTTTTGGGTTTGATTGTCCAATCTAATCTTGGCTGGCAATCTCAAGTTAATGACATGGTTTCAAAAAGTACTCGTAGGTTATATGTACTTGGGCGCTTAAACAAGTTTGGTGTGCCTATTGATGATATGGTCTCAGTGTATACCTGTTATGTTCGCCCTATCTGTGAGTATTCAGCTCCAGTTTGGCACGGTAACATCAATCAAAACCAGACCTATCAACTTGAACGCATTCAAAAGCGTGCTTGTGGCATTATCCTTGGAAATGATTATATTTCATATGGACACGCTTGTAATAGATTAGGACTTCAATCCTTGGAAGACAGAAGACTTCATCTCTGCTCCCAATTCGCTAATAAGTGTGCTAAATCTGATAGATATGCTAATTGGTTCTCCCCTAGTATTAGGACCCATAATATGAAGCTTAGAAATCCCAATAATTACCAGATTCCTCGTTACAAGACCAACAGATATGGCAACAGTGCAATCCCCTACATGTCTAAGATTCTTAATCAGGCAACCATCTCCTAACTGTCTCTCTATGGATCCTTGTGTATTTTTTCTTAATTGTTCATGTTGATAATTTAAATCATTATTTAATTTTTACCTTTTCATGAACTGTATTTTTCTTTCAATTTATTTTGTATCCTATATACATGTATCTATAATGCCTTTAAGCTTTTTTAAACCATTTTGTTCCTTTAAATGTACTGTTCCTTATGTTTTTTATGTGTTTTTTTATATTTGTAAATTTTAATTTAAATGTAAAAAGAACCTTGTAATTCAGCTTATGGCTGCGAATTGGTTTAAATAAAAATATGAATATATATATGCGACGACTGTTGCCCGAGACTCTTACTTCCATGATTTAGCATTTAGCAATGCATTAATACCCGTTTGCCTCTTTTCAGGCAACAGTCATCACATTATAGTAATTCCCAGGGGCATTGCGTGCGTGTACAGAATAGACTGGTCCCGTTCACTCCGTTGTATGTAAATTGAATGTAGACTGGACACTGGACATGTAGAGATCATTCTTATTCTTTATTATTATGCGAAAAGTCCCGGAATCTGTGACTTTTTTGTGCGTATGGAGATTTAGGCTGAAAATTGCTCATTTTTGTTTCAAGACATCCGAAATGATATTTACATTTCATATCTTTTGAATGCCTCTTCACAACATCAGGAACACCAAAGTCATTATGCCTCAGATCGCTGAATAACAGTCATTTTAGGGGTGGGGAATTTTGGACTCAAGTACAGTCAAGTAATTTTCAAGTACAAGTTCCTGTAGCCCTATATACGACAAAAACATCAGGAGTAATATTGGGCTACAGTTACTGCATGCAGCTACATGTACGTTTATTGGTGATCGCAATATCCCACAACAGCGCAAAGTATAATGGGGAGGGAAAGGGCGCATCGTATGCGAGTCTAGTTTAGGGGTGCACCACAGTGTCCCATTGACCTTAGTGTGAAATCCCTCAACTTCACAGTTCAAAAAAACCCATCCAGAAGTTTCTCAGTTGTTGGTTCAATAGTGTAAATGGTAGTGTGAACTCTCATCTAACAAATTTTTTACAAATTTTGGTTGGGTAACCGATTGGATTTTTTGCTAATTGCCCCAAGAAAAAAAAATATCCCCGAAAGGTCCTTTTTCCGTAACCGACATGCTACAAGTTTTCATGAACCCTCCACGTTCAAGATAATGTAGGACCAGATTTTAAACCACAATATATTAATTGCATGACCTCCCAAATTGCATATTTAAAAAACATTTCAGGGTACACACATTATGATAATCATTTTGGCGCATTGACTTTTGAGCTATTTAGTGTGGTGCACCCTATAAGGGGAGTCAACTTTCAAAAATGGTTGTCCAATAAGGCTCAAAATTTAGAGTTTATGACACTGATCTTATATGTGAAAACAAAATTGAAAAATATTATTGCGTTTGTCTACGGCACGGCTTAATGTGTTAGGTCGTTGACCCGTGGTGGCCATACAAACATGCACATTCTCCATTATAAGGCCATAAAAAAAAATTGTTGTTTTGGCAAACGGAGGTTTCGAAAATAGGGTAGGGCGGGCGGATTTTTAATTATTTTATTTAATTTTTCCTGGGTTATTAAATGCTTCCCCCCTGTATATCACAGTATTTGACGTGTCAAATAAAGACAAGAAATAACATGATAACAACTTTAACCAGTCTGGTTTTCATCTTTGCTCCTTTTAAGCTTTTAATCTGCATACAAATTTGCGATTTTTTAAATTTTATTTAATTTTTATCACAATTTTTATTTAATATTTTTTTTTTTTTGGGGGGGGGGGGTTAAAATGTTTACGGTCGGGGCATATTTTTGGGTCGGGCGGGACGGCAATACAATAATTTTTTTTATGGCCTAATATTGTGTATGTACACCCCAAGCAATGCCATGGAAAGTCGAGCTCTGAATCCACATATTATTTCCTCACAAAGTTATTTTGTGCCTATTTTAGGATGCAATGATGTTCAGGCCATTACAGATAATTTAATTAATCAAGGTGAGGGTGTCATTTCACATGGAAAAGTGGGGTAAGGTCAAGGTTGGCCTGTTGGGGTTTGGGGAGGGCGTGGGGCGTTTCGGCTATTCCGCGGAATATTTATGCCCAGGGCTAGTATCCATATTGAGACAAATAATGAACTTTTATGGGATTAATCAATGCATATTATTACATTTCACCAAATTTCGATGTCCTTCAGAATATCATTTCCCCTCTGAAAAGTGAGAAAAAGGCGATTAGGGTTGTCAACGTGTGGGCGGGGCTTGCGTGGGTTGGGTCTACAGTGTAGGTCTGAGGGCCTGGCTGGGGTTAGGGTTGGAATCAGAGGGATTTAGGGTTTAAAACTGGTGATAGGATTAAATTTTGGGGACTAGGGTTACAATTTAGGGGATTGGGTTGGAATTTCAGCCGGCAAGGGTTACAATTTTGGGTCTAATGGGGTTAAAAGGTGGGCCACCTTTGTCTAAACAAAACTCGTAGGGTGTAGCTAGAAAAGACAATGTAAATTGCGTAATACAAGGTTTTATACATATTAGGAACAATGTTTTCAGGAAATAATTAACAATCTAATGAGAAACTTGGTCTTAAGGCTTCTTTCCATTCTAACCTCTCATACATACATGTAACAGAGTGGTGGCGCTATCACAAAATGGCTACCAATGCGCCGCCATCTTGTGACCTATAGGGGTGCAGACCAGTAAATAGGCCCAAATCGGTCCGCGGAGCTCATAAATTTTTTGTATACCCTCAAAATACCCTAAAAGCACCAAATACTAAAAATTACTACAAGTAGTATGCTGTAGTAATCGGTACTCGAGGTATTTGGATTTCTTACAAAAATAGTACTTTGTAGTACTGGGTACTCTTTACAATCTCATTCTGACAGTACTACAAAATACTAAATAGTAAGATTTAGTATATGGTACCTAGAAATGGAAAGCATTTTGCACTGTTAGGGTTTTAAAGCGTCTGGTGAGCCCTACGTGGTAAGTCTTGTAGACAAAATGGATGGAACCCGATCACCAGAGTTTGGACTTTCACCTTTGAGCTGTTTGGATGAAATCAGGCCATAAATTCGCACTATTTTTGCCCTGTAGTGGAGGGATACTATTTTTGGTCTGGCACCGGTCAATTCGGCCGTTTTAGGGGTATTTTTCTTTGAATGTACTTTTCGGCAAAAAGTCATCGATTAAACTATAGAAAATTGAAAAGAAAATGAAAATTTAAGTTTTCACCTTTATTTTGCCGTATTGGTCGATTGCCTCAGAAACTTCTGAGTATTTTTAATATTTTTTTTTAATTGGCCATTTTGCGTGGGAGCCTATGGGAATTTATTTACTGGTCTGCACCCTACATACATGTAGCGAAATCCAAGATGGCGGCATGCCGTTGCAATTTTGCCCTTTAAATGTCGCTAAAGTGAACTGTAGGCAGAAAATATTGACGGACACAACTTTTGCACTGTCTGACATGTCGTTTTCAACTATTAGTTTCCTTTTAAATCCATTAAAATTACCATAAATTTGATTTTTCCGAAATAAAGCATACGGCGGCCATGTTTGCCATAGTCAACGCGCCTGCGTGTGAATGCTTGGGGATTCCCCTGCGTTAATAACTGTATTTTCGCTTTGGAGTGGACTGAGTTTGAATTATTTCGGCAAAACAAATATGGGTTAGGATTTTCATTTGTTTGTGCTTGTTTTCAGCCTTTTTAGTGAAGTTCTTTATATTCATGCAAAGACAAAAGAGCATAGCAGAGAGGGTTACCGGTGACGAGGGTAGCAACTTTTGGCCAGTGTTATTGTTGCGCGTTTGCTTCATCAAACACCTTTTCTTTGGCCCCCAAGTCCGGGGAATTTTTTTTATAAAAACATCAGTCTTGCAAACAAGATGCGAAGAGTCCTCAAAAATAGTCCAACCCTAGTTGCCCTAACCCTAGCGAACCTAACCCTAGCGAGCCTAACCCTAGCTAGTAGATTTCACTTGCTGGACCAATTCTTGTTAGCCTTCTTGTCCCCCCCCCCCCCGGCCCCGGCCCCCACCCCCGAAATAAATTGTCGCATAGCCCTGGCCACCCGTCACAACCCCTGGCTGTGAACTCAACAATCTTGAAGCATTCAACGATTGCTCCTTGCTTACTTTGAAGACTTGTAATATTCAAAAAGGAACTGTGATGCACATATCGATCCATGGATGCATATTATATGGATACCGTGCTAAAACTGCATAAACAAAATGGCCGCCCCTCCTCCAAGATTGGCCTGTATTTCGAAAAGGGTTCAATTTTGTTCAATTTTTTTGCAGATTCATGGTCAGTGACCACTTCCCTCTGTCTTAAGGGCGGTTTTAGAAGAAAATAAAAAACTTTTTGCACTATAAGGCCATTCTTTGGAAATTGAAACTTTTTTGAAAAAAAATTTAATTGATGATTTTAACTTTTTGTTGTTTGTTTATAAGAAAGCAATGCCTGAAGTTACTTGAGCCACTTTTGTTTTTTAAATTTACCAAAAGACATCCATAATTTGCATAAATTAGCATAAACTTGATTTTTGTGTTTCAAATGTGATTTTTATCCCTAAATTTACTGTCAGATTTTTTAAGCATGCACTATTGTAATTAGCATTTAGCTGTTTTCAAGAGTGTCTCTAACCTGCATGTTTTAATTCAAAATCAAACATAAAACATTTTTACGTGAGAAATAGTTGGCAATTAACGACGCAATTAACGACTTTTCATGTCACACATGTAACTGAAATATGGATAAAGTTTGTACTACCATTTAAGCACTGTTTCAATAATGTTCAAACTTTGTGTCAAACATGTCAAAAGCTAGTTTTATCAGGCCTTCCTATATGCAAAACATAAGGCACACTAATTTCACAAACTATTAATTAATGACCTTAAATAGTGTGTCACACACGTAACTGGCTTGTTACATGTGTGACATTTCATGGTTACGTGTGTGACACCTCCATACACAATGCACACAATATGTGTGCAAGTGTACATGTCATGCAATGTATGTGTAAACATGTACACTGTACAAGCCATACTAGTGTCAATCATGGGTTACAAAGCATGATTAACCAAATGCCTATAGCCCTGTCCGCACTGGACTTTTTTTTCCGGGGATTTAACCGAGCCGATGGGTAAATGAAAAATGGGAAAATATTACCGGTGTCCGCACTTGGACTTTTGACTCGGGTAACTTACCCGTGCACGCACGGAAGAATTGCCGAGCTTTCAATACTACAGTGTGTAGGGTCAAGCGGGTACCCGACTCGCTCTGTCCGCACTGGACTTTTCGTCTCGGGTAAAGTGTCTCGGGCATTCTACCCGGGCAGAAGTTGGCCGGTAGAAATACCCGCGCGGCTCAGGCATAGTAACTGAGAGGTAGACTTCCTGAGACGTCCGCACTGGACTTAAAATGGGTAAAGTACCCAGTGTCTCGGTTACTTTGCCCAAAAAAAGTCCAGTGCGGACAGGGCTTTAGATAGCTTTTGTCCAATGATATTTCAGAGGAATAACTGTGAACAGCATGTACATGTACAATTCACAGTAATGGGTGATGCCGTAATGGTACATGTACTGTACATGCATTGTAGTAATCGAAGCTGGTCAACTCGTACGCCGACCAACTCGTACGCCAACCAACTCGTACGCCGTTTGGTCAACTCGTACGCCGACCAACTCGTACGCCGACCAACTCGTACGCCGACCAACTCGTACGCCAACCAACTCGTACGCCAACCAAGTCGTACGCCAACCAACTCGTACGCCACGTATAATTAAGCTTGTAGTTTGTAAACGTTGGCCGGTTTTTTTTTTCAGTAGATTTTGTCATTTTGAGTGGAAATAAAAGGAAGCTGCATTCTGTAAATTCACTATGTGGAACTCGTTTGTGAAAATAAACGGAAATAAAGGAAGCATTGTGTACGTGGAATTGGATGTCGTTTGTGAACATAAAAGGAAATAAAAGGAAACATTCTGTATGTGGAAGTGCCAAAAAAAATGTTAGGTAGGATTTTAATTAAAACGGGGAAATAAGAAAAGAAAAAAAACCGGCTCTTTTTAACCCAAAAAGAGAAGAAATAAAAGGTTCCCAGTTCCCCCCCCAAAAAAAAAAACGGCTCTTTTTAGATCCCACGCAACCCAAACTAAAAGAGAAGAAATAAAAGGTTCCCAGAAACAAAACAAACAAAAAACGGCTCTTTTTAGATCCCACGCAACCCAAAAGAGAAAAAAATAAAAAAGGTACCCAGTCACAAAGAATTTCGTTATTACAAACAACAAATAATTAGAGCCCCCACACTCACTATCCTCTCACACAAGAATACCGATCCCACGCAACCCAAAAGAGAAAAAAAATAAAAAGGTACCCAGTCACAAAGAATTGCGTTATTACAAACTAGAAATAATTAGAGCCCCCACACTTACTATCCTCTCACACAAAAAAGGTTTCCAGTCTCTCAAAACACACACATTTATTTTGTTAAAATTTATTTCGTTATTACAGACTGCAGTCTTTTTTTTTGGTGGTGGCGTACGAGTTGGTCGGCGTACGAGTTGATTGGCGTACGAGTTGGTTGGCGTACGAGTTGGTTGGCGTACGAGTTGGTCGGCGTACGAGTTGGTCAGCGTACGAGTTGGGGCGTACGAGTTGGTCGGCGTACGAGTTGACCAGCATTCGTAGTAATGTACGTACAATGTCGGCCTACATTACAAATAATTACATGTATATTATTCAGTATAGAACTTTGTCACAGATATTTTGGCTGACCACTGATGTGTTACTGTTAATAGCTGCATCTTGAACTTCATGTACCTAGGTATCTTCTCCAGAAAATTTTGGAATTAGGCTAACCCCATTAGGGGTTAGTCCTGAAGTGCTGAAAAATTGTGACCCAACAACGATTTTTGTCAATGGGACTAACCCCATTCGGGAGTAGTCTCGAAGCAAACCCCTTGTATGAACCTGTACGTGTATCTTAATTTCAGCAATGGCAGGAGTGGGGGTCGGATGGGGGTGGGGAGGTTTAACAAACGTGTACAGTGACTCTAGAGTCCATGCCAAACTTTTCCATATTGCATATTTTAGGATGGTTCATTAATTAATTTAATACAGTAAATGGATATATGGGGTTTTTTTTTTGGTTTTTTTTTTTTGGGGGGGGGCAAGTTACATGTATTTTTCTGTATCTTACATGTTACGCATGTACACCATTCTTTATGTGTATGTGATTTTACCATACACTGTTGAATTGTGAAACTGACAAAAAGCAAGACAACTGTATTTAATACAACTAGCAAAGACAATCCCATCTGCCATGGTTAACCTAGATAGAAAATTGAAAAGAAAATGAAAATTTAAGTTTTCCCCTTTATTTTGCCGTATTGGTCGATTGCCTCAGAAACTTCTGAGTATTTTTAATGTTTTTTTTAAATTGGCCATTTTGTGTGGGAGCCTATGGGAATTTATTTACTGGTCTGCACCCATAGGGTGCACCACACTATTAGTGTCCCATTGACCGTAGTGTGAAATCCCTCAACTTCACAGTTCAAAAAACCTAATCTAGACGTTTCTCAGTTGTTGGTGCAATAGTGTAAATGGTAGTGTGAACTCTCATCTACCCAATTCTTTTCAATTTTTGGTTGGGCAACCGATTGGATTTTTTGCTAATTGCCCCAAGAAAAAAACACCCATAGGGTGTCCCCCGCGCGGCAGATATGGGAGAACTCTGTCAGACTTTTGGATTGTCACAAAGGTCTTGGATTTTTTGTAAAGCGATGTTTAACTTTTTCTTTACTTTTCGAGTTTTCGTCGAATCTCCCTTGATTTACAAGGGAGCCAATCAGCGAGCCAGATTCAGCTCACATCATGAAATATTCATGTCAGACAAACATTGTTGACCGTAGGCGTATTTACGTACATTCGATGGCCTGGGGCCTATATGTTACGCTGCATATCATGCAATATAATTTGTAAACTTTTCGGGGAAAGATTTTGAGGAAAGGGCAGGGGTCTGACTTTTGAGGGAAATTGCAGCAGCCATAGGCCTATAGGGGTCTCGGTTAGTTGCGATGATCGTAACCCTAGGTCTGACATGGGGACAGGGACCTTAGGGTTACGACACTTTGTTAATAAAAAGTGATTGAAACACTTTTTGGCCAAGTTCTGAAATAGAATTGTCCTTAATTTTCCACTTTCCAAAATCCCAACACAAAATCTGACTACATGGATCTGATTGGTACTTATCAATGAGTCATATAAAACCACTTTGAACATTGAAAGATCATTTTCTGCAGAAAAAATGACCCAAAACTTACCGAAGGTGTCGAGATTCCCTCCGTTCGCCGTCAATCGGCCATTTTGAATAGTGCGCAGTGTGCCAAAATACGTCATGCGAAATGCCGTTTTGGCTGTTCCACCTTTCAAACTCAAACTCACAGCCCTATGGAGGGCTCGTATCACGTGCGCTCGCATGATACAGTGTGTGAGCGTGTCCATACTCCATATCAACCGTACGGCCGCCGAGCAGCACGTACAGCATGCTCGGTGTATTGGGTTAAAAAAAAATTACAGGTTATAGAATTGACCAGACCCCTCAAAACACCCTATACGTGTGCCGAAACTGCCGAATTAAGTTTATTTTTCGCGGCTCATGACAGGTGAAGAAAAATGTATACGGCGTGATTTTTTTTCCGACCAACACCGACATCGAACACATGCGAAAATACGGTTCATGGAGGAAGAAATGGAGTGTATTTTTTTTGGAATACACGATATGTATGCGTTATATCGTTGCGAGATCTAAATATAAAAATTCTGATCGACCGTCCTTCCAAAGTACCGCAAATCGCAGGCTCATCAGCTTATAAATCTTACTTGAATTTCACTCAGTTATTTTGTTCAATTGGCCAAGTAGAAACACTCTTTTCATAATTATACTTAATCTAAAAAAATTTCGTGAAATCCTTCCGAAACCGACCGACGACGATCGCATTAAATTAAGACGTAAAAAACATTGCCCACATCACACCGCAGAGACAGACAGCCTGGTATCCGCGTGCGTGAGTAATAGCTACAGTTTCAAAGCAAACGTACATTGTGTACGTGCACCAGCGAAAGTCTCAATCACGGTACAGTTTACACGTACGTGCCGTGGGCTTGAAATGAAGTGAATGTTGCGATCGGTCGGAAGGGCTACCTGTTTGGATCGCGGCCGGGTTCGTTCCACCGTTACGGACGGTGGCTCACGGCCGGCCGGCTCGGTACAGATTTGCAGTAAGAAATGGTGGTTTTTCCGATGGAATATTCCGGTGATATTTTTACGAATATGTTCTCAGCCATTCCATGGTGACTCGCGTGACATTTGAACAAAATGTTAAGTTTTAATGCATTGCTGTTGTTTACATGGCATTTTTTCAACTCAAATTAGCATGTTTTTGAGTCAGGGCATTGTGAATGTATGCTTTAGTTATAATATGATTACTTTAAAATCGCAATTTTTTCATGTATCACAGTTTCTTTGACGTGACTCGCGTGACAGGATAGAAAAGGGGATTTTTGACATCCCATGATTCAAATAGCTTTTCCTATGGATCTACCAGTGTTCTAAAAATTATTCTTACTGAACTTTGAACTCAATACCCTCACCCAATAAATGCATAAGTTGTATTGTGCCAAACATCTCCTAATGTAATAAATTGCCTGAGGAAAAAGTGACTCGCGTGACAAAAAATGGTGACTCGCGTGACACAGTAGCTTTTCACTTAAACATTATAACTGTAATTTTAGTATAACAAATCAAATCATAATATTTTATTAATAAAAGTGATTTACCTGTAAATACAGTATGCAAGAGAGTGAAAACTGCTATTTATCCCTTTACTTTGGCAAATGTTGGGGCTGGAAATCTGGTTTAAACACTACATTACATGTACATGTACAAGTATATCAATATCCAACAATGACATATGGAGAGAAAGGAATGTTTCAGAATTTACATGTAAGTTACGAAATGATCTCATCAATCCACGGTTGATTATTTCAGGAAAACAGTAGTAACTCTTTCTCTAGTCAGTGCTTTTCCCTTTGCACTTTCAATGATCTCTTCATTGAATTATAGCTGTCCTCTGTTGTTCACCAGGTTGGGTTGTGGCACAGTGCACAGAATATCATCATCAACATCAACTGGCCAGCTGTAGAGATTTCAATTCTTCTTCAAATACCTCACACCATGGAGGAAGGAAAACTGTTTTCCTTCCTCCATGCTCACACAAACATGATCATTCCCCTCAACTTTCAGAACCTGTGCCATATACACTTAGACACTGTAGGGATGCTTTCCAGAGAGTGCTACTGCAACCATCTCATTAACTTTAGGATGACATTCATGTAGATTGGAATTGTCAACCCCTTGCACCTGTACATCTTCAGCTGAATCCTGAATCCTAGAACTTTCTAGGATTATCCCATAGAAAAGGAGGGGTGTCAGCTTTAATTAAACTGAGAGGGTGATGTATGCACATGTACAATGTACATGTACATCTACACTTGCCCATCATACTGTACATGTATGTACACATGTGTACATGTATGTGTACATGTATGTAGAGTCAGAGTAAATGGTAAGAGCTGCAATTAATGATGCAGTTGAATAGGAATTCTTGTTACATAACTCATTTTAAAGACTTGATTCTATTCTATAATTTAATATGGTATCGTTTCTTTGTATGACATGTAAATGAACCATTACTGGCTCGTGACTCGCGTGACATACATCTTTTGTGACTCGCGTGACATTCTTGAGATAGTTTTTTTCTATAAGGAATGTAGAGCAAATAAGAATATTCATACTTTCATTGATAGACCACCACTATCTCATTTACAAATAACACACACTAGCTGAATCCCTCTCCAGTTATTAAGTTATCTTACAAAAAGGTTCTATTTTGTGACTCGCGTGACATGTTTTTAGGGTGTTTTCATGATGAAATAGTGGGAAAATGCAGAACAAATTTGGAAAGATGTTCAGTGTTTTATCAAAAAGACTGGATTAGCTACCAAATGTATGCAGATAAAGCACAATCTTATGAGTGAGCTTCAAATACTTCCTCAGGTTGTGATTTATACCCCTGACCCTCCATTTTGTCCACAAATTCATCCATGTTCAGGAGGCTGAAACTTTAAGTAAAATTACTCATTTTGAAAAATCTTTTGAGATTTAGATGGTTTGAATATTCCTCTTATCAAATATGACTGACAAAAATTGATACATTCCACTTCAATTTTTGAGTTTGGTGATGACCCTTACATGGAATGGCTGTTCTTACTGTCACCTACCGGGTATGATCATTTTGGGTGTAATTGAAGACCGGATATATTTTGCAGTCCACCGTTAATTCCGACC